>JARQOD010000008.1:160189305-160244305 GCA_033576555.1 Oophaga sylvatica
CCTCACATTCCTCCCCTCTTGCACATGCTCATCCTCGATCATCTTGAAACCTGCAAGACAACCACATTGTTCCAATGCATTAATACATTTGAACACAAAGTCTTAGTAACCTCTCTTCCTGAGGTACATAATGCCCATGGTCAGCTCACGGACCCCAGGATAAAGAGGGCAGTCATTATAATCCAAGGCCCATCAGAGAACATAACAGTCTTCCCAATAGTCCATGGGCACATCTCGAGTTCCTCCTCCTGTATATTTGTTTAAACAAGAGTGGTCCTCTCTGTCAGAACCACACAACTACTGTCAATCAGAGTTCATGGTTATCTAGAACAATGGCCTTTAGGCCCACACAATATTGGCTTATCAGTCCTTGAGTACAGTCCATATGGTCCATCACCCACCTTTCAAAACAAGGATGTAATTAACACTGTCCATTGAGGGACATTGAGGGATACAGTCTATAATGTCCTGACCTGGCCAGATCATCAGGTCATCCATTTCCTCCATTACCCCCTTTGCTGGTAACAGAACCATTTAGTAGCACAGTCCATAGAAACAAAAAAGGTATTGTGCCCTTTAAAGGGAATCTGTTACCCCATTTTTCATATATAAGCTGCAGCCACCACCATCAGGGCTTATCTACAGCATTCTGAAATGCTGTAGATAAGCCCCCAATGTAACCTGAAAGATATGAAAAATTAGTTATATTATACTCACCCGGGGGTGGTCCGATGCGGTCCGGTCTAATGGGCGTTACAAGTTCTGGTCCGGCGCCTCCCATCTTCTACTGTAGCGATGACGTCCTTCTCCTTGCTTCTGTCGCGCTCCTGCAGAGGCGTACTTTATCTGCCCTGTTGAGGTCAGCGCAAAGTACTGCAGTGCGCAGACTCTGGGCCTTTCTGACCTTTCCCGGCGCCTGCGCACTGCAGTACTTTGCTCTGCCCTCAACAGGGCACATAAAGTACGCCTCTGCAGGAGCGCGACAGAAGCAAAGAGAAGCAAAGAGAAGCAAAGAGAAGGACGTCATCACTAGAAAATGGGAGACGCCGGACCTGTGACACTTATCGAACCGGACCGCCCCCAGGTGAGTATAATGTAACTCGTTTTTCTTATCTTTCAGGTTACATCGGGGGCTTATCTACACCATTCCAGAATGCTATAGATAAGCCCCTGATGGTGGTGGCTGCAGCTTATATATGAAAAATGGGGTTACAGATTCCTTTTAAGAGTTCAGAATCCCTTAATCCAGCAGGAGAATCCTCACATATGCACAAAAACAAACTGAGAGGGGGAAAACATAAAAATCTTCTGCACATCCTGGCCAGCACCGGGATCCCCGACACACTTTAGGACTTCCTGCCCTCAGGAACATGGAACAATTCCTTCTGAGTGACTTCTCTGGTGCAACAAGCACAACTGAGCCTTAAAGATCAAAATCTTCTTCAGGTATCCCTTCATCTTCACCCTCCTCAGTAGGCTGTAGGGACTACCTTTACCTGCATCCCGGAGCCCGGTTCCCAGGCACTTGGGCCACAAGTGACCCTGCTTCGGGTACTGTTGAGGTCCCCGACATGTAGAAATGGGCTACAGCCTTCCCAAATCACGCTGACAGTATGCCACCTCTGCTGACCCTCCATCTTCAAGAAGGTGACCTTTCTTGCAGCTGTAGGGCAGTTGCTCGGTTTCGACCGCAGTCTGGTCAAAGAAGATATTATGGCGGGTGCCAAATTTCCCTATGAACCCCTTCCTGCTTTGTGGGTCATAGGCGACAACCACCCTCCGGGAGGCCAGTTCACGATACCTTAAGGCTAGCTCACCCACAAGGATATCATCAGCCTTTGTTGTAGCTCATCTCCTGTTCGCATCTGACCAGCCCAGCTCTCTCAGATCGCTCACTGTTTGCTGGATTCTAGCCCTTCGGTCTTTGGTCCTCAGAAACCAAGGGGTTAAAGGCTGCAGTCTAGATTCGGGCCTTGGTGTCTCCGTGAAGTTGGCAATTTCCAGACCACAGGCTCATGCTACCTCCGCTTTCGTGCCAGCTTGGTCTGGCTCCTATATTCCTATGGTCACCCCCTCGGGAGTCTCACGGGATTCTTCCATCATATCACTTTGCTGTAATTTTCCACCTTGTCGCCCGCGAATGGCATTGTTACTTCCGGCTGCTGGAGCCCATCATGGTTCCGCCATTTCCTGTATGGGACTACTTCCCGTCTCACCTATTCATTTTCTGGCAGTCCACTCTTGTTCTCTCTTGACTGACCGCAAAGGTGTAGTTACTTTTTCTTTTGTCTCTCCTGTTGGGCTGACCTCTCTGGACATGTCCCTACTAGGCATGGATGGACTTTCGCGCACTTTCTTTTCGGGTAGGCCCACGATGGGCAGGTCCATCTTACTATTTTAGACCACTCACCGCCAACTTCTCGTCGGTGTTCAGCACCGTCTTTGTTTCATTTGGATCCTTCCCCGCATCTTTCAGGCTTATTTGATGCATGGATCCATCCTGCCGACTATGACAAATGCAAGGTGCCTGAGCAGGGTAGTCGTGGGCGAGCTATTGCTCTTGCACGCTTTGACACCCTACAAGAAAATTGTGTCCCATTCCCAGTGTATTGTTAGGTGTGGGGTGCATCACACTCACTTGTGGTCGAGAGGCCTTCACTGACTCCAGGCTTCCATCTTCAGGAACTGCCACGCACAATCTAGGGGATGCCAAGTGCTTTTCAGCAGTCAAACTTTTACTGAACAGTTCACAATCATTACAGTGGAGTATGTGGGATAGGACACAACAGGTTACAATCTTTCTCTCAGGCATCGGACATAACTTTAGCCCTAGCATTCTTTCCCAATAGAGCATCACTTTTCCTGATGTTTCCACTAGCTCTAGGGATTCCCTCTCCACTGATGGCAATATAACCTTATTCCTTCATCCTCCACCTTTGAGGATCCGTGTCCTTCTTCCCCTGCAGCCCTGCAGGTGCTATGTTCCCGATGACCTCGACACCAAGGTCCCGGGCCCGATGATTGGATTTACATGGAGGAGTTGTGTGGCAATCCACTGGTCTAAGTGATAGGGCCATGTTGGCACTAGCAGCCCACTGCACTTGAACTACACCATAAACTTGTTTAACTTCCACTACTCCTAACCACACATAACCAGGAACTACCTCTCCTTTTATTAACACTATTCTCCTCTCATCTGTGTGCCTGTACCTAACATTTACAATTCCTTATCTATTTTCTATCTCTACCATATATTACTAATAATCCTTGTTTCCTTTTATCCATAAAACACTTATCTTTAAACACTATCATGAGTTTTCTGCATTTGTCCCGCTATTCCACACATTACCATAACACAATACATAGGGATTATACACATACACATTAAACGCATAAAACGCATAACACTATTCACATTACACATATGCATACAGCGGTTGTCTTCAGGGTAGAGACGGGGTAAGACAGTCCACATCCTCACAATTCCTTTGTTTTCTGATTCTGTTTCTGGTTCAGTCTCTCCTTATACTCACCTAGCTTAGTTCGATCATCCTTGCCTCAAGCTGGATCCATCGGCCGGTTAGTACTCCGCTGACATAACCTAGAGGAAAATGTAAGTCCAGATCCCTGTAAAGATGTTAAAATAGTGAAAGTTGGGATACCTCATGAACCTGCTAGATGGAGTGGCTAGGGGAAAGTCTGTCCAAATTAGTGTTTTTGAGCTGATGGCATCTGACAGGCTTTACAGAAACCACAACTCAACCTTGACGTGGCAGATCATGTAAAGTTAGAGAACAAGGTTGACAAATTTTGTGACGCAGAATGCATAAGTCGCTAATCTTCACCTGACTCTATAACTGCAGAGTTCCAAACCTCCTCTCGCATTAAGATTAGCACAAAAACTGTGCAACAAGAGGTTTGTGGCACAGTTTTCCATTTTAGGGGTTGGCCTAGGCCCCTTGTTTCATTGAAGGGAAATATTAAAGTGGATCTGTTGCCAGTAGTGATGAGCGAACATCAAGTATGCTCTTGTGCTAACCGAGTGACTCCGGCGTTCTCGAAAAATATGTTTGAGTCCCCGCGGCTGCATGTCTCTCTGCTGTTTGACAGCCACAACACATTCAGGGATTACCTATCAGATAGGTTAGAACCCAATAAACATGTTGGGATTTCCTGTGTAGGGCAAGCAATATGTGCATGTTTTTTGGCTGTCTAACAGCATGGGCTCAAGTATGATGGTCGAGCACCAGCAATACTTGATGTTTATCCAAGCACCCCGATGCTCACTCAAGTGGTGAGCATACATGCTCATCAATAAAAGCTACCAAGCATGCTGGACCTTAAACTCAAGCAACCCTGTTGACAATCATTAGATGCACATTAGAAAAAGGGTTTTTTTAAATAGTGAATCCAAACAGTAACTTTAAGTAAGAGCTTACCTGCTCTCCAGCCATGTCAAATGCAAATCAAGAAAAATGCCAGAATGATTTGTGTACTGTGCACTGAGCTTATTTATTTGCAGTCTACTCTGCCCAGACCACAGATCAAAAAAATGTCTTGCAGCTTTCAGAAATAAATCACTGAAATTGCTTTATTTATTCCAAATTGAGATTTAGCAATGTCACAAATTAAATTAATTTCTGAGATGCTTTAAACACATCACACCAAATTACACTTGTTACTTACACTCATCAACATTAAAACTGCAACATCAAAAGAGAAAAGTCATGGAATGATGGAAATCACAGGATGGATGGACAGGTTAATGATATGCAAATGAAGAAGATTTGGAAACAAATGTCAGATCATCTTGTTTTTATTCAGTATTGAATATGAGCACCATGTGCAGAAATCCCTGCACTTACATGGCTTCAAAAGTCAATCTCATCTTTGTCTGTACCTCGAGACTTGTCTCCCATCGGCACATCTGGGACATCATTGGTCGGTGATTGCACAGGAGCTGCCAGCAGTGGATCTTGATGATTGGTCTTAGTGCATTCATTGTGAAAGAACATTCCTAAGACAACTATTAATAACCTGATTGATAGGAGACAAGACGTGTAAGTGCGGGGATTTCTGTGTGTGGTGCTCATACTCTAAACTGAATAAATCAATGTTTTTCATTTTGATTCCACTTTTGCATCATTTCACATCACTAACAAGTCTATACATCCTGTGATTTCCATAAGTCCATAACTTTTACTTCTTGGTCTTGCAATTTTAATGCTGCATTCTCCATACACTTATCATACTGTACTGTATGTCACAGATGAAAAAAATACCCCAAAGGTATTATTTCACATGCCTTTATGAAGGCGGACTCTACGCCAAGGGAGGAACTGTTAATTCCGAGATCAAGGGAACCGGACACTCAACTCAGATTTATTACTGCCTAAGCTTTTTCATAAACATTGGGATATAATAACCCCTTTCTGACCCTAGATGTACTATCCCATCCAGGGGACCTGGGCCTTATTGACCCTGGATGGAATAGTACGTCATACATGATCAGCCGTGCTCACGTGGGGAGTAGTGTTGAGCGATATTGCTCGATATCTAAAAATATCGTATCGAAATTGTATCGCCGATAGCACTAAATATCGTCGATATCCGATTTCGATAGCGAAGTCCCATGTAAGTCTATGGGAACAAAATATCGAAATTTAAAAAAACCTTTATTTCCTTGTAAACACTAAATATACACACATAGAATACAATATATATATATATATATATATATATATATATATATACATGTCATTGTGACATATATATATACATATATGTATAGTTTATACACTTCTACATAGTAAAATATCCTCTGATTCAATTGCCGGGTAAAGCCGGCTTCTGTGAAAAGACAGAAGCACCCGACATGAAATGACACTTGGTGTACATAGGGTTAACCATGTCTTTTCATGTCGTTTGCAATCTGATTTGCACAAACAATTACATCAGTCTATGTGTGCAAAATTTCACACCTGTAGGGGTTAATTAAAGGTGTAAATTCGTTGTAAAAAAAAAGGACTTTTTTGCTACGAATTTACACCTTTAATTAACCCCTACAGGTGTGAAATTTTGCACACTTACACTCATGTAATTGTTTGTGCAAATCAGATATCAAACTACATGAAAAGACATGGTTAACTCTATGTAAACCAAGTGTCATTTCATGTCGGGTTCTGCATTTTCACAAAAGCCGGCAATTGAATTAGCGGCTATTATACTATGTAGAAGTGTATGAACTATAAATATAAATATATATATATGTGTCACAAATTCAATGACATGTATATATATATATATATGAGGTGTAAAATTGCTGAAAAAAAATGCGTGGGCTCCCGCCCTATTTTCGCAACCAGACAGACAAAGCCAGTGAGTGGGGGCAGATAATAATAGCCCTGAGAGGGACCATTATTTTTGGCCCCCCGCCCGGCTACTAAAATCTGCCCCCAGACACCCCAGAAAAGACAAATCTATAATTAAATTCGCCCTTTCTGGCACTTTGCCCGTCTATTCCCATTGCCCTGTAGCGGTGGCGAATGGGTTAATAAGGGGTTAAAATGACCTTGCAATTGAAAGGTCACTTTAAGCCAGGTTAATAATTGAGAGCTGTCAATCAGACAACTATCAATTATTAATCCTATTGTATGAAAGAAAAATCAAACACACACACTTTAATAAAAAAGAAGTTTAATGAAATAATCACACAGTTTTTGACCATATTTTATTTACCTGCTAAAACCATTTCCTGTAATAAAAATAAAATAATAAAGCAAAATTATTCTTACCAATCAGATGTACAGTCAGGTCCCACGGTGTAATCCATCAGAAAGGGTTAATGTTTACTGCAGGGACCGCAGCTAATGCTGCAGCCTCACAGTAAACCCCCAAATGAAGGAGTTCCTCTCCTGGCTGACAGGAGACGAAGTGGAAAGCTTAATTGATTGCTTTCCACTTTCACTTCAGGTCAGCCAGGGACACAATCAGTGACGTCAGAGGGAACTGGTTAACAAAAATAGGTGATCCCCTCGAAAAAAAATGGCGTGGGGTCCCCCCTATTTTTGTTAACCAGCCAGATGAAGCAGACCGCTGAGGCCTGGATTTTCAGGCTGTTAAGGAGCCAAGATCCATGGACCTTGCCAGCCTGATAATACCAGGCCACAGCAGTCTGCATATCTTGGCTGATTAACAAAAATAGGGGATCCCTCGAAAAAAATTGGCGTGGGGTCCCCCCTATTTTTGTTAACCAGCCAGATGAAGCAGACTGCTGAGGCCTGGTTTTTCAGGCTGGTAAGGATCCAATATCCATGGACCTTGCAAGCCTGATAATACCAGGCCACAGCAGTCTGCTTAGCTTGGCTGGTTAACAAAAATAGGGGATCCCCTCGAAAAAAAAAACGGCGTAGGAGTCCCCCTATTTTTGTTAACCAGCCAAGTAAAATGCAGACTGCTGCGGCCTGGTATTAAAAGACTGTCAAGGCCCATGGATTTTGGCCCTCAACAGCCTGATAATACCAGGCTACAGCAGCCCCACATTTGGCGCATCAAAAGATGTGCCAATTGTGGCACTTTACCCGGCTCTTCCCACTTGCCCTGTAGCGGTGGCAAGCGGGGTAATAAGGGGTTAATGTCACCGTTGATTGCACAGTGACAATAAGCCCGGTTAATAATGGAGAGGCGTCAATAAGACACCGATCCATTATTAATCCCAAAGTTATTAAATGCATAAAAAAAGACAAAGCAAGAAAAAAGTATTTTAATGAAATAAAAGAGACAACACAGTTTTCATTTCTTTTATTGTACTCTCATTCCTGCGACGCCATCGATCTCCTGTAAAAAAAGAAAAAAAACAAACCAACAGTATACCACCTGTCCGACGCAGTCCATAGTAACGACAGTCCCACGACGATCCAGCTCTGCTACATCGCAATGACAGGCAGAGCCTGTCATCGCGACGCAGCACAGCTGATTACCTGCTTCCCCGGCGGTGACGTCATCGGACTGACTGCTTTACGGCCGGGATTACCCAGCAGTCACTGCAGTTATCGCGAGAAACTGCATGTGACCGCCGGGGAGAAGAGGATGGCGGCCATGAAGCAGTCCAGGACGTGACCGCCGGAGATCTTCTGCCAGGTAAGTGCCGCTGACTCCTGACAGACCCGACCGACGGACACTGACAGTGACAGACCCGACCGACGGACACAGACAGTGACAGTGACAAATGCGATTACGGTATTCGATAAGACGAAAATATCGAAACGAATTATCGAAAGGCCGATAGAGCTAATATCGGCCGATAGCCGATATTTGCATTATCGTATCGCTCAACACTAGTGGGGAGCGCAGCTGATCGCCACCGAGTGTCAGCTGACACCCGACACTATGTGCCAGTAGCGGTCACAGACCGCTCCCGGCACATTAACCCCCGTCACACTGCGATAAAACATGATCACAGTGTTCTGGCGGTATAGGGAAGCATCGCACAGGGAGGGCGCTCCCTGCGTGCTTCCCCAAGACCCTCAGAACAGCGCGATGTGATCGCACTGTTTCGAGGGCGTCCTCCCTGCAGGCCCCCGGATCCAAGATGGCCGCGGGGTCCTTCCGGGTCCTGCAAGGAGGTGACTTCTCAGTGCCTGCTGAGAGGAGGCGCTGAGACAGCCTCCTGCACTGCCTGTCAGATCACAGATCTGACAGAGTGCTGTGCAAACTGTCAGATCAGCGATCTGACATTATACAGTGATGTCCCACCCTGGGACAAAGTAAAAAAGTAAAAAAAATAAAAATTAACATGTGTAAAAAAAAATTCCTAAATAAAGAAAAAAAAATATTCCCCAATAAATTAATTTCTTTATGTAAATAAAAAAAGAAAACACAATAAAAGTACACATATTTAGTATCACCACGTCCGTAACGACCCGCCCTATAAAACTGGTTAACCCCTTTAGTGAACCCCTTTAAAAGAAAAACAAAAAAATAAGGCAAAAAACCAATGCTTTATCAGCATACCGCCGAACAAAAGTGGAATAACACGCGATCAAAAAGACGGATATAAATAAATATAGTACCGCTGAAAACGTCATCTTATCCCGCAAAAAACGAGCCACCATAAGCATCATCAGCGTAAAAAATAAAAAGCTATACTCACTGAAATAAATGATGCAAAAATAATTATTTTTTACAAAAATTGTTTTTATTTGTATAAAAACGTCAAAAGCACAAAAAAAAATAAATGAGGTATCGCTGTAATCATATTTAACCCGAATAATAAAACTGCTTTACCAATTTTACCACCCCCGACATTCCATCAAAGTCTACAATCCAAAACGTCACTACTTCTCTTCCGAGCCCCAACGTGTACCCATACAGTAGTTTTCTCCCACATATTGGGTATCCGCGTACTCAGGACAAATTGGACAACAACTTTTGGGGTCCAATTTCTCCTGTTACCCTTGTGAAAATAAAATATTGGGGGCGAAAAAAATAATTTTTGTAAAAAAAAAATATTTTTTATTTTTACGGCTGTACGTTATAAACTTCTGTGAAGCACTTAGGGGTTCAAGTGCTCACCACACATCTAGATAAGTTCCTTGTGGGGTCTATTTTCCAAAATGGGGTCACTTGTGGGGGGTTTCCACTGTTTAGGTGCATCAGGGGCTCTGCAAATGCGACATGACGCCCCCAGAGCATTCCATCAAAGTCTGCAATCCAAAACGTCACTACTTCCCTTCCGAGCCCCAACGTGTACCCATACAGTAATGTTCTCCCACATATTGGGTATCAGCATACTCAGGACAAATTGGACAACAACTTTTGGGGTCCAATTTCTCCTGTTACCCTTGTGAAAATAAAATATTGGGGACAAAAAAATCATTTTTGTAAAAAAATAAATAAATTTTATTTTACGGCTGTACGTTATAAACTTCTGTGAAGCACTTGGGGTTCAAAGTGCTCACCACACACATCTAGATAAGTTCCTTGAGGGTCTAGTTTCCAAAATGGTGTCATTTGTGGGGGGTTTCCACTGTTTAGGCAGATCAGGAGCTCTCCAAACACGACATGGCATCCAGCCAATTCTGCATTGAAAAAGTCAAACGGCACTCCTTCCCTTCCAAAACTCTGCCATGCACCCAAACAGTGGTTTACCCCCACATATGGGGTATCAGCGTACTCAGGACAAATTGCACAATAACTTTTGGAGTCTTGTTACCCTTGGGAAAATAAAAATTGGGGTGAAAAGATCATTTTTGTGGAAAAAATATGATTTTTTAATTTTACGGCTCTACGTTATAAACTTGTGTGAAGCACTTGGGGGTTCAAATTGCTCACCAAAGATCTAGATAAGTTCCTTAGGGGGTCTAGTTTCCCAAATGGGGTCACTTGTGGGGTGTTTCCACTGTTTAGGCACATCAAGGGCTCTCCAAATGCAACATGGCGTCCAATCTCAATTCCAGCCAATTTTGGTTGGAAAAAGTCAAATGGTGCTCCTTCCATTCCGAGCTCTGCCGTGCGCCCAAACAGTGGTTCCCCCCCACATATTGGGTATCAGCGTACTCAGGACAAATTGGACAACAACTTTTATGGTCCAATTTCTCCTGTTACCCTTGGGAAAATAAAAAATTAGTGACTAAAAATAATTTTTGTGGGAAAAAAATAGGATTTTTTATTTTCATGCCCTGGCATTATAAACTTGTGTGAAGCACTTGGGGGTTCAAAGTGCTCACCAAAGCTATAGATAAGTGCCTTAGGGGGTCTAGTTTCCAAAATGTGGTCACTTGTGGGGGTTTCTACTGTTTAGGCTCATCTGGGGCACTGCAAACGGAACATGACCCCCATCAACGTCTGCATTCCAAAATGTTACTACTTCCTTTCCAAGCCCTGCCGTGCGCCCAAACAGTTTCCCCCTCCCCACATATTAGGGTCCAATTTCCTTGGGAAAAATCAAAAATTTGGGACTAAAAATCATTATTGTGGAAAATTGTTTCTTTTTTTTTTCACACCCAGGCATTATAAACTTTTGTGAAACACTTGGGGATTCAAAGTGCTCAGAACAGATCTAGATAAGTTCCTTAGGGGGTCTAGTTTCCAAAATGGTGTCACTTGTGGGGGGTTTCCACTGTTTAGGCACATCAGGGGCTCTCCAAACGCGACATGGCGTCCGATCTCAATTTCAGCCAATTTTAGTTTGAAAAAGTCAAACGGCGCTCCTTCCCTTACGAGCTCTGCTGTGCACACAGACAGTGGTTTTCCCCCACTTATGGGGTATTGGCGTACTCAGGAGAAATTGCACAACAACTATATCTGTCCATTTTCTTCTTTTACCCTTGTGAAAATAAAAAAAAAGTTTGTAAAAGATCATTTTTGTGGCTAAAAAGTTAAATATTAATTTTTTCCTTCCACGTTGCTTCAGCTCCTGTGAAGCACCTGAAGGGTTAATAAACTTTTTGAATGTGGTTTTGAGTACCTCGAGGGGTGCAGTTTTTAGAATAGTGTCACTTTTGGGTATTTTCTGCTATATAGACCCCTCAAAGTGACTTCAAATATGAGGTGGTCCCTAAAAAAAATTGCTTTGTAAATTTTGTTGTAAAAATGAGAAATCGCTGGTCAACTTTTAACCCTTATAATTTCCTAAGAAAAAAAAATTTTGATTCCAAAATTGTGCTGATGTAAAGTAGACATGTGGGAAATGTTATTTCTTAACTATTTTGTGTGACATATTTCTCTGTTTTAAGGGAATAAAAATTCAAAGTTTGAAAATTGCAAAATTTTAAAAATTTTCGCCATATTTGCGTTTTTTTTCAAAAATAAACGCAAGTTATATCGAAGAAATTTTACCACTAACGTGAAGTACAATATGTCACGAGAAAACAGTCTCAGAATCGCGCAGATCCGTTGAAGCGTTCCAGAGTTATAACCTCATAAAGAGACAGTGGTCAGAATTGTAAAAATTGGCCCGGTCATTAACGTGCAAACCACCCTTGGGGTGAAGGGGTTAATAAAATGTATTTATTTCCATTTTCCCATTAGGGTTAGGATTGGGACTAAAGTAAGGGTTAGGTTTGGGGCTAAAGTTAGGATTAGGGTTAGGGTTGGAATTTGAGTTAGGGGTGTGTTAGGGTTAGGGTTGGGACTAGGGTTAGGGGTATGTTGGGGTTAGAATTTGGGGGGTTCCACTGTTTAGGCACATCAGGGGCTCTCCAAATGTGACATGGCGTCTGATCTCAATTCCAGCCAAGTTTGAAAAAGTCAAAAGGTGCTCCTTCCCTTTTGAGCTCTGCCATGCGCCCAAACAGTAGTTTACCCCCACATATGGGGTATCAGCGTACTCAGGACAAATTGAACAATAACTCTTGAGGTCCAATTTCTTCTGTTCCCCTTGGTAAAAATTAGGGGCGAAAATTTCATTTTTGTGGAAAAAACTATGATTTTTTATTTTTATGGCTCTCCGTTATAAACTTCTGTGCAGCACTTGGGGTTCAAAGTGCTCCACACACATCTAGATAAGTTCCTTAGGGTGTCTAGTTTCCAAAATGGTGGCATTTGTGTGGTTTTCCTCTGTTTAGGCATATCAGGGGCTCTCCAAACGCAACATGACACCCGCAGACCATTCCATCAAAGTCTGCATTACAAAATGTCACTACTTCTCTTCCGAGGCCCGACATGTGCACACACAGTAGTTTTCTCCCACTTACGGGGTATCAGCGTACTCAGGACAAATTGGACAACAACTTTTGGGGTCCAATTTCTACTGAAACCCTTGGAAAAATAAAAAATTGGAGACTAAAAGATCATGTTTGTGTAAAAAATATGATTTTTTTTATTTTCACGCTCGGACGTTATAAACTTTAGTGAAACACCTGGGGTTCAAAGTTCTCACCACACATCTAAATAAGTTCCTTGAGGGGTCTAGTTTCCAAAATGGGGTAATTTGTGGAGAGTTTCCACTGTTTAGTCACATCAGGGGCACTCCAAACTCGACATGGCATCCAATCTCGATTCCAGCCAATTTTGGCTTGAAAAAGTCAAATGGCGCTCCTTCCCTTTCGAGCTCTGTCGTGCGCCCAAACAGTGGTTCCCCCAAACATATGGGGTATCGGCGTACTCAGGACAAATTGGACAACAACTTTTGGGGTCTAATTTTCTTGGAAAAAATAAAAAATTGGGGACTAAAAAATCATTTTTGTGGAATTTTTTTTTCTTTTTCACACCCAGGCATTATAAACCTTAGTGAAACACTTGGGGGCTCAAAGTGCTCACAACAGATCTAGATAAGTTAAAGACTAAAAAAGTTACACTGGCGCGACCTAGAGGACAATTGAATAAAATTGGGCATATAAAATATGTGCAAATGTAAATGGGCGTACAAGTGCATAGAATAGTACATGTGTGCACACACCTGTCCCTGCACAATCAAATAGAGGCTGCTGGGTGCTGTCAGCTACTGTGCAACTGCTGACTGTGGAAAAACAAAAACTATGTGTGATAATAATAAACAATCACCCCTGCGCTTCTAAAGAGAGCCCAACACGATAATACTACAAAATAGAGATACACAGTTGAAGATTTAACAATGCCTGTATAAAAAGACCGTGATTGTGTCCCTATCTGGCACCTGATAAGGATGAGTGCGGACTTAAGGCACTGTCACTGTTCTGCCCGTCTTATGTGTATGTGTACATAATCCTTGCAGACAGCATAAACCTTGATCCCAACAGTGATTTGATAGACACGTGATGTCTGTTACCAAGTTTATTGCAGGAATCGAATATGGTAAAAAACTGTGGAACAAATAACAGTATTTTACTATGTGCTCACAAACATGTGGCAAGCATACAATATATACACAATATACAATGGTGAGGGAACACACTATATGCATAACATGTAGTTACATATAACATGCGGTATATCCCATTCTTACTGCACAGTCAGAAAAGCATGGACTACAACTTTCACATTTTCATAACAGCATGATGTAAACATCCCAATATTTATACGGCTGTCAAGTTCATGGTGAATGTGTTTAGGACCTACCGATTGTGCGGCTACAGATCTGGATGTAAGATCACTATTGGATTCTGATGTCAGGAGGTACTCAGGAATGAACTGTCTTAGCTGTATACTGAGCAAAAAACATGGCTGCTGGGGCTGACTGCTGAGTCATCAAAGCTATGACTCATGAACTACGGTGTGGTAGATATGTCAAAAAAAACTTCAATATCAACAACCAAAGACATTCTATAAACGACCACTAGATGGTGCTGTTATACCACATAACAAATCTGAATGTTTGCACAGAAAATTCTATTGGAACATCACACTCCTCGCCTGGTATATTAAAGATACCACTTTAAGGTACCTATGGAGAGAGCAACAAAATCAGTTCAGTGACTGGTCTGAGGAAAAGTTTAGGTTCGTGTTGCCTGCAGATCTTGACCTCCACTTTCCTAACTTTTCCATCTTCACTTGGAAACACTTTGGTTATCAGTCCCAAAGGCCAGTCATTTCTTTTTGACTGAGTGTCTTTGACAAGAACAACATTACCAACCTCCATGTTGGGTTTACTGGCTTGCCATTTATTCCGGGTCTGTAAGGTAGAAACATATTGCTTTTTCCATTTATCCCAGAAGGCGTCTGCTAAAGTTTGAACCCGTCTCCACTGACACTTGTACAAGTCTTTATTATCAAACTCACCAAGAGGTGCTGATGCTGTACCAACCTTTTGGGTAAGAAGTGTGGAAGGGGTAAGCAAGAGAGGATCCTCTGGATCATTCGGTATTGGTGTCAAGGGTCTGGCGTTGTGTATTAAATTAGCTATGGCTCTGTTCAGTGACCTCCAGGCAGAAAACTTGTTGAACCGTTTAGAGTCGAGCTCTCTGCTAGAAACTCTTGTAGTGAGTACAGAAACATGAGGACGAATCTCTGCATCAGAATCTGGTTCTAACATTTCAAATGTGTCTTTCTCAAAAGTGTCTTGTACTGATTTGTAGAGAAATGCTGGTCCTGTGAGCCATGTAGTGTCTTTAAGATGGGCTGCAGGAACAGCTCTTGTTGCGTGGTCTGCTGGGTTGTGATCAGTTGATACATAACGCCACTGGGTAGGTCGTGTTGACCTCCTGATTCTTTGAACTCTGTTATGTACGTAGACATAGAATCTTCTAGTCTCATTGTGAATGTAACCCAGCACTACTTTACTGTCTGTATGGAACACCGTATCTTCAAGCTTTAAATCTATCTCTGTCACAATGAGCTCAGCTAGCTCTGTTGCTAGAACAGCAGCACAAAGTTCCAGTCTTGGTATGGTAAGCTCAGGACATGGTGCCAATTTTGCCTTTCCCATCACGAAGCCAATCTGGACTTGACCTTTGATATCTGTTGTTTTAAGGTAAGCGACTGCAGCTATCGCCTTTACTGAAGCGTCACAAAATATACACAACTGCTTAGTCTGAACCTCTGCAGCAGAGATGTGAGCATATGGTCTATGAATGTGTAGATTAGACAAAGTCTTTAGAGAGTCTCTCCAGGTTACCCATAGAGCTTCTTTCTCTGGGGGAAGTGGAGAGTCCCAATCACATGTGTCTGCAGTTAAATCTCTGAGGAGAGTCTTACCTTGGATGGTGACTGGTGCTGCAAATCCAAGTGGATCATATAGGCTGTTGATGGTGGATAAGACACCACGTCGTGTGAAGGGCTTTTGCTCTAGGTCAACTTGGAAGGTAAAGGTGTCAGACTTGAGATCCCAGCTGAGTCCTAAGCTGCGTTGCATGGGTATGGGGTCCGTTGCAAAGTCTAGGTCTTTCAGATCGCTGGCATGATCTTGAACTGGGAAGGCTGCCATAACATCTTCGCTGTTTGAAGCTATTTTATGCAGTCTGAGGTTTGAACAGGAAAGCATACGTTGAGTCCTCTTGAGTAGGCTGATTGCAGCCTCTGGTGAGGGAAGTGACTTTAGGCCATCATCCACATAAAAGTCTCTTTCAACAAACTTCTTAACGTCTTGCCCATAGTTTTCTTTTAAAGGCGGGGCTACTTCTGCATGGTCATTTTCAAATATCTTGCTCATGAATGAGAAGAAGTGCTCCTTCATTTCTGGTCTTTTCTCAAAGTTGCGCCTGAGAGAACTGAAGCGTTTTGTGGCTTGAACTCTGTTGTTAGGAAGGCGGGTTCTCTGTGTTTTGAAAGGCAGTGGTGCTACCCAGGTATTTGTTTCATCTTTAGAGAATCCTTGTTCCATTATATTTAAGAAGGTCTCATCTTCAATAGAGCAAGCGGTCTTGTTGTCTTCCTTTGTCCTCTGGAACACTGTACACCCCAGATGATCTTCATCTTCTGCACAGTCCGGGTATAACACACTTGTAGGCTTCTCTCTTACAAGGAATCTGTTAGGACAAGGCTGAAAGAGGGATGGACGTCCATTTTCCAATGTATTTGTGAAGAGAGAATTCACAGTGGTTGGTTTGTGAACGCTTCCTAGGCAGACATCGCCTATAATGACCCACCCTAGGTCGAGCTTCTGAGCATAAGCAGAACTGTGAGGACCGTTTATCTGTTTCCTCACCTTGTGGACTCTTATGATGTCTCTTCCAAGCAGAAGTACTATTGGAGCGTCTGGGTTGACTTCAGGAATTAGGTGCGCTATATTTTTTAGATGTCTATGATGTGATGCTGCTGCAGGTGTAGGAATCTCTTCTCTGTTGTTTGGGATCTGATTGCATTCTATCAGCGTAGGCAGAGGCAGGGATGTTTCACCATTTAAGGATTCAATTTGGTAACCAGTAGCTCTTCTCCCTTTTTCTTCACTCACACCTGTGCAAGTCTTAAGTGAATATGCCGAGCTGTTTCCTTTAATGTCGAAGATATCAAAGAAAGTTGAATTAGCGAGAGACCTGTTGCTCTGATCATCAAGGATCGCATACAACTTTACGGCTTTCTCTTTGTGACCAATGGGGTAAACTGTGGCAAGACAGATCTTGGAGCAAGATTTGTTGCTAAGTCCTTCTCCACAGACTTGGGTGCACTGAGGTGTCACTTCAGGAGATGTAGGGTCTCTCTGCTCCTCGCCGTGCTCTGCCACTTGGTCTGAGGGTGTGAGAGTCCATGGAGCTGGTCCTGGGTGTAAAGCTGTGTTATGCTCTTCACTGTCACATTCTGAGCATTTAATGTTTGTTGCACAGTCTTTTGCAAGATGTGAAGTTGCTGCGCAGCACCTGTAGCAAATGTGGTTTTCTTTGAGGAAAGTTTTGCGATCTTTGAGCTGTTTTTCTCTGAATCCTCTGCATTTCAACAACGAATGTGGTTTCTTATGCAGAGGGCATTCTTTGCACGGGTCTTTAGATGAGGTCTTATCAGTCTCTGCAGTACTATAAGTTTTGCGTGAAGTGTCTTGAAGAGATACACTGGTTTTGTGTACTGCCACTGGTGTATCTCTCAGGTTACGCATTGAGACAGGTTTACCTGATTTGGGGTACGTAGTGTCAAACATTGAGAAGTCAAAGCTGGGGTCATTTCTAATCTTTGCTTGTTGGTGTACAAAGTCCACAAAGAATGAGAATGGAGGAAATGTGACGTTGTATCGTTCCTTGTATTTGGAGCCTTGACCGATCCACTTATCTATCAGACCTTGCGGAAGTTTGCGTACTATGGGATTTACACCGCGTGCTGTGTCCAAGAATGCTAGGCCTTGTAAGTCTCCTTGAGCTTTGGCAACTTGAAGTTCTGTCAACAGATCGCTCAATTCTCTCAGTTTTTGGGAACCTTTACCTTGCATCTCGGGGAAATCCTCAATTCTTTTGAAGAGTGCGTTTTCTATCACTTCTGGTGAGCCGTAACACTCCTCCAGTCTCTCCCATATCAGGTTTAGTCCTCTGTCGGGATAGTCTAAATTGATGTCCCTAATCCGTTTTGCATGCTCTGTGGATTCATTTCCTAGCCACTTGACTAAAAGGTCCACCTCCTCGTTTGCAGACAGATCCAGATCTTTGATTGTATTTCTGAATGAGGATCGCCATGCTCTATAGCCTTCAGGTTTGTCGTTAAACTTGGAGAGTCCTTGGGTTATCAACTCACGTCGAGCAAGGAATTTGAGAACATCTGACATACCTTGATTTCTGTTTGATGAATCTGGAAACGAGCTGAGGTGCAGAGGTCCATGTGGGTTAGAGTAGTCTTTAAACTTGTCTTTGTTGTAATAACTACCATCTACTTGTTCCTTCTTGAAGGCTGGAGCTGCTCCGCAGTTGTCTGTCGGTTGGAATGCAGGTTGCATTGTGGACTGATGATATATAAAGTTACTGTCTTGCTTGATGTATGGCATTTGGAAGGCTGAGGCTGCTTGTTGTGTGACAGGATTAGGCTGGAGTTTGTAAGCAGGGGTTGACTCAGCTCCTGGACCGTAATACAGGCCGCCATCTGACTTAGCATACTGCAGTACGTATTTTGACGTGTGTCGTGCTTTGTCCTGTTGACTGAGCTCTGATCCAAGAATACTGCTGCGTCTATTACTTGCGATACTTGCTGCCTCCTCCAAAACTTCAGCCTCTGCCAGTGCAACTGCGGCTTCCCTCTCCAATGCTAGTTTTTTCATGTGTGCTTGTTGTTCGGCCAGAGCTGCTTTCAAGCGTGCTTCCTCTGCTTCCATGTGTGCCTGTTGTTCGGCCAGAGCTGCTTTCAAGCGTGCTTCCTCTGCTTCCATGTGTGCCTGTTGTTCGGCCAGAGCTGCTCTCATGCGTGCTTCCTCTGCTTCCATGTGTGCCTTCATTTGTGCTTCCTTTGCTTCTAATTGCCTTTCTTGCTCAGCAAACGATGCTCGCACTTTGGCAGCTTCTGCTTTTGCGCGGGCTATGGCGATGGTAGAGCTGCTCACTGACTTCTTTGAGCTTTTGCAGCTGGCTGAGATTGCAGATCTTGTGGTGAATGATCTACCTTCTGCGGCTGACATGGTGACGCTCTGACAGGATTCGCGCCCTTTCTTTCAGGCTTGACAGAAGCTTGGTTTCACTACGATCACTATGTGCGAGCTGCGGTATCTTCTATCCAGCTTGTAGCGGGCAGTTTTACTGCGATCAGTATGTGAGAATCCGCAGTTCTTCTATCCAGCCTGCGAGGGTTAATCGTTTTTTACTGTTCTGCCCGTCTTATGTGTATGTGTACATAATCCTTGCAGACAGCATAAACCTTGATCCCAACAGTGATTTGATAGACACGTGATGTCTGTTACCAAGTTTATTGCAGGAATCGAATATGGTAAAAAACTGTGGAACAAATAACAGTATTTTACTATGTGCTCACAAACATGTGGCAAGCATACAATATATACACAATATACAATGGTGAGGGAACACACTATATGCATAACATGTAGTTACATATAACATGCGGTATATCCCATTCTTACTGCACAGTCAGAAAAGCATGGACTACAACTTTCACATTTTCATAACAGCATGATGTAAACATCCCAATATTTATACGGCTGTCAAGTTCATGGTGAATGTGTTTAGGACCTACCGATTGTGCGGCTACAGATCTGGATGTAAGATCACTATTGGATTCTGATGTCAGGAGGTACTCAGGAATGAACTGTCTTAGCTGTATACTGAGCAAAAAACATGGCTGCTGGGGCTGACTGCTGAGTCATCAAAGCTATGACTCATGAACTACGGTGTGGTAGATATGTCAAAAAAAACTTCAATATCAACAACCAAAGACATTCTATAAACGACCACTAGATGGTGCTGTTATACCACATAACAAATCTGAATGTTTGCACAGAAAATTCTATTGGAACATCACAGTCACACTTAGTGATCGCACCAGCAATCACGACAACGACACGACCTGGCGAGATCGCTGGTGCGATCGCTATGTGATCGCTAGTTAGATTCCAAGCACAACTCATCAGCGATCTGTATAACGACCTTTGCGGTCGTTGGGAAAACCTAGTCCCACCTGCGACGCTGGTGACGTCGTTCATAAAGGGTGTCACACTCAGCGATTCAGGCTCACCAGCGGGACACCACGACCAAAAAACGGCTCAGAACGTTCTTAAGCGATCAATGACATCTCAGCAGGGGCCACCGCTGCTACATGTCACACACAGCTGCGTCGCTAACGAGATCGCTACTGCGTCATAAAATCGGTGACGCATTAGCGATCTCGTTGGCGATCTCGTTTAGTGTGACAGTACCTTTACTTGAATCACATGAACTGTAACTGGTGCTTGGATGTGGGAACCTGACTTCTCAGAAAGATGTTTGCAGCCCCAGACCGCGCGCTGATAGTGGAAAGGCAGGCAGGTGATCTTGCAAGGGAGCGTCCTCCCTAGGAAGCAAAATGCCTCCTGACCTGCTGCACAGCTGTGACAGTGAGCTGCAGCGTCCTCCGGCCGAGAGGCGCCGATAAGAGAGAGCGGGAAAGACGCTCAGAATCGCGAAGATCCGTTGAAGCGTTCCAGAGTTATAACCTCATGAAGAGACAGTGGCCAGAATTGTAAAAATTGGCCCGGTCATTAATGTGCAAACCACCCTTGGGGGTTAAGGGGTTAAAGACAGATGTTAAAATCAAGGACCTTTTGCCTATTAAGCCAGCCTTAACGGCACGGTGAGCCCCCAATCTTCAGGACTCATTATCAAGGAGCCATTTTGTTAGACCCAATGTTGGAACAGTTATACTTTTGTGCGCCACATTCCCATGTGAGAATGTAGTTCTTGTCAATTTGTGCAACGGGGGACTACTTTTGTCAACCCGATAGACTCTCTGACCTATTCACTTAGGGACTTTATTAATTGAAAATCCAGTCATTTAGTCTATGCGCTTGTGTGTACGTGCCCCAAAATTTATGTGGGGCAGACTTCACAACAGTTACGTACACACGCATGCAGCATCATGTATCTACCATCAACCGGGCTCGACAGGACTTGGCAAAGGGTAAAACTTTATGCATGGTGGCTGCACATTTTTTGGAGGTACATCTGGTCAGTCCCCGTGGACTGCGAGTTATAGGTTTACAAAAACTGCCCAAAAATATATGCAAGTCAGACAAGACAGGGTGAATTACTTAGGCTGGAAGCCAGATGGATCTACAAATTAACGTCAGTGGCTCCCATGGCATCAGTGAGGATTTACTATATACAGGATTCCTTATGCCAGAGTTAATTAAATAGGGTCAGTTTGTACATATTTTTAGGGCTTAGTACAGTTTCTTGCCACGACATTATTCATGACATGTTTATGTGGGCAATGCAGTGTGGGGTTTTTGTACAGATTTTTTATATCAATATATATATATTTTTTTCTAGAACATGTCTTGTATCAGTCCATACTATCTTTTTTTTTCAGTATGTAGTACAATTTTTGGGCTTTAGTTAGCCCTTTATTATGTCCATATATATCCAGATGGGTTTAGAGTTATGTAGTCATGAAGTATGTGCCACATTGGAAGTCTTGGAGTATTGTATAACATTATGGAGCTGTATTTCAGGCTTCATATGTTATTAATGCTAATCTGGCAATGTGGGCTAGAAAATTTTTCTGGCACTATATGGATATCTGGGGAATTCAAAAAAACAAATAAATAAAAATATACATATTTATGTGGCTAATTTTTGCCAATATGATTGTTTCCTTGCAATTTTGCTCCATATGCATGCTTCAAGTAGTGCTGCCTTATAATATTTATTTGGGCAGATACCGGCAATATTGTGGATATTATCTAGCTAATTAGGATATAGTGTGTGTGGTGTGTAAGTATTGCGTTCTGTGGCTGCACATGAGGGCGATCAGCTCTATTAACCCATTATGAGGATTTCATGCTATTCCTAGCCTGGCAGCACAGGTGTTGGCGCTCTTGGTAATGGCAGTAAGTGCACTTACTTCTATATATACTGATACTAGCGAGTCTCTACAACTCCCCTGACGAAGCTACTATTGTTAGCGATACGCGTAGGGATCATTCATGTTACCCTGCATTAAGCACTCTGGTAAGTATGTTCCACCTTTATATCACTCTGTGTGACCACAATTTATGGGTGATTTAAGATGTTGCAGTGGTATTACGTGATATGACCTGGATTCAGAGCCTATAGTCCACTTGCCAATAGATGAATTGAGTTTCTGACTTGCATTAAAGAGCTCTATGCGTCACTATAAGTAAAAATTATTTTATGAATTTATCTGTATGTATTTATACTACACCGTTTTGCTGATTTGCATTATAGAGCTCTCTATTCCATTTTTTTGCAGTCTTTTAATCTATGTATATGTATTTACACTATGAAACAGCATTTTTTTTGCTATGTGATTAATATATGATACTAGGCATGTTTTTGCATCTGTATGGCACTGTGAATCCTTGTATCCGTTGTTTTAGTGGTTTTTAAGCTTTTGTTACCAATAAAGTCGCTGGTTACACTCCTTCCAGATGTGTGCGCTATTATTGTACCTCTTTTTCTCTTTATTATCTAAACTTTAGATGAAAAAAATGAATTACATATCAGAAATGTTATGAGTTAGGGTAGGGTTGTAACATATGGCTACATGGAAAATAAGATGTACCAGTAAACAGGGAATCGTGTGTGGCTGGTTAGAAATCTGAGATTGTTGTACCTCATTTGTCAATTTCTCATTGTTTTCTACACCAGTGTTACTAAGTTTTACAGATGTTCTGTGGTTATCCTTCTTGCAAAAGTGAATTAATCGATTCCAGTCGATCCTTCATAATTAGTTCTTTTCTGTACTGAAAATTATTGAAATACTGCTTAGAATAATGGCCGCATAACAATACAATTTATATATTTTTTTTATCATTTTATCTATTGTATAATTAAACATATCAAACAAGAAAAAAAAAGTAAAAACAAACTAAATTTATCACACCTAACATTCCCCTAGGGACATGATCAGGGAAAGTCAATAATTAGTATATAAATCTCTCTTATTAGTCATATTACAAAATTTAAAAAATATCTATATGTAAAGTGTGTTTCAAAGTTACCCATGTGGGCACAGGAGGGAAACCAAAAACTATATTTTATACAGTTTGGTGGCCACCAATTTATTCCAGCCCCACTAAAGTTAGTGACTTACTGCAGACCTTTCTGGACAAAAACGCCGTAACAGCAGCTGAAAATTTAAATCACACATCACCGCTGCAGCCAATCACTGAACTCGGCAGCTTGTGCTGTCTACCTTGGCAGAGCTGATTGACTGCAGATGATCATGTGTAACATTGTGACATGATCGTGACCAGGTATCATAGACAGGAGGAGCAGCTGGGAGCTGGCGCTGGATCCAGGGAAGGGTAGGACCTGCTATTGTCGATTTATATGTATCAGTGCTTAGGGCTTTACATTTTGGAAGGTGTAAACCCCTTTTAACTTTTAGATTTTCTAAGCACAAATTCCACATAGAAAAATATTACTTTTATCATAAAGCAAGGCAAGATGTAGGCAATATCCTGACCGTGTTTGTCTGTACAAGCAACAGTGGATACTAGTTACGGATTGCTTGCCCCCAAGGAAAATACAGATAAAAACTTAGAAATACTTAAAAATACATCAACATGCCGAGAAACAGACCGATACTATGATTCGTTCCCCAGGAGCGTAAATAAAGCTATTTTATATAACAACAGATAGATAAAGTATAGTTATAAATCAGAGGTCTTAAACTCCAGTCCTCAAGGGCCGCAAACAGGCCATGTTTTCAGGATTTCCTTGTATTGCACAGGTGATAATTTAATCACCTGCACAGATAATGATTCCAGTACCTCGTGCAATGCTAAGGAAATCTTGAAAACACACACGGTTTGCGGCCCTCGAGGAATGCAGTTTGAGACCCCTGTTATAGGCTAAGTTTCCATTATATATTCTGTGAAAAGTGGCTGACAAAATATAGAATTTTACCTTGTAAAAGTGACACTCCATGGCGGAAAGCCAACAGACACTTTTGTAGTCCACGAGATCTATCGGGTGCTGTTAGGATCTGGCACTCCTGTCATCTCTGTTTTCTTCTGCTCTTATAACGAAGCAGACCGACTGTTAAGGTCTGCGGAACGCACCTAATAGATATAATAGAGAGGTGCGTTCGCAGCCCGGGGTCCACCGTGCAGGCGAAGCCCGCTGCTAATAAGATGGCGAAAGTAGCGAACTCTGTTATCCCGCAGAGTCGCAAAAATAAACGCCGTACCGCGTTGTGGCAGTAAGTGCGAACTCTGTTAATCCCAGAGCCGCTAACGGGAATGCCACAGCGCTATATGGCGATAGGTGCGAACTCACTTAACTTCAGTGAGCCGCAAAGTAAAACGCTAGGGCGCTGAACCAGCGTTATAAAGCGAACCCTGTTACGTCACAGAGCCGCTGAGACAAACTTCTGTGTCCTGTCAGGCTCTCACGTACACGGTTAATTGCTAAGCGAACATAGAACGTGATCATGCGCTAATGTCCTCGCGGGAGTCACCCGCAATCTATGGCGTCTGAACGCCAGGCCCTGAATACGGCAATCAAACTCCTCACCGGTTATGCCAGTAATCTAGGGCATCTAGGACACCGACCCTGACCAGCTAGCACACCAAACTCCTCACCGATTAAGTCGGTATTCTAGTGGCTTATTTCAGCCGGGTCCCTAACCACACACACGCATGACCACACTGGCACATAGCATACAATGGTTGATATTAGCGCATGGCAGCCCAGCCATGCTACCCTTTTATAGTAACAGCAACAGGACCTTCCAGGAACAAGGACCAATGAGAAACCTGTTCCAGAAGACTAGTAGTAACAGGGCCTTCCTGGCGGGCCAATAGGAGCTGCTGCAGTACCTGAGCATGTGACCCCTGATCTCCAATGAGAGATCTCACTCTGGGCATGCTCAGAAGGGAAAATGCAGTACTTTGTCCCAGAGACGTCTGCTCCAGCATTGGCTATAATAGCAGATCCAGGAAAGGCAGCAACAAGTCACTGCCCAGTAGTGGAGTGGGCAAGACGCCTGGACCGACGCCTCTGCTGAGCAGGCTCCACTGCGGCCGGAGACGAATGGGAGACCGCAGCGGGACGGGTTCGAGACTCCCTTGTGCAGCAGCGGGAAATCGAACCCTAACATTACCCCCCCTCCTAGGGCCCCCCCTTCTCTGGGCCTCGCTGCGCTCAAAGGCAGCGACGAGCCGCGGAGCGTGAACGTGCTCGGCAGGCTCCCAGGATCTATCCTCAGGCCCATAACCCCTCCAATCCACCAAATAAAATTTTTTGCCTCGTACCACCTTGCACCCAACAATGGCGTTCACCTCATGATCGTCGGTAGATGAACCCGACGTCCCAGCAGATGACTCGGAAAACCGGGAAATGGCCACGGGTTTCAAGAGGGATACGTGAAAGGTGTCAGTGATACCAAGGCGAGGCGGAAGGGCTAGGCGGTAAACTACCGGGTTCACCTGCTCAAGAACTTTAAAGGGGCCCAAAAAGCGAGGTGCCAACTTGGTGGACTCTACCTGTAGCCTGATGTTTCGGGCAGAAAGCCACACTAGGTCACCCGGAGCAAACGTAGGAGCGGGGCGCCGATGGGCATCGGCCGAAGACCTCATCCTCTCTTTGGAGGCCTGAATGGCATCCTGAGTGCGGTCCCAAATGTCCCGTGCCTCCACAGCCCAGTCTGCCACCCTGGAATCGGCGGAAGACACGGGCATAGGCACTGGTACCCGCAGATGCTGACCGTAGCTCAGGAGGAATGGGGTCTGTCCGGTGGAGTCAGCCACAGCATTATTTAGAGCAAACTCAGCCCACGGTAGCAAGGATGCCCAGTCATCCTGCCTGGCAGAGACAAAATGTCGCAAGTATGTGACCAAGGTCTGGTTGGCCCTCTCTACCAACCCATTAGTCTCGGGATGGTATGCAGAGGAGAGATTCAACTCAATGCTGAGTAAACGACACAGCTCTCTCCAGAACCGAGACGCAAACTGGGGACCTCGATCACTGACAATTTTGTCTGGCATACCGTGTAGGCGGAAAATATGCCTAATGAATAATGCTGCCAAGGCCCGTGCAGACGGTAACCGTGGTGACGGCACCAAGTGCACCATTTTGGAGAAGTGGTCGGTTATCACCCAGATGATGGTGCAGCCCCGAGACTTGGGTAAGCCAACCACAAAATCCATCCCGACCATCTCCCAGGGCCTGTCTGCCACCGGTAAAGGAAAGAGTAACCCAGCTGGCCGTTGTCGAGGGGACTTATTCTTGGCGCAGGAGACGCATGCCTGAACGTATTCCCTGACGTCACGGACCATATGTGGCCACCAGTATGTCCTCGCCAGCAACTCAGATGTCCTCTTTGCCCCAAAATGTCCACCCACCCTGGACGAGTGTGCCCAAGAGAGAACCTCCGGTCGCAAATTGATGGGCACAAAAGTCTTGCCCGGAGGCACAGACTCAAGAGAAACCGGGGCCACAGTTCTTAGGCTCTCTGTGGGGACAATCAGCCGAGGCTCCTCCTCCACCTCCTCAGAGGACACCACGGAGCGAGACAGAGCATCAGCACGAATGTTCTTCTCCCCAGAGAGAAAATGGAGGGTGAAATGGAATCGGGAGAAGAACAGGGACCATCTGGCCTGACGGGAATTTAGCCGCTGGGCGGTCTGTAATAGACCAAATTTTTGTGGTCAGTGAACACTTGGAAGGGAAAGCGAGCCCCCTCCAGGAGATGTCTCCACTCAGAAAAGGCCAACTTCATGGCTAGCAACTCCCTATCCCCAATGGAATAATTCCTCTCCGCAGGTGTGAAGGTCTTGGAGAAGAAGAAGCAAGGATGTTTACGACCTTGAGCATCCTTTTGAAAAAGGACTGCTCCAGCACCAACGGACGAGGCATCTACCTCCAATATAAAAGGCTTATCAACCTCGGGACGATGTAGGATAGGAGCGCTAGCAAAATGGGACTTGATTGAAGTAAAGGCCTTGGAGACCTCCTCTGACCACAATTTGGGATTGGCTCCTTTCTTGGTGAGGGCTACCAAGGGAGCAACCAAAGTAGAGAAGTGGGGAATGAATTGGCGATAGTAATTAATGAACTCCATAAAGCGCTGCACCGCTTTAAGAGAGTGGATTCTTGCCAATCCATTACAGCCTGTAGTTTGGCAGGATCCATAGCCAATCCCTGAGTGGAGATGATATAGCCCAGGAATGGCAAAGACTCCTGCTCAAACACACACTTCTCCAACTTCACATATAAGGAATTTGCCCGCAAGAGGTCGAAGACCCTGCAAACATCTCTCCGGTGGGTGTCCATATCTGGAGAAAAGATGAGAATGTCATCCAGATAGACTACCACAGAGGTGGCAAGCATGTCCCGGAAGATGTCATTTACGAAATCTTGGAAGACGGCTGGAGCATTACAGAGCCCGAAGGGCATCACAAGATATTCGTAATGTCCATCTCTGGTATTGAACGCCGTCTTCCATTCGTCCCCCTCACGGATGCGGATCAGGTTATAGGCACCACGAAGATCCAGCTTAGTAAATACCCTTGCTCCCCGAAGCCTATCAAAGAGCTCAGATATTAGGGGCAAAGGATATTTGTTCTTAACGGTAATGGCGTTAAGACCCCTATAGTCTATACATGGTCGTAATTCTCCATTCTTCTTCTGCACAAAGAAAAATCCTGCCCCTGCTGGTGACACTGACTTCCTAATAAACCCTCTGGCCAGATTTTCCTGGATGTATTGTGACATGGCCTCCGTCTCAGGAAGAGAGAGAGGATATACTCTTCCCCGAGGGGGCTCCGTTCCAGGCAAGAGGTCTATAGGACAGTCATAAGGGCGATGAGGCGGCAGAGTCTCCGCTGCCTTTTTGGAGAATACGTCTGCGTATGACCGATAAACCTTGGGAAGGGAATCAAGATCTATGGGTATCTCCATTGTGGAAACCTGAACGTCCTCTCTGAGACATTTGTCTCTGCAATGATCACCCCAACCCAGTATTCTCCCAGAGGACCACTCAATATGGGGAGAGTGGTGGTGAAGCCAGGGTAATCCCAACAAAACCTCATCTATTCCCTCAGGAAGAACAAAAAGGGATATATTCTCCTGATGTGAAGGAGACATAGACAGAGGTCGAGTGACAGTCTGGTGGGTGATTTGTGAGGGCAGGATTGCTCCATTCAACACTCTCACCGATATTGGCTCGGCGAGCGTCACCAGCGGTATGGAATGGCGAGAGGCAAAGGAGGAGGACATAAAATTCCCCTCTGCCCCAGAGTCCACACAAAGCTTGGCGGGAAGGGTGGATGAACCTAGAGAGATTAACCCTTTAAGGAGCATCTTCGGAGCAAAATCCCTCGCGTCTAATGACCCTGCACCCATGGTCACGGAACATGACCGTTTACTTATTCGCTGGGGACATCGGCATAATGTCCTGGCTGCTGACACACTCTACAGACCACGGATACTCGAGTGGTCCGAGACTTAGATCCCACTCGAGTATTCTCCACGGTCTCTGGGGAGTCAGACGCCCGAACGGGAAATTCCAAAGGTTTGGCAAAGGTGGGTGCCAGCCAAAACCTCTGCCTACACTGGGTCCGCTCTAACCTCCGCTCGTGAAAACGGAGGTCGATGCGGGTAGATATAGAAATGAGTTTCTCCAGTGTGGCAGGAATCTCCCTGGTAGCCAAAGCGTCATTTACATGGTCTGCCAGTCCTCTCCAGAACACTGGAATAAGAACTTTATCTGGCCACTCTAATTCAGAGGCCAAAGTCCGAAATTGGACTGAGAACTGGCTGACCATGGACAAGCCCTGTGACATTGTCAGCAGTTGGAGTGCCGTATCGTGCGTGACCTGAGGTCCTAAAAAGACCTTTTTCAGAGCCTCCAAAAACCGAGGAGCACTCCACACCACACGATCGTCACGCTCCCACAGCGGTGTTGCCCACTCCAATGCTCTGCCCGAGAGTAGAGACAGTACAAAACCCACTTGTGCCCGATCCGTGGGGAAACGTGCAGCCAGAAGCTCGAGCTGTATAGAGCACTGACTCACGAATCCCCGACATTGCTTGCTGTCACCACCAAACTTGTCAGGAAGCGGGAGGTGGGATAATGTAGGGACAGAGGTAGCAGAGGACAAACTGGCTGCAGCCACGCTAGCAGCCTGAACAGCGACTGCGGTAATATCCACAGCTGAGGTTGTGCGCTCAAGAGCCGCCAACCTACCCTCCAGCTGCTGGATGTTCTGCCTTAGAAGCTGGGCATCCGCCATTTTACTAGCCAGACCCTGGCGCTAATATTATGTTAAGGTCTGCGGAACGCACCTAATAGATATAATAGAGAGGTGCGTTCGCAGCCCGGGGTCCACCGTGCAGGCGAAGCCCGCTGCTAATAAGATGGCGAAAGTAGCGAACTCTGTTATCCCGCAGAGTCGCAAAAATAAACGCCGTAGCGCGTTGTGGCAGTAAGTGCGAACTCTGTTAATCCCAGAGCCGCTAACGGGATGCCACAGTGCTATATGGCGATAGGTGCGAACTCACTTAACTTCAGTGAGCCGCAAAGTAAAACGCTAGGGCGCTGTCTAGCGTCTAAAGCGAACCCTGTTACGTCACAGAGTCGCTGAGAAAAAGTACCGTGTCCTGTCAGGCTCTCAGGTACACGGTTAATTGCTAAGCGAGCATAATACGTGGTCATGCGCTAATGTCCTCGCGGGAGTCACCCGCAATCTATGGCGTCTGAACGCCAGACCCTGAATACGGCAATCAAACTCCTCACCGGTTATGCCGGTAATCTAGGGCATCTAGGACACCGACCCTGACCAGCTAGCACACCAAACTCCTCACCGATTAAATCGGTATTCTAGTGGCTTATTTCAGCCGGGTCCCTAACCACACACACGCATGACTTTTTTTTTTTTTTTTTTTTTCCCTCAGATGGGAAGTTCCACAGTCAGATAACCAAAACTATAAGGAACTCGACTCCCAAACAGCGTGTACACTTACATAATGCAGCAGCTGTTCCCATCATCATCGGAAAACCAACTTTATTTACAAGCACAAAAAAAACACAGAACTAAGACACATTAACAAGATGTTTCCACTTTTTAACTTTCCAAATTCCCTCTGCGTCCTCCTCCCCCCTCTTTCTCTTATCACACACAAAACAAAAATACAATTTTCCCAAAACAATTTTTAAACAATTTTTAACCTCTCCTTTAACAATCTCCTTCCTCTTAAACACATACACTTTCCTCACATCCCACAACACCTCTTTTATACATGCAAGCATCAACCACAACACTCTCTCCTTTTCTCCACACATACCCAACCCAAACATAAATAACTCAAACGTCAAAAAATTCACATCACACAACTCCTTACACAACGGGCCCAAACCTGAAATCACATTTCTAGCATACTGACAATTCCAAAACAAATGCACCACACTCTCTCTCCCACCACATCCCCTCCTCGGACACATCTCACTCCTCACTAAACCCCGGTTTCTCTGGAAGTCTCTCACCGGTAACACCTCATGCAATGACTGCCACACAATCTCGCTCTGTCTATTTGTCATACCATCCATACAAACCTTCTTCCATACCTTCTGCACATCACTTCCTCTCACCATATAGATACCACATTCCATCTCTCTACACTCAATCATCCTATATACCGCTTTCTTCTTCTCTAACAACCTCACATCCACATCACACAGTTCATACTTCACCAAAAATTTGTAAACCCACACATACCACACAGGCACCTCAAAAGCCACTGGGCACCTTAGATCCCTTTCCCGCCACTTCAAACGGAACAGAAAACTTCCAAACAAATACCTGCACATACATGCACACTTCCCATCCATCCTAATCACACCCAATACAAACACCATAATATTCACGCCAAAAAATACATTCAAATTTGGGAATCCCAGCCCCCCCTTATCCATTCTCTTCATCACAACCTCTCTCCTTGCACGCTCCATACTTGAACGCCAAAAAAATACAAACAAAACCCTATTTAATCTTCTAACAAACATATAACCTGGTGGAAAAACCACCGCAACATGCAAAAAAATTGGTAACACCACACTCTTAATAACTAAAATTTTACCAAAAAACGTCAAATCTCTCATCTTCCAAAAATTTAACTTGCGCTCCACTCTCTCTCTCACATCCACCCAACTTTCCTCTCCATCCAATTTCTCTGAAAATTTCACACCCAGCACCTTTATCGGTCCACTCACCACATTCACCCCAATATCATTGCTCAGAGTCCTCCCACCAAAAATCTTACATTCAGTCTTCTCCCAATTCACTTTAAACGCAGACGCTCCACAAAAAACGGATACCAACAACTTCACACGACGCACCGAACACTCTGAATCACACAAGACACACACATCATCCATGTAACCATTCACCTTCCACTCCCTCCCCCCCGCCCCCGGCACTTGCACACCCCGAATCACCTTATCTTTCCTCAACATACACAACAACGGCTCAATCGCGCAAATGAACACAACAGGGGACAATGGGCACCCCTGCCGTACACCGGAAAACACATTCATTCTCCTACCTACATTCCCATTCAACAAAACACAACTATAAATATTTTTATACAAACTTCTCACTCTCTCAACAAACTCAGCCGGAAAACCCATCTTCACCAACACTCTAAACAGACAACCATGCGCCAACCTATCATATGCCTTCTCAAAATCCAAACTCAACACATACACCCCCTTCTTACGGTTCAAACAGTCCCACAAACAATCTCTCAGCATACACACACCCTCATGTAACCGCCTTCCAGGCACCGAACAACACTGCTCCTCACCCACCACACTCCCAACCACATCACGCATCCTATTTGCCAAAAGCTTCGCATAGATTTTATAATCACAATTAAGCAACGTGATCGGCCTCCAGTTTTTTAGATTTTTCAAATCACCTTTTTTTGGCAACAGCACAACCACTCCTGCACGCATACCATTCGCCACCTCTGCATTCGCCCACATATACTTACATACATCAACAAAATCCTTTCCAATCACATCCCACATCACACGATAGAATTCCACCGGGAGACCATCATCCCCCGGCGTTTTATTCAGCGCCATGCTACACACCACCTTCCATATTTCTTCACTCGTCACCTCCCCCATCAAACTCTCCCTTTCTGTCCCATTCAATCTATTTTCCAAAACACTCAGCACATCACTCTCCAAACCTTCATCCCTCCATTTCACTGCATACAAATCATCATAAAACTTTGCCACTTCCTCACATAAGTCCGCACCACTCACTTCATTTCCATTCACTCCATTCAAAACACTCATGCTCTGTCTTTTTCCAAAAACTTTCTTGAAAAAAAACCACGAACACTTCTCATTCTTTTCCAAGTTCTCTATTTTAGCCCTATAAACAATACTCCTCCCTCTCTCTCTCAAAAACTCATTCACTTCTTTTTTCACTCTCAACAAATCTTCACTCACATCCATCCCGCCCTCTCTTAGCTTATATAACACACTTAATCTTGCATTCAACCCAGCAAACCTTTCTCTCTTAGCAGCTGCACACTTGTAACCAAGTTTTTTAAAAAAAACCTTGGTTTTCCATTTAACCCAATCCCACCATTCACACACATTACTGAATTCACTTCTGCTCTCACACCACTCCTTATAATGTCTCTCATACTCCTCTCTCACCTCCACCCCATCCAGTAAACTCACATTCAGCTTCCATATACCTTTCCCAGTTACCTCCTCAGTATGCACATCCACTTCACACTTCATACACACAAGATCTGAAAACGGCACACTCTCCTGTGCATAACTAACAGCAATCAGGTTTTTTGAAACAAAACAATAGTCCAGTCTAGACGCCACCCTCCCACTCTCAGAAAAAAATGTATTTAACAATGGAGTTACTTTACACTCCCTCTGCATATCCCTCAAACCAAAATCACTCACCATGTCCATTAACTCTTTCCTTGACACATCCACATTCACCTTTCCCACATCAACATTCATATCACCCACAATCACAACAGGCACTCTACCTGGAATAAAAAACTTAATTTTTTCAAATAAAACTTTACGCTCCTGTTTTTTCACAGGAGCATACACATTAATAACACTAAAACGAATATTTCTAAACTCAAAATTTGCTAACACGCATCTCCCAACCTCAATCACCATATAGTCACACAAACTCACATTACGCCCCTTCACCAAAAAACCAACACCGTCATTTCTATTACATGCACTCCCTGACCACACAGACGCACCATGAGGCCATTCACTCCCCTTCACACCATCCACAATCCCACACTCCTGTAAACAAAAAATTTCCGCATTTTGCGCTGCAAAAACTCAAAAATGGCCGCACGCCGCAACTTATTTTTAAAAACCCTCACATTTTGAGATATAATTCTAACACCCATACATGGGTGTACCCAGGATCAACACTAGGGGGGGGCAAGCCATGGTGGTTGTTCAGGTTGTAAAATTTTAGAACGAAAAAGGGAATGAAACTGCTCTATACAGTATAATGAGCCCCATACCTGTATATACATCATCACCAGCCCCCACCCACTGAGCCCAGCACCTGTATATACATCATCCCCATCCCACAGAGCCCAGCACCTGTATATACATCCTCACCAGCACCAGCCCACTGAGCCCAGCACCACCTGTATATATCATTACCAGCCCACTAAGCCCAACACCTGTATATACATCTTCACCAGCACCAGCCCACTAAGACTAGCACCTGTATATACATCCTCACCAGCACCAGCCCACTAAGCCCAGCACCTGTATATACATCATCACCAGCCCCATCCCACTGAGCCCAGCAACACCTGTATATATCATTACCAGCCCACTGAGCCCAGCACCTGTATATACATCACCAGCCCACTAAGCCCAGCACCTGTATATACATCAACAGCCCACTAAGCCCAGCACCTATATATACATCAACTCAGCCAGCCCCTGTATATACATCAACCCAGCCAGCCCCTGTATATACATCAGCCACAGCCAGCCCTCTGTATATACATCAGCCCAGCCAGCCCCTGTATACATCAGCCCAGCCAGCCCCTGTATACATCAGCCCAGCCAGCCCCTGTATACATCAGCCCAGCCAGCCATTGTATATACATCAGCCCCCAGCCCCTGTATACGTCAGCCCAGCCAGCCCCTGTATATGTCAGCCCAGCCAGCCCCTGTATACGTCAGCCCAGCCAGCCCCTGTATACGTCAGCCCAGCCAGCCCCTGTATACTTCAGCCCAGCCAGAATCTGTATACTTCATCTCAGCCAGACACTGTATACTTCAGCCCAGCCAGACCCTGTATACTTCAGCCCAGCCAGAATCTGTATACTTCAGCCCAGCCAGCCCCTGTATACTTCAGCTCAGCCAGCCTCTGTATACTTCAGCCCAGCCAGAACCTGTATACTTCAGCCCAGCCAGAACCTGTATACATCAGCAGAGCGAGTGCATTGCTTTCCTGGCGGAGGGCTTCAGGAAGATGAATGCCATAGGCGGCGCATGAGCAGACTTAGATCTTTGCTGGACCAAAATCCAAATCTTCGGTGGCCCACGGCTTCAGGAACATGGCCGCCAGGAAAGCAATGCACTCCGCTTTGCTCACGCCAACACCTGACCCACAGCATTGCACCACTGGGACACCCCCTCATCCCTCTCACGCCCGCAGCATTGCCCCACTTCTGCCACTGCAGACTTCCTGAGGAAGGGACCCGGCCTCCTGTGATCCCGCTTACAAGACTGTTATTACAGAACAGGAGGCAATTATTACAGGACAGGGGATGTTATTACAGGAAGGGGGATGTAATTACAGGATGAGGGATGTTATTACAGGACAAGGGATATTATTACAAGACGAGGAATGTTATTGCAGGACAAGGGATGTTCTTATACTGTAGGATGAGTGATGTTATTATAGGATGAGGGATGTTATTACAGGATGGAAGACTATTATTACAGGATGGGGGAATTTTTACGTGACAGGGGAAGTTATTACAGGTCAGGGGACGATATTACAGGACTGGGTACGTTATTACAGGACAGAGGATGTTATAACAGGTTTGAGGACATTATTACAAGACGGGGATGTTATTACAGGTTTGAGGACGTTATTACAGGACTGGGGACGTTATTACAGGACGGGTGATTTTATAACAGGTTTGAGGACGTTATTACAGGACTGGGACGTTATTACAGGACGGGGGATGTTATTACAGGATGGGGATGTTATTACAGGTTTGAGGACGTTATTACAGGACTGGGGATGTTATTACAGGACGGGGGATTTTATAACAGGTTTGAGGACGTTATTACAGGACTGGGGACGTTATTACAGGACGGGGATTTTATAACAGGTTTGAGGACGTTATTACAGTACTGGGGACGTTATTACAGATCCGTGGACGATATTACAGGACAAGGCACGTTATTGCAGAACAGGAGACGATATTCCGGGAAGGGGTTATTTTGTTACGGGACGGGGGATGTTATTACAGGATGGGGACGTTATTACAGGACGGGGACGTTATTACAGGGCCCATAGTTCCAACCAACATACTAGTAGGGGCATTGGTCAAAATTTTGCACCTGGGCCCATAGGATTCTAGGTATGTCACTTTTCATCTGACGTCTGTGCACAAAGTACAGCACAGACAGTATACAGATTAGTATATAATATACTGGGCTACAGATATCAGATGATATATAACAATATTGGGTGTTATACTGTGTACAGATATGCATTATAATATGCACTGACTGATCCTCAGCCTACAGAACCTCACATGCTCTAATATATGGTCCTATAAATACTATATGATGTCCTGTAGGCCTAGGATCAGTCAGAGCAGGGTGCTGTATACAGGGCCTGCAGTCTCTATCTGACCCCCTCAGTGATTTATTACTGCAGACTGAACTTCTATAAAGATGGGGTGAAAGTTCAGGCTGCTGCAATAAATCAGCCACAGACAGCGGGACTGCAGATAGACATCCTCCTGTCACCTCCTCATTCTTCTCTCTGAGTCCTGCTTCTCCTCCGCCTCATGATGATCTCCATCCTGCTCCTCACTCCTGTCCAGCCAGAAGCAGCCCAGGAGCTGGTGAGGTGAGTTCAGCAGGCAGACGCTGACTGCACAGCACACAGTGTGGACGTGTCTGCAGTGCTGGGATGGGGCTGCCGGCACTTATACACATTATTTAAAAGAACAGTGCTGGCACCTGACTTCTGAGACAGCGGCCTGACACTGCTTCTAGAGGGGGGCAGTTGCCCCCCTCTGCCCCACGGTGGGTACGCCCATGCACCCATACTAAACACAAACCAAAAAGCTTAACAAAAAAAACACTTGTCCAAAAAAGCCAAAAAAGGAAAAAAAAATACAAAAACAACCTACAGATATAACTTGACACACATTGCATAAAACACACAAAAAAAACAGATAGCCATTGCTTAAAGAGCAAAGCTATGTACACAAAAAAACCCTACCTGGCTACTGGAAAAGTAAAACGTACTTAACCAGTACCGCCAGTGTCCTCCTCCACCATTTGTGCCGAGCAGCCTTCCGAGCCGCTGGCCTCCATATACTCCTCCACCCGTGCCTTTTTCTGCCCAGTCTTCCTCTGGGCCATTCCTTCTTCCACCACCTCAATGTCTCTGTTTTCCCCACCACCCTCCCTGTGACACTTTAACCCTCCTGAGTCCTCTTCCGAGGAGAAGGCACCAATATTTCTCGGATCAGACTCATGAACTAAAACCTCAGCCTCCTCCTCTGCCACAGATATATCGAAATCCATCAGGCATTCTGACCATGATTCAGCGACTGGGACTTCTTTTTTTACTTCTTTTTTAGGCCATGAACGCTCCTCTCGCCTTATGGCCTTCCAAAATTCCTTGTCCTCCTTTTCCTCCTGTTGCTTCTCCTTCCTTCTCTCAGCCTCCTTGTCCTCCTGCCGCTTCTCCCTCCATCTCTCGGCAGGAGTGGGTGGCGCCCTCACAACGCTTTGCAGCGCGGCGACTTCGCCTTCCCTCCGCTTCTTCTCCTCCTCCCGCCTCTTAACCTCCTCCTCTCTCTTCCTTTCTTCCTCCCGCCTCCGCTCCTCCTCACGTCTTTCTTTCCTCCTCCTCTCTAGTTGACCTCCTCGGCACACCAAATGGGCAGTCTCTATACAGGTGCTCTTAACTGCCACACCTGTCACATTCACGAGGCATCGGACACCTAGCCGCCACATGACCCTCTTGCTTGCAATTACGGCAAACCAACTCCTTGCTACACATGTTTAGCAGGTGCCCGAACTGAAAGCACCTCCTGCAGTATAGTGGCTGCCCTGGGTATGACAGGAAGCCCCTATGACCCGCCACTGAAAAGTTCGCTGGTGGGTGGGTGAAACCTCCCAAACAACCTGGGTCCTTCTTCAATTTCACCCGAAACACATACTTGCAGTTGAAAATGCCCAAGACATTTTTCTGCTTCTCCCCTCCCTTCACGTATTCACAGTACCGCTCCAGGAACTGCTCCAGTAGTGCTACTTCTGTATAGGGTTGTACACAGTCACAGTCACCACTTTTTCCATGAGCCCAAACAGGGGCTCCACCCACACTCCCTCCAGGCATGGATCACCTTCATTACTTCTGAGCCATTCAAAGACGGTCAAACAGCATCCCTCATTCACAAAGGTTACATCATATGTACCTTGACTCCGGAATTCATTGACGCTGTAGATATCCTGACGATGGGCTCCAGCCTTTCCCTCCAACAGGTCACGAACGACGTACACCAGGTTGTTTTTCTCACCACCTTCCACCACCACACGGATCGTATTCTTAATGAACATCCTCAGTCCAGACTGCCGGTACGGATACCGCAGTAGAAAATCAGCAGCACGCTGCCAGCAAAGCCCCTGGATCACTCCAGGAAAACTCGCACCCTCTGACCGCGACACACGATCGCAGCCAAAAGGCCGAGATCACACTGGCGCATAGCATACAATGGTTGATATTAGCGCATGGCGGCCCAGCCATGCTACCCTTTTATAGTAACAGCAACAGGACCTTCCAGGAACAAGGACCAATGAGAAACCTGTTCCAGAAGACTAGTAGTAACAGGGGCTTCCTGGCGGGCCAATAGGAGCTGCTGCAGTACCTGAGCATGTGACCACTGATCTCCAATGAGAGATCTCACTCTGGGCATGCTCAGAAGGGAAAATGCAGTACTTTGTCCCAAAGACGTCTGCTCCAGCATTGACTATAATAGCAGATCCAGGAAAGGCAGCAACAAGTCACTGCCCAGTAGTGGAGTGGGCAAGACGCCTCTGCTGAGCAGGCTCCACTGCGGCCGGAGACGAATGGGAGACCGCAGCGGGACGGGTTCGAGACTCCCCTTGTGCAGCAGCGGGAAATCTAACCCTAACACCGACAATTATAGATTTTGGTAATATTATAACGATTAAAAACTAAGGTCTTAATTTATAATTTGCTTTTTTTAAAGGCACATTTCCTTTTAGTATCTTGTGTTATTTCATTGACATTTTTGTGCCAAATTCTTCAAAATGGCACACGTGGTTTAGGAATTTTTTACGAAAAATTAAAAATGCTCTTCATTTTTGTCTTTGAATTTTTTTTAAACTTTTTAGAGATAAAATGTAGCTAAAAATTAGCAAAAATTTCTAACATACCATATATACGTGAGCATAAGCTGACCCGAGTATAAGCCGAGGCACCTAATTTTGCCGCGGAAAACTGGGTAAGCTTATTGACTCGAGTATAAGCCAGGTATGCATTGTCCCCTCATCCCTGTCCTGCTCTGTGTTGCTCCCTCTGTTGTGTGGATGGCTCCCCCGTCCCATCTTGTATGCATGGCTCGGCTCCCCTGTCCCATCTTGTATGCATGGCTCGGCTCCCCCGTCCCATCTTGTTTGCATGGCTCGGCTCCCCTGTCCCATCTTGTATGCATGGCTCGGCTCCCCCATCCCATCGTTGTATGTGTGGCAGGGCTCCCCCGTCCCAACCTTGCATGCATGGCTCTGCTCACCTTCTTCCTACCCCTTCCCCGTCATACTCACCCTCCTCGCGCCGTTGCTGCACGTCCCTGCATCTCCGTTGTCTCGGCACGGCAGCTCTTCCTGTGCTCAGTGGTACCATTCATTAAAGTAATAAATATGCACTTCACGCCTATGGGAGTGGAGACACGCACATATTCATTACCTTAATGAGCGGTACCAAGTGACCGCTCAGCACAGGAAGAGCTGCCTCACCGGCACAACTGAGATGCAGGGACGTTCAGCTACGGCGCGAGGACGGTGAGTATGATGTCACAGCTGCCGGCTCCTGCCGCTGCTACGCCGCTCCCCTCCTGGCTTTCTGGACAATGACTCGTTTATAAGCCGAGGGGGGGCGTTTTCAGCACAAAAAAAGTGCTGAAAATCTCGGCTTATACACGAGTATATATGGTTTATAAAATCACTATGGGAAAAAGGGAAGAGAGACTGGAGCACATTTCATAATTTAATAATTTTGAAGGTGAATGCTAGGCACACTGTAATTCCATTGAGTTCAATATGTAGCCAAACATGTTGGTCCAGAGAAAGACAAAAACTCAGTGAGCCACACATTAAAAAACCCATATTAGGGGAAAAATTCTTTCCTGGCTCCACAATACAGCAATCAGACTGGTTCCCGAGATCAGCGCCCCATAGCAAAGTCTAGTGCCCATAACCTGCAATATATTTTTCAAGAAATGTGTCCAGGTCTCCTTTACTTTTGTAGTGAATCAACCACTGCAACGTAATGCAGCAGAAAGTTCTATAATTTCACTGCTCTTACAGTAAAGAATCGCCTTCTTTACACCATTGCAGGCCTTAGTGTAAGAAGGTCAATAGAGATATCTGTGCGTCCCATCATATTTGTACATTGTAATATGGTCACCTCTAAGCCTTCATTTTTCTAACAGGATAACCATAAGTTGGATAACCTGTCTTGAGGTTTGCGTAAAAATTTGGTGACTTATTAAAAAGTTGCAATTGATGAATCATTCAAAAATATCTGGAATCCCAAAACACCGCCCACAACGGTGAACATAGAAACAAACAGTCAAACACATATGAAATAGACTTAAAAAATGCACAATTTATTAGAAGAATAAGGCAAAAGGTGAAAAAAACAATAAACAGATGAAAAAAAATCCCCGGTGCTCTTGAGTGGCTTGTGTTATTATTTTGATATAACTGTCTGAACATGGACTTACTCCCTCTGCCTTTTTTGCTAAGTTGTGACTCACTAATACTCCGGAGACCATTGGAGGTAATTAGCTCTCTACTGAGAGGATTCGACCCTGACTTAACCTATTTAACCCCTAGCTGTCTGTCTCTAGCTGCCAGTCATAAGGTTGACTTACCCTGGTTTATGCTCTGGTTTCTCATCTCTAATTCAGCTTGTTTGATTCCCATTACTTATCTTGGCATCCTCCTGACCTTGTCAGTGACTTCTGATTTTCTCCCTAATTTGACCTCCTGGATATGACTAGGCTTGACTCTTGTCTCTTCCAACTCACTCCACCGGCCAGCAGCCAGTCAGTGGATATGAGCCAAGGGTCCTTGTGTTAGTCCAGATTTATGTACAAGGATTAAGGTGTGAATTCAGGGTCCCCTTGGACCTGCTGAATCAAGTGACTTATGTAAAGTTTGTCCATAGAAGCCATAATAAGAGCCGCCAGCTTCCACCTACAGTGGGCCATTACAAATATCATAGAAAACAGAACAATACAAAAACGATAATGGTTGTTTCTATCAAGCTCTTGTCTGCATAACGTTCATATCCCAGAATACTAAGTAGCAGATACAAAAAGTCACACATCGCACCTGATCCCTACAATCCAGTTTCTCAGTGTATCTTAGCAAAAAAACACAACTCTTCCTGATATTGTATTATTTATACAATGGGGAAGTAGAATAAAAATTAAAGCGCACGTAAAAAGTTCAACAGAGTCATTTGTTTCTTGTTACGAAAAAGGATCCATGGATCATTGAAATTCACTTGTGTTTTTTGCACTTCCCAATTATATAAGGACTGCACTTTCCGGTAAGGGACTTTCTTCTTTTCTCTGTTTCCTCAGCAGTCACTTAACTGTTTGGAAAGAGTGGATCTCACGAGTTACTATGAAAAGTATATGTAATTACATAGCATTGAAGAGAAAGGAAGACTGGAAAGATTAAGCTGCAGTTAAGTTTATTTTAAGATAATCATACCAATTTTGGAAAATAACCAGACCTAATTGGAAAAGCGGTTAGGATTCCCAGCTAGCAAACATAATCAAGCAAGATTGCATCGAGTAAGATTAGGTAACTCCAGACACAATGTTTCTTAGAAAATATGGTTCTTTACATTGCTATTGACTCTTAAGTTTCCATCTTTAAAGTCATAAACATATAAATATACAGTAAAGACCAAAAGTTTGGACACACCTTCTCATTCAAAGATTTTTCTGTATTTTCATGACTATGAAAATTGTAGAATCACACTGAAGGCATCAAAACTATGAATTAACACATGTGGAATTATAGAACTTAACCAAAAAGTGTGAAACAACTGAAATTATGTCTTATATTCTAGGTTCTTCAAAGTAGCCACCTTTTGCTTTGATGACTGCTTGGCACACTCTTGGCATTCTCTAGATGAGCTTCAAGAGGTAGTCACCGGAAATGGTTTTCACTTCACAGATGTGCCCTGTCAGGTTTAATAAGTGGGATTTCTGGCCTTATAAATGGGGTTGGGACCATCAGTTGTGTTGTGCAGAAGTCTGGTGGATACACAGAGGATAGTCCTACTGAATAGACTGTTAGAATTTGTATTATGGCAAGAAAAAAGCAGCTAAGTAAAGAAAAACGAGAGGCCATCATTACTTTAAGAAATAAAGGTCAGTCAGTCCAAAAAATTGGGAAAGTGTCCCCAAGTGCAGTTGCAAAAACCATCAAGCGCTACAAAGAAACTGGCTCACATGAGAACCGCCCCAGGAAAGGAAGATCAAGAGTCACCTCTGCTTCTGAGGATAAGTTTATCCGAGTCTCCAGCCTCAGAAATCGCAGGTTTACAGCAGCTCAGATTAGAGACCAGGTTAATGCCACACAGAGTTCTAGCAGCAGACCCATGTCTACAACAACTGTTAAGAGGAGAATTTGTGCAGCAGGCCTTCATGGTAAAATAGCTGCTAGGAAACCACTGCTAAGGACAGGCCACAAGCAGAAGAGACTTGTTTGGGCTAAAGAACACAAGGAATGGACATTAGACCAGTGGAAATCTGTGCTTTGATCTGATGAGTCCAAATTTGAGATCTTTGGTTCCAACCACCATGTCTTTGTGCGATGCAGAAAAGGTGAACGGATGGACTCTACATGCCTGGCTCCCACTGTGAAGCAGAGAGGAGGAGGTGTGATGGTTTTGGGGGTGCTTTGCTGGTGACACTGTTGCGGATTTATTCAAAATTGAAGGCATGAACCAGCATGGCTACCACAGCATCTTGCAGCGGCATGCTATTTCATCCGGTTTGCGTTTAGGTGGACCATCATTTTATTTTTCAACAGGACAATGACCCCAAACACACCTCCAGGCTGTGTAAGGGCTAATTGATCAAGAAGGAGAATGATGGGGTACTACGCCAGATGACCTGGCCTCCACAGTCACCAGACCTGAACCCAATCGAGATGGTTTGGGGTGAGCTGGACCGCAGAGTGAAGGCAAAAGGGCCAACAAGTGCAAAGCATCTCTCAGAACTCCTTCAAGATTGTTGGAAGACCATTTCCGGTGACTACCTCTTGAAGCTCATCAAGAGAATGCAAAGAGTGTGCAAAGCAGTCATCAAAGCAAAAGGTGGCTACTTTGAAGAACCTAGAATATAAGACATAATTTCAGTTGTTACACACTTTTTTGTTAAGTATATAATTCCACATGTGTTAATTCACAGGTTTTGATGCCTTCAGTGTGAATGTACAATTTTCATAGTCATGAAATTACAGAATAATCTTTAAATGAGAAGGTGTGTCCAAACTTTTGGTCTGTACTGTATATATAAAATGTATAAAGGACCTCTTTAGAGGCATGCTTACTGCAAGAAGATCTCCAGTTTTCCAGTTTATTCTTTTTACATGTTGTGGTTGTGCAATATTTTAGTGGACCTTAAACTATCTAAGGCCAGTTTCATGCTTTCAAAGTAAAGACCATGTGTCCAGGCATGTCTCCTGACCCGAATTCAACAGCCTTAAGCTAGGGTCACACCTGCGTATATTCTTGCATGCGATAGAATCAGAGCGGTTATATTAATCACACACTGATCAACTCTGATCATGGCTTGATCAGAGTATGATTATAGTGTTATCCAATTTTCTCAGATGAGAAGATGTTAATCAGACTGCACTCAAGCATCTAATGTTTTCCACTGACTTATAGCTGAGTGCGATCCGATAATCGGACATGTGCACAGCCCCATAAAATAACATTGGTCCCAATTAGAGATGGGCGAACCCAAACAGTAAAGTTCTGTTTCTGTACCGAACATCTGGTGTGACAGTGCAAGAAACATCGGTGGCTTTGATAGGCGGTAAAATTATTACCACTGGTTAGAACACTTCGGCTCCCATGCTGTCAGATGGCAGCCTGAGCCCGCAGCTGTGACCATAGGTAAAAGTTTACCACCAGTCACAGGGGTCGACTTATGAGAGAGTACTACTCCCAACAGTATACGCCTGCTGCCTCTAATAACAGTGAAAGTAGGTGATGGCTGATAGGAGTATTCATCAATTGGCACCTGCGCTATAAATAAATAATAGAAAAATGACGTGGGTTCCCCTGTATTTTTGATAACCAGCCAGACAAAACTGTCAGCTTTGGGCTGCAACTCTCAGCTGTTAGCTTTAGCAAGTCTGGTTATCAAGAATAAAGGCGTCACCAAGCATTTTTTTTTTTATCTAAATAAATAACTTTAAAAATGGCATGGGGTCCCCTATTATTGTCAACCAGCCAAGCTAAAGCAGACAGCTGGGAGCTGGTATTCTCAGGCTGGAAAGGGGCCATGGATATTGACTCCCCCCAGCCAAAAAGTAGCAGCCCACAGCCTCCCTAGAAAAATGCGCATCTATTAGATGTGCCAATTCTGGTGCTTTGACTGACTCTTCCCACTTGCACTGTGGTGGGGCAAGTGGGGTTCATATTTGTGAGATTGATGTCACCTTTTTTATGTCCTGTGACATCATGCCCACGGCTTAGTAGTGGAGAGTAGAGTTGAGCGAAACAGGTCGGTCAGATTCATAAGTCGCCGACTTTCGCTAAAGTCGAGTTTCGCCGAGCGAAACCCGACCATAGCGTGAAGTCGGACATGCGGTCGTTGACCCGAGCGCCCAAGTCGGTTTTCCCATAATGCTTGCAGGCGCCTTTTTTCAGCCAATGAACAAGGACGTACACTGTGGGTAGCGAGATAACATGGGCAACGTCCACCACCATCTTAGAGAATGGCATTGCAGTGATTGGCATGCTTTGGGGGGTCATAGTGTCTATAAAAGCCCTGACCGCCGACCGCCATTTTATTTCTGCCGATCTTAACTGTAGGGAGAGGTTGCTGATGCTGTTGATCAATAGGAAGAGAGTTGGGGCAGGAAAGAGAAGTTCTTATGTGCTTGTGCTGATAGCAATTGTGCTGCACAGTTAGTGTGCAGTGATGGGGAGGATTTTCTTGTGTGCAGCAGCGCTGGTTATTAGGCTGCCTGCCAGTGATAGGGGAGGATTTTCTTGTGTGCAGTAGCAGCGCTGGTTATTAGGCTGCCTGCTAGGTGTATTACTGTGTGTACACTGCTGTGCAGACTGCTTTTTACACAGCGCTAATACTTTTATTTTTTTCTGCACAGTTACCGAGCGTTAATTTTTTCCACACCATATAGAGCTGTACGCTCCTCAAATACATGCTGACTATCTGTGTGTGACTCCGGAAATATATATGGAGATTTCAATTTTCCCCTACACTATATACACCTGGTATCTTCTGATACAGTACCTTTTTTATGCCTTTTGTATTATGGTCAAATCCATACTGAGAGTGTGTCTGTGTGGACTCCGGAAATATATATGGAGATTTACAATTTTCCCCTACACTATATACACCTGGAATCTTGTGATACAGTACCCTTTTAGTGCTTTTTATATTCTGGTCTAATCCATACTGAGAGTGAGAGCGTCTGTGTGTGACTCCGCAAATATATACGGAGATTGACAAGTTTTCCCTTATACTATATACACCTGGTATCTTGTGATACAGTACCCTTTTAGTGCTTTTTATATTCTGGTCTAATCCATACTGAGCCTGAGAGCGTCTGTGTGTGACTCTGGAAATATATACGGAGATTGAAATTTTCCCCTAAGCTATATACACCTGGTATCTTGTGATACAGTACCCTTTTAGTGCTTTTTATACCAGGTATAATCGATACTGAGCCTGAGAGCGTCTGTGTGTGACGTCGCAAATATATACGGAGATTGACAAGTTTTCCCTTATACTATATACATCTGGTATCTTGTGATACAATACCCTTTTAGTGCTTTTTATATTCTGGTCTAATCCATACTGAGCCTGAGAGCGTCTGTCTTTGACTCCGGAAATATATACAGAGATTGAAATTTCCCCCTAAACTATATACACCTGGTATCTTGTGATACAGTACCCTTTTTGTGCTTTTTATACTCTGGTCTAATCCATACTGAGCCTGAGAGCGTCTTTGTGTGACTCCGCAAATGTATACGGAGATTGAAATTTTACCCTATACTATATACACCTGGTATCTTGTGATACAGTACCCTTTTTGTGCTTTTTATACTCTGGTCTAATCCATACTGAGCCTGAGAGCGTCTGTCTGTGACTCCGCAAATGTATACGGAGATTGAAATTTTACCCTATACTATATACACCTGGTATCTTGTGATACAGTACCCTTTTAGTGCTTTTATATTTCTGGTCTAATCCATACTGAGCCTGAAAGCGTCTGAGTGTGACTCTGGAAATATATATGGAGATTGAAATTTTCCCCTAAACTATATACACCTGGTATCTTGTGATACAGTACCCTTTTTGTGCTTTTTATATTCTGGTCTAATCCATACTGAGCCTGAGAGCGTCTGTCTTTGACTCCGGAAATATATACGGAGATTGAAATTTTCCCCTAAACTATATACACCTGGTATCTTGTGATACAGTACCCTTTTTGTGCTTTTTATACTCTGGTCTAATCCATACTGAGCCTGAGAGCGTCTGTCTGTGACTCCGCAAATGTATACGGAGATTGAAATTTTACCCTATACTATATACACCTGGTATCTTGTGATACAGTACCCTTTTTCTGCTTTTTATATTCTGGTCTAATCCATACTGAGCCTGACAGCGTCTGTCCGTGACTTCGGAAATATATACGGAGATTTAAATTTTACCCTTCACCGTATACAGCTGTACGCTTCTGATACAGTACCATATATCTGCTGGTATTTTTGGTACATTTTACCAAACATGAGGAAGTATGGTGGAAGAGGCCGCGGACGTGGGCGGGGGGGGCCAGCTGGTACTGATGGTGGTGGTGCATCTGCTGGTAGTGCCAAAAGCACAATAGCACCTAAGGCAGGAGGTGTTGAGCCTGCGTCATCATCTGACTCCAGAAGGCCTGGAAGGCTCCCTTTTCTGGGAGTAGTTAAACCACTTTTAAAGCCAGAGCATCAGGAACAGGTTTTGGCTTACATTGCCAAAACAGCCTCCAGCTCTATCGCCTCCTCTTCTGAAGTTTCAAAAACTGCAAGCACTGAGTCGTCAGTGACTGGCAGTAATGATCTTACTGCCGATAAGAGGCAGTGTTTGCCATGGTGTTATGCATATGGCAAATGCTGGATGTTAGAGTCCTCCATTCATGTGACCGGCGTCTGGGTTAAAGTACTGTTCTGGTACCCGAACTAAACTTTTTTTTAACTGTTTGGCTGAATCCACCAGATCCAAACATCCAGGGATTCGCCCATCACTAGTCCCAACATGATCCACTGTTTTGTCGGATCACACTTGGACCAAAAATATGGTCTTGTGCACAAGCCCTAATGTACAGTGGTGAATGAAAGTTTTTGAACCAATATGAATTTTCCGAATTTCTGCATAAATTTGACTAAAACTTCATCATAATTTTTCACAGGTCCTAAAAGTAAATAAAAGAATCAGATCAATCAAATGAGTTAAAGATTAGAGTTTGTCACTAATTAAACAAGGAAAATGATCCAATATCAAATGTATGTGAATGGCAAAAGTATATGAACCTTTAATTTCAGTATCTTGTTTGATCACCTTGTTCAGCAATAATTGCATCTAAACTTTTCCGGTAATTGATGACTCTTCCTGCACATTAACTTGGAGAAACTTTTGCCCTTTTTTTATCAATTCAAAACATTTTCAGCTCTGTTGTTGTTTTTTTTTTCCTATGAAATGCTCACTGCAGGTCCACCCACATAATGTCTATAGGATTAAGGTCAGGACTTTGACTCGGCCATTCAAAACCATTATTCTTCGTTAACCATTCTTTTGTAGAACAACTTGTGTGTTTTGGGTCCTTGTGTTGATCCATGACCCACGTTCTCTTGAGCCTAAGCTCATGGACAGAGTAGTATGTGCATAAAAAAAGTTTCTCCAGTTTCTTCTTTCTTAGCCCTTGGAAATCGGACAGAGCGTGCATCCAATTTTTTTCATGGACCGGTAGACATGCATTCCCGATTTTGATCTGTCCCTTGGTGCTCTGTCTTCTTACGCGTTCTCACAATGTGCATTCTGACACACAGCATAAACCTTCTGTGTGTTAGGGTTGGTGGATTACACTAAGTAAAATATAAAACAAAGTGCAATTGCAACCCGGGGTCCACTGTGCAGGAATGAACCTGCTGCTAGTGAAAATAATGACGGAACAAAAACAGTGAGTGTTACCTTAAGCACACTATGTTAACACCACACAGTGTGAACGGAACACAGAGTACCAAGCTCAGTTACTTCACAGAGTGGTACTGCCCCAAGAATGCTAAGTGCTATACCCTGTTAATGTCACAGGGATGTTAGCACGTGGATTCAGTTTGCTCTGCAACTAAACTGTGCTAACTGAACATACGAATGGAACAGATGCTGTGCCAAGGGAAAGAACTCCTATGACGCTAGATACAATAACCTCTCACCTTCACTGAGAGGAAGCATAAGGGTTGACCTTGCTCTGTATCTGAACTGTGCTAACCGCACACATGAACGAAACAGATCCTAAGCCAAGCAGCTAGATACTCCTGTCCTGACGCTACTGAATTTGTGCCTGACCGGCACCCTAAGCATGTAGCAGACTAGAGACTCTGGCATTGAGCCATCGGAACGAAACCGCATAAGTGTGTTACCTGCCTGCCAACGTGTACAGTCTTTGAACATAGACAGACCCTCAAAAACGTGCAGACAGAGTGGTAGAGTAACCACCCACTCACACCAAAATATAAATGACACTAGTGTGCCTGCGTGTGCCGCTGAGAGCCTTTTATACACTAGGCTCCACCCCAAACACTCATGCCCAGTCGGTCTAGACATCGCCCAAAGGCCAATGTGGAGCTGCCTCTTCACTAGAGCAGCTGACATCTGACTACCAATGAGAAGATGCCACATCACGGACATGCTCAGTAAGGTGATCACTGGACTTAGACTCCAGAGCACAAGACTGCACCTGCATATCACTGATTACCATAGACTTGGCTGAAGAGCCAGCAATAACCAAACGTATAGCACGAGCTTGAGCAAAACGCTGGGACTGACGTCTGTGCTGAGCAGCAATTGCAGCTGCTGGACCTGAATGGGAGACCACAGTACCAGATAATGCTTGGGATCTATCCCATCTATCGCTAGCATCCCCCCATGGCAACGTTCGCCATGCTCAAAGGCCGCAATAAGCTGAGGGGCACGAATGTGCTCAATAGGCTCCCAGGTCCTATCCTCTGGTCCATGACCCTTCCAGTCAACCCCAAAAAATTTAGTGGACTCTACACGCAGCTTGATGTTACGAGCTGACAGCCACACTAAATCTCCCAGGGCAAAGACTGGAGCAAGACGACGATGTGCATCCGCGGAAGCCCTCATTCTCTCCTTTGATGCTTTAATTGCATCCTGCATGCCATCCTAGATGTCATGAGCCTCCACTGCCCAATTAACCACCCTCGGGTCGGAAGATGAGATGGGCATGGGCACATGGATGCGCGGATGCTGACAGTAGTTCAAGAGAAAAGGAGTCTGCCCCGTGGAATCGGAGACTGCATTGTTTAAAGCAAACTCTGCCCATGGCAGCAGGGATGACCAATTGTCATGTCTGGCGGACACAAAATGCGGTAGATAAGTGACCAGTGTCTGATTGGTCCTCTCCAAGAGCCCACTCGTCTCAGGATGATACACAGAAGACAAATTGAGCTCTATACTGAGCAGATGACAAAGCTCTCTCCAGAATCGAGTCGCAAACTGGGGACCCCAGTCACTGACAGTCTTGTCAGGCATCCCATGAAGACAGAATAAATGCTTGACAAACAATACCACCAGAGCCCGTGCGGATGGTATACGAGGAAGAGGAACTAGGTGTACTATTTTGGAAAAATGATCGGTGACGACCCAGACCCAAATGATCTTATTATTATGGGACTTAGGCAGGTCCACTATAAAGTCCATCCCAACCAACTCCCAGGTCCTATCTGCCAGAGGCAAGGGATAGAGCAAACCCGCTGGTCTCTGCCTGGAGGGCCGATTCCTGGCACATGAGACACAGGCTTGCATGTACTCCTTGACATCACGCGTCATCCGAGGCCACCAATAAGACCTCCCTAGAAGTTCAGTGGTCCTTTTGATGCCGGAATGACCACCCAATTTGGAGGTGTGTGCCCACAAGAGAACCTCCGGCTGCAGATTAGGTGGTACATAAGATTTGCCTGGAAGCACCTGCTCTAGAGACATCGGTGCCACTGTTCGAAGTCTCTCTGAAGGGACTATTAAATGTGGCTCATCCCCATCTTCTGGTGAGACTACTGAACGGGACAGTAGTAAATCCTTCTCCCCGGACAAAAAAATGGATGGTAAAATTGAACCGGGAGAAGAATAAGGACCACATGGAATGGCGAGAATTCAGCCGTTGGGCAGTCTGAAGGTATAGGAGATTTTCACGGTCCGTAAAGAACTTAAAGGGATGCTGAGCTCCCTCCAGGAGATGTCTCCACTCCGAAAAAGCCAATTTCATGGTAAGCAGCTCCCTGTCCCCAATGGAATAATTCCTCTCCACTGGTGAAAAGGTCTTAGAGAAAAGAAGCATGGATGTTTCCGACCCTGAGCATCCTTTTGATACAGGATTGCCCCAGCTCCAACGGAAGAAGCATCCACCTCCAACATGAAATGCTTATCAACATCGGGCCGATGCAGAGCCCTAGCAAAATGGGACTTCAGGGAGATAAAGGCCTTGGAGATCTTCTCAGACCACTGCCTAGGATTAGCACCCATTTTGTTAAGGACTACCAACGGTGCTGCTAATGTGGAGAAATGGGGAATGAACTGGCGGTAATAATTGATGAAACCCATAAAGTGCTGCACCGCTTTAAGGAAATGAGGCTCCTGCCAGTTCAACACCGACTCCAACTTGGCAGGTCCATAGCTAAACCCTTGGCCGAAACAATGTATCCAAGAAATGGTAGGGACTCCTGCTCAAACACGCTCTTCTCCAGTCTGGCAAAAAGAGCCAGCAGTAACTAAACATATAGCACGAGCCTGAGCAAGACGCTGGGACTGACGTCTGTGCTGAGCAGCAGTTGTAGCAGCCAGACCTGAATGGCAGACCACGGTACCAGATAATGCTTGGGACCTATCCTGCTGAGAATCCCGATGCCTAACACTATGTCTACCAAAATAAGCAGACCGTTCTTTGTAGTCTAACTTGTTTATTGGTCAACAGATGGATGTAAAGAATCAGAATGTATGAATATGGTAAATCAGATATACTTTATCCAGGATAATGGAGTATTAGTAACACGATGCAGGCCAAAGTTTTATACAACTGTTCTGCTAGACAGCTTCTTACAAAATTAATTGTTATGATTTAGTAGCTGAGGAGAGCAGGCAAAAACGGCAATACACCAGAGAGGTTGGAATCTACTGGATTGCAGTACCCTGACTAACCACCACAACTAAAGGCAGACGTGGAGCGTACCTACGTTGGTCCTAGACGCCTCGTCACAGCCTGAGAGGTTAACTACACCTAAAGATAGAAAGAGGAAAGCTATCTGCCCCGGAGCAGATCCCCAAAGAACATAGGAAGCCCCCAAACATGTAATGGCGGTTAGACAAGAGGAAATACAGACACAGACAGAAAATAGTATGAGCAAACGTTGGGGCCCAATCTGCCTAGACAGAAAAGGATAGGAAGGATACTTACTGCAATCCAAAAAAACCCTAAAAAAGCCAACGCTACTAATTGCAAAAACACCTGAGATCACACGACCTCTACCACCTAAATTAGTTCTCTGGTGTAACAAAACAAAGCTGCAGCCACTGAAAAAACTGGATAAGGCAAATGAACAAACAGTGGCTCCAGAGGAACTGAGAGGAGCCCAAGCCCCCCGGGGGGGAAAACCTGGCCAACCTCACAGAAATGCAGAGAAATATGCAAATGGTAAGCACAAAAACAAAAAACAGAAAATATCTTATCTGAGAGCAGGAGAAGAGGCAAGACTCAGCAAGCTTCCAAGTGAACCAGGAAACAACGTTGAGACAAGAACAATTGGTCACCGGCAACCATGATGGGAGGGAACCTCCCTTATATCCAGCCAGTCTGTAATTCCTGATTGCCAATCCTCATTGAATGGTTCAGCACTGTCTGCAACCACCAGAGGGAGCTTCTGCTCAGAATTCATTTCTAACACATTCACAACAATTAATGATTCACCAGGATCTTCTTAACCAAAATGCATTGGTTTCTCCCACAATGTAATTACAGAAAAACAGCTTGTAATACAATTAACATCACCAGACGTGCTTTTACAACATTACACATCACTAACAGAGTATTACAGCTTATCAATGTGACAACAGTAATTTTAACTTCTTTTTTGCTAATGGTCAGACCACTCAGATTAAAAAAAAACGGAGACATGTACAATTTTTAACAAACCACTCGGTCTGAGGACCAAATCGTCCATGTGAATAGCCCCATTGAATATCGTAGGTACGAGTGCTATCTGTGTAAAAAAAAAACACGGATAGCACACTTATGAGTAAAAGTGACATCTGAATGAGCCCTAAGGCAATGTTCACACACAGCATATTTGCGTGTTTTTCTCTGAAGCCAAAACCTGCTCTCTTGGCAATTAAAATGCTGCATTCAAAATGCATGTTTTGTGGAGTTTCTGTGGCGTTTTTTGCGGAGGTTTTGGGGTATGGATTACATGTCAACTTGTATGAAAATGCATGAGAATTGCTGTGAATTTACTTTAAAAACATTTGTTCTGTTTTTTGCATTTTTTTTGTTTTCTAAATACTTACATTTTAAATACCATATATAATGGTATTTAACTATTTCAAGCTACTTCACTGAATCCTGCATGTGTCCTACCTATGTTATTCATCTTAGCAGCATATATAATGGTATACAGTCATGGCCAAAAGTTTTGAGAATGACAAAAATATTAATTTTTACAAAGTCTACTGCTTCACTTTTTCTAATGGAAATTTGCATATACTCCAGAATGTTATAAACAGTGATCAGCTTAACAGCAATTACTTGCAAAGTCAATATTTGGCTAGAAAATGAACTTTATCCCCCAAAACACATTTCAACATCATTGCAGCCCTGCCTTAAAAGGACCAGCTAACCTCTTTTCAGTGATTGCTTCATTAACACAGGTGTGGGTGTTGATGAGGACATGGCTGGAGATCAATCTGTCATGATTAATTAAGAATGACACCACTGGACACTTTAAAAGGAGGCTGGTGCTTGGCATCATTGTTTCTCTTCTGTTAACCATGGTTATCTCTAAAGAAGCACGTGCAGTCATCATTGCAATGCACAAAAATGGCCTAACAGGGAAGAGTATTGCAGCTAGAAAGATTGTAACTCAGTCAGCAATCTATCGCATCATCAAGAACTTCAAGGAGAGAGGTTCCATTGTTGCCAAAAGGCTTAATTGCGCCCAAGAAAGACCAGCAAGCGCCAGGACCGTCTCTTAAAAGTGTTTCAGCTGCGGGATCGGGCTACCAGCAGGGCAGAGCTTGCTCAGGAATGGCAGCAGGCAGGTGTGAGTGTATCTGCATGCACTGTGAGGCGGAGACTCTTGGAGCAAGGCCTGGTCTCAAGGAGGGCAGAAAAGAAGCCACTTCTCTCCAGAAAAAACATCACGGACAGACTGATATTCTGCAAAAGATACAGGCAGTGGACTGCTGAGGACTGGGGTAAAGTTATTTTCTCTGATGAATCCCCTTTTCGATTGTTTGGGACATCAGGAAAACGCCTCATTCGGAGAAGACAAGGTGAGCGCTACCACCAGTCTTGTCTCATGCCAACTGTTAAGCATCCTGAAACCATTTATGTGTGGGGTTGCTTCTCAGCCAAGGGAATCGGCTCTCTCACAATCTTGCCTAAAAACACAGCCATGAATAAAGAATGGTACCAGAATGTCCTCCAAGAGCAACTTCTCCCAACCCTCCAAGAGCAGTTTGGCGATCAACAATGCCTTTTCCAGCATGATGGAGCACCTTGCCATAAAGCAAAGGTGATAACTAAATGGCTCATGGAACAAAACATAGAGATTTTGGGTCCATGGCCTGGAAACTCCCCAGATCTTAATCCCTTTGAGAACTTGCGGTCAATCAACTTACTGTGCTTGTCCCCTTATGCTATGAGGTCAAGTAACTTTTCAAAGTGGTTTATGATCCATGTAGGCCTGGACACTTGTCTATCTGCTCACTACATTTATTGTGTCCTGTTGTCTCAACTTAGTTTGATTGATTGCTAACGAGTGAAAAAAAAAAAAGTAAGAGATCCTAGAACTGGCCTCCTATATATTCAGACATAGCCTGGGTAAGCATTTATGCAGGGGGGCATTTATGTGCATTTATCAAAGTATGGGCAGTTATAACATGGCAGTTACAGAAAACTCACTGGCACATCCAAACTAGTGTGAATAGGTGCACACCAGAAGCAGCTACCTCCAGAAACAATATACAAAAAAAAAGGTTGCACTCTATCGTGCCAAAGCATGTCAATGTGAAATCTGAAACATGAATAGCAATATGGCTTTTGAATATTAGAAAAAAATGAATGAGACGCTTTGCACAAAATTTGGCCAAATAATGTCTGCCCATAAACCATCGTCAAGGTGGTCTCATAACTTATGGGTCCCTTCCTATGTGAACATACCTCTATTGGGCTGATATCTGAATTCCTGGGTGAATGTGGACACCTCTGTCAGCAAAGCCTGCATTTACGGGTAAGTAGGGACCTGCTGTAAATAAAATCACCACATGGTGATGGGTGGAGTGCTCGGTCAGTAGGCTAACATAGAAGTAACAGAAAACTGACTGGCACATCCAAACTAGTGTGAATAGGTGCATACCAGGAGCAGCTACCTCCAGATACAATTAACAAACATTCTCGCAGTGTGAGCCGAAACGTCGCCTGCCATGTGGGCCTGAATTAAACCACAAAGTTTAACTTTCTAAATGGAGTGCTGCCTTCCTTTGTTTGAATATCTATCTATCTAGCTATCTAGCTCTCTATCTATCTACCTATCTATCACTTTATTAACTTGAAAACTAGTTTTATATTACATAGAGAATTAAAGTATGTAAAAGATGATGTTAAAAACGCATTGCATACGGATTGCATATGAATATCATACGGATGCTAGGAGGGAAAAAAATCGCCGTTTACTCACATGACACTCATCCTATTT
>JARQOD010000008.1:160249305-160250883 GCA_033576555.1 Oophaga sylvatica
AGCTGGTCCTTTTAAGGCAGGGCTGCAATGATGTTGAAATGTGTTTTCGGGGATAAAGTTCATTTTCTAGCCAAATATTGACTTTGCAAGTAATTGCTGTTAAGCTGATCACTCTTTATAATATTCTGGAGTATATGCAAATTTCCATTAGAAAAAGTGAAGCAGTAGACTTTGTAAAAATTAATATTTGTGTCATTCTCAAAACTTTTGGCCATGACTGTATATCATATATACATAGACATATATATTTTACATTTATCATCGCAGCCCCCGTTAGTGGTCAAAATCTAAATTGGAAACCAGAGAACCCGGAGGAAACCCACGCAAACACAGGGAGGACATACAAACTCCTTGCAGATATTGTCTCTGGTGGGATTTGAACCCAGGACCCCGGCGCTGCAAGGTTGTGGTTCTAAACTTGGATTTCTGACTTTTCCCATGTCCTAATGTTTTGTAAAAAATATTTTCTCCTTTTATTTCTGGATATTTAATAATATTTGTCTGATATTACTTTTGTTTTATCTTAATTTCAGGTACTTTGAAGAGTCCACTAAGCCGAACAGCCCTGACGTTGGTCGGGGTGAGTGCCTGCGTGTTGGCTGTAGTGTGTGGGTCGCAAATTCCCTGCCCGCTCACCGTGAAGGTCACACTACATGTGCCAGAGCACTTCATCGCGGATGGTGAGAGAGTAAAGGGCACTAACGAGTGAGGTTTTACACAGTGGAACAAATTAATAACAAAAAGAAGTTTGGAAGAAGCAAGGTGACAAAATGAAGGGACAGAGGCGTCAGTAAGAGTGGTTAAACCATACTATTAACATTCTGTTCTAAGCCTTTCCCTACAGCCAATATTTCTTGTTCTACCCTGTATGTTATAGTTATACTACATGTGTCAATGTTTACCTCAGCTATATACTATTCTAATTTAAAGAAAGATAAGTACTAGATGTTATGACAGAAGAAGGAAAAACTGAAAAGTATAGAATATTATATGATTCACTCCTCAGAATTAGATTCCAAGAGGAGGTTGGTGTACTCTGTCGTTGAGAATGAGCGTTTACAGTTCTTATATCTCAGGAACTTTTAGTATCTCCAAGTTTCGCAGTTCAAGTACAAACCATGGTGCATTGACCAGCTGGATCTTCTAACCCGAAGTCAACAGTCTCATATATTCCTAAGAGGCTTACAAGCTCAGGAGACCGCGGCTAGTCTGTGCATTCTGGTCCTTGCTTTGACCTTGAAATACAAATGTTTAAGTTTAAAGGGTAATTATTAAATGGCAGTAATGGTGGTTTAAGGAGTAAAAGGAGATGGATGTTTCTGGTTGAAAAAATAGTTGTTCTACTCTGTGTAGCTTTTAATATTAGCTTTATTACGTAATTCAAATACGTACCAAACTCTTTTTCATCAAATAGACTATTCACAGACATCAATATAACAGAGTGGGGTTTAAATAGGCAAAGACGGAAGGTCAACATTCAAAGACACGAGACACAATGGTCAATATTCAAAGACAAGACCTATCGGTCGTGAACAAGGTGTGGTATACATAAGAAACAATAATAGAGACATAAAGTGC
>JARQOD010000008.1:160250983-160367423 GCA_033576555.1 Oophaga sylvatica
TTTATTAATTTTTTTATTTTGATCACTGTGATAGGGTTTATCACAGTGATCAAGATATGCCTGGAGTGAATGAATGGAATCGGCCAAGTGCCAGCCGGCAGATCTCTGCGGGCGCACTGCGCATGCGCCCGCCATTTTCTTTACAGGAAGAAGATGTCGGGAGCTGCGGAAACCGTAGGAGGACGGGGGGGACACTGGGAGGTACAGGGGACAGATTGGGGGAACCAAGGACTCTATTTCTCTTCCCTCTGATGTTCGATCACATCAGAGGAGAGAGAAATTAAATGCAAAATTGGGGATTTTTTGTTGTGGTCGCCGTTATACGGTTACTAACGGCGATCACAACACCGGGGTAGTAAATACTGACCCGAATCATGTTCTCTGGGGTCTCAGCTACCTCAGCAACCAAGACCCTGGAGAAATTCAAACCCTGGGGAGCGCTATTTACTTTTTCCACAGCGCCGCTAATTAATGGCGCTGTGGTTTAAGTACCCTTAACTACCGCCGTTAAAAGGCATATCGCGGTCGTTAAGGGGTTAATAAGTTCCATTGTTGACTTTCCTACACCAGACAATTGATAATTTGAGCTAAATAACTTTCCATTTTTTTCAGCAAAACTAAGTGTTACAACATTTCTATCAAATTATTTAGGGGAATAATATGAGATCCCTAATCTTTCATCGTATTTTTAGTGTTCTGATCAATGTCTCCATTTAGCAGAAATTGTGTAACAAGATGGTGGCTCAGTAGTTAGCACTGTATGGTGGCTCAGTGGTTAGCACTGTTTTTTTTTAAGCACTGGAATCCTGGGTTTAAATCCCACCAAAGACAACATCAGCAAGGAGTTTGCATGTTCTGCCCGTTTTTGCGTGGCTTTCCTCCTGGTTCTCCAAATTCCTCCCACACTCCAAAGACATACTGATAAGGAATCTAGATTGTGAGTCCCAATGGGGACTGTAATCAGTGCCAGACTTGGGTGCCAAGGGCCTACCAGTCACATTTACTTTAGTGGCCCACTGTTCAGCTACATGCAAATATCACATTGCCATCATTCACAAATTTGCTTATGTTTCTATATAATAATAAATGGGGTAGTTTGGTAAATGAAGGTTGAAATGATTCCCTTTTCTGTACATAGTGAAACAAATGTATTGTGCCAACTACTTCTCATTTACTGAGCGATAGAAAGGGAGAGGGATGGTGGAGCTTACCACATTGGAAGATTGTCGGTGGATAATCCAACTGGAGTTCCTCCTGAGGGTGCCACCTCCACTGGTGATCACAGGTGAAGTAGATGAAGAAAGACAGGAGAGACTTTGGTACAAGCATCCAGGGGATAAGACAAGAATCTACCTTTTTTTCCTCTTGAAGCTTGTGCTGAAGTCTCTCCCGTTTTTCTTCATCTACTTCTCATATAGGTGTGGTGAAGAGCCCATTCTTGCATGGTGGGCCAGTCCGAGCCTGACTGTGATGATGATGTCTTTTAAGCAGGGGTCTCAAACTGCCTTCCTCAAGGGCCGCAAACCGTGTGTGTTTTCAAGATTTCCTTAGTATTGCATCAGGTGCTGGAATCATTATCTGTGCAGGTGATTAAATTATCACCTGTGCAATACAAGGAAATTCTGAAAACAGGACCTGTTTGTGGTCCTTGAGGACTGGAGTTTGAGACCTCTGCTAGTGTACAGCAATTAGGAAAATGGTGGCACTTTATAAATAAAGTTGAATCAAATATATTAGTTATGGTGGTCTCTTGCGGTGTCTGAGAATTCTTTTACACAGATTTTTCATTTTTCCACCTTCATCGTTGGCATTTTTAGAGAATTGTGTATTGTTATTTAGAGTTCTGGAGCATTTAGCCTCATAAATGTAACGCAAGGTTCAGTTCAATATAAAAACATGGACCCCATTTCATCATTGTTTTTTTTCTCCAGTTTTATGGAGTAATTTGGTCCTTTTTTAGTGGCTCTAGTATTTGCAACTTATTATTTATAAAAAAAAATGCACCTTTTTTAAGTTGTCTTTCTTTTTTACGTGCCTTTTTATTTTTCCTTAACAACTAACAAAAGCCATGTGTTTTAAACAGATTCATAAATGTTGCGTAATTTTTGTCACCTCTCACTCCAGTCCCTTCCTGGAGTAAGGTTTCTGGTGGAGTTTTTAATTTGATGCATTTTTAGACAAAGGTGAAACTTTTTAAAGTTTTTTTGTTTTTCATTGCTAAAATGTCACAAAAAACAGTTTAAAACAAAAATAAAGAGCATTTTTACCTTTGTAACAAATTGGAGCCCTGTGTTCTATTTTGAAGAATTGGGCTGAAAATGTCAGGGAAGATAAAAAAAGGAAAAGTGACTTCAATAAATTGCAAATGATAAATGATAAATGGGTGCTGTGAAGAATGACACCAGGGAGATCACGCAGATCCCCCACTGTTATCAGTTTGTCAGGGGAACGCAACTCCGCTATCTCCAATCATCAGGACAATTACGCAATTGGCTGACTAGTGATGGACAAGGCCATGTCTGCTTCCACTGGTAGGCCAGTAATTGGGGACCTAACAATGAGTGTATGGCATATACGTCTCCAATTCCACAGCATGGAACATATATATATGCCCCGCTTAGATCACTGCCAGCTTCACAATAACAAAAAACGGAACCGCTTCTAGCTGCCATCATCAATCGTTTAAACCTGCCACTCATTACAGGTTGTGTATGACTTCATTGGTGTGATTTACAGAGCAAAAGGAACAGATCTATTAAATGTTATATATTTAATCCAGAAATGTAGGCAGTGTTGATTAAAATATACAAAGATGATGCAAAATGGGAACAAAACAATATGGTATATACAATTGCATGTAATAAAAAGAAATAACAAAAAAAAAGTACTAAACCTGATGTCATGGAAATGTCTCAGAGCTTAGCTGGTTGTAGGATGTGCTATGTCTTTAAAAATTCCATGAGATCCCGAAATTACATGATATCTTCGCCCCAGGAAGTCCCAGGTGATAGATATTGTCGTCATGTTTCTTATCGCGATTTTATCTGTTTACACCAACGAAACATGGCCTGGATAGCACCATCAATTGGACCGTTATTAAGTTAGAGGGATTCGAATAGCCTTATGTTGATGGGAGTGTATGCTTTATATGTACACCTTCCCTAAATATAAAATTGATGCAAACCTCAATATTCATCACTGACCACTGGCTACAAAACGTCTAAGACAATTCTTTGATCAGTGGAAACCCTATCTTGGATAAAGGTATTTCTACACCTCTGCGTAAAAATATATCAGACTTACTGTTCTCTTCCCAACAGTTCTCACTGCTGTCATGATCTGGTCACTGCAGGAGGCCCCTATTTCAATGCAGATGGATGTGTCAGCTCTCTCCCCTAATGTTAATTAGTTTTCTCTTTTCCCCAGCTATAATTAGTTTCTCTCAGCCACAAATAACCCAATATGTTCATTGTGTGGGTGATATATCCCCTCTCTGAAGATGTCTTATGTTAACTTATCTTACAGCTGCATTTGCAATCTGTGTGAGGTTTGTCTATTTTAGACAGAAATTAGAACAAACAATATTTTTTGGCAAAGAAAAGTGTTTAATGTGTCTTGCTGATATCTTGAGATCAATTTTTTGCTATAAAATAGATAGACCTATCACAAAACTCCAATACAACTCTGTAATAGCAGTCTCTATAGCAAGTCGTAGAAATTAAAAAAGGAGTACCGTATATACTTTTGTATAAGCCAAGATTTTCAGCCCATTTTTTAAGACTGAAAGTCCCCCTCTTGGCTTATACGCGAGTCATATACCGGGGTCGGCAGGGGAGGGTGAGCGGGGGTGTCAGATCATACTTACCCCTCCGCCGGCGCATCTCTGCAGCCCCCCTGCTTCTCCCACGATCTCAGGCTTCTACCTGCAGCGGTCACATGGTACTGCTCATTAAAGTCATGAATATGCACGTGACCGCTGTAGGAAGGAAGAGCTGTGGGAGAAGAGCAGGGGCTGCAGAGACGCATCGGTGGGGGGTGAGTATATGCGATATTCACCTGTCCCCGGTCCACCGCTGCATGCTGCTCTGACATCCTCGTCCTCTGGCTGTGATGTTCAGGCAGAGGGCGCGATGACGTAGTTAGTACACGCCACGCCCTCTGCCTGAGCGCTCACGGACAAGAGGACCCGGAAGACAGCGGCGCGCAGCGGTGGACCGGATACAGGTAAATATCTCAGGTGCCGGGGCCCTGAGCGAGCGGTGACACCGGCACCTGTCCCCCATAGCGCACCGGTCTCCCCGCCTGCTCAGGACACTGCTGGCCCCCTGTGATGAGAGGTATGTCATTTTTCTTTTTTAGTTGCAGCGGCAGCAGCAGCATAAGGGACCTATACTATGGAGCATATGGGGCATAATCTGTGGAACATATGGGGGCATAATCTGTAAAACATATGGGGCATAATCTGTGGAACATATGGGGCATAATCTGTGGAGCATATGGGGCATAATCTGTGGCACATATGGGCCATAATCTGTGGAGCATATGGGGCATAATCTGTGGAGCATATGGGGCATAATCTGTGGAACATATGGGGCATAATCTGTGGAACATATGGGGCATAATCTGTGGAGCATATGGGCATAATCTGTGGAACATATGGGGCATAATCTGTGGAACCTATGGGGCAGAATCTGTGGAACCTATGGGGCATAATCTGTGGAACCTATGGCTGTGATGTTCAGGCAGAGGACGCGATGACGTAGTTAGTACACGCCACGCCCTCTGCCTGAGCGCTCACTGACAAGAGGACCCGGAAGACAGCGACGCGCAGCGGTGGACCGGGTACAGGTAAATATCTCAGATGCCGGGGCCCTGAGCGAGCGGTGACACCGGCACCTTCCCCCATAGCGCACCGGTGTCCTCGCCTGCTCAGGACACTGGCACCTGGCCCCCAGTGACGAGAGGTATGTCATTTTTTTTTCTAGTTGCAGCGGCAGCAGCAGAATAAGGGACCTATACTATGGAGCATATGGGGCATAATCTGTGGAACATATGGGGGCATAATCTGTGGAACATATGGGGCATAATCTGTGGAACATATGGGGCATAATCTGTGGAGCATATGGGGCATAATCTGTAGAGCATATGGGGCATAATCTGTGGAACATATGGGGCATAATCTGTGGAGCATATGGGGCATAATCTGTGGAACATATGGGGCATAATCTGTGGAGCATATGGGGCATAATTTGTGGAGCATATGGGGCATAATCTGTGGAAACTATGGGGCATAATCTGTGGAGCATATGGGGCATAATCTGTGGAACCTATGGGGTATAATCTGTGGAACCTATGGGGCATAATCTGTGGAACCTATGGGGCATAATCTGTGGAGCATATGGGGCATAATCTATGGAACATATGGGGCATAATATGTGGAACATGTGGGGCATAATCTGTGGAACATATGGGGCATAATCTGTGGAGCATATGGGGCATAATCTGTGGAGCATATTGGGCATAATCTGTGGAACCTATGGGGTATAATCTGTGGAACCTATGGGGCATATTCTGTTGAACTTATGGGGCATAATCTGTGGAGCATATGGGGCATAGTCTGTGGAGCATATGGGGCATAATCTGTGGAGCATATGGGGCATAATCTGTGGAGCATATGGGGCATAATCTATGGAGCATTTTATGGGGGCATAATCTATGGAGCATTTTATGGGGCCATTATTAACCTTTGTGCAGCATTATATGTGGCATATTTTGTATGGAGCATTTTATGGGGCCCATCATTAACTGTATGGAGCATTATATGGGGCTCCTGATTCAGTATGGATATTCAAAAACATTTAACCTATTGATGTCTCAATTAATTTTACTTTTATTGGTATCTATTTGATATTTTTGTAATTTACCAGTAGCTGCTGCATTTTCCACCCTAGGATTATACGATAGTCAATAAGTTTTCCCAGTTTTTAGTGGCAAATTTAGGGGGGTCGGCTTATACACGGGTGGGCTTATACAGGAGTATATACGGTAGTATACCAGTCATAAAATAGAAGATTACATTTAAGCAATGCAGCAAGTTTGCTAATATAGAGCTACCAGAAGACTATCCCAAAATAAAAGAGAAAAGCATGAATTCAAGTTAAAGTGGATTGTCCAGACTTTTCTATCGATGACCTATTCTTAAGATAGTAGGTCATTAATACTTCGTCAGCGGGCGTATGACACCAGGTACCTCCACCGATCAGCTGTTCTTGATGGCAGTGGAGGAACTGCACACAGTGGTCACGGTCGGCTACTGCACATTCCCATCAATAGCATTTGAAGGCGCTGTGTAGTTCAAATTTTAATGACTTATTCTAAGGATAGGCCATCAATAAAAGTCTTAGACAATCCTCTAAATGTAGGAACTGTCCCCCCGGGGAAGAATTATTAGGAGTGAGTTATCAAAAAATTCAGGTTTGTGTTGAACAACTCTTGATGCCCAAAGTTTGACTTGAAAATCTAGAACTTGAATGTCAAGAGAGTCTTCGGACTTCTGATATTTTTGATAGTTTTTCTCTAGTTATTCTGCAGGGATATCTGTGAAAAGGAAGCAATTCCAGTAGGATACTTCTTTCTTTTCCATTCTTTTATATGTCAAGGTGTATAAAAGAAATTTGAGAATATAACTCAATAATATGTGTTGTTTCTGTAAGCCAGGTTGGGGTGGGGAATTGAAAAATAATTATTACGTATTTTAGAAAAGATACTGCTTTGGTCAACCCACAGAGGGCATCTGAAAGCCTAACCTGTCTGGAACATTGTAAAATGTTTTCCCAGTTGGGGAGTTCAGGAAATCCTACACGGCATAAAAGCAAGTGAATGTTAAAAGTTGCTGCCGAAATAGTTCTATCGCCTAACTAACTTAGTATTAGTATTTCAGAAGAAAAAATTAAAAAGTGTCTTATCCGAAATTTAGAAGAGATTGGAGCATGTGGGATTTTTCTCACATTCTGTCTGTGAAAAGAAAAAAACGCTCATCTGATTGAATAACATTGGTCCTAGTGTGGCAAATTTGATGATAAATGTTGTGTGCACTTAGCCTAGAGTGTCCAGTGCAAGAATTGGACTGATTCAAGGACTTACTGGGACACCGAGCTCTGTAGTCTATCCTATCTTACAAACCTACCTGGGTTACAAGCATATACCACTAATAAGAAGTGAATGAACCTCTTCTTTTTGGGAACCCCTCCATTTTGCAATTTAGCACTCCACTTTTATGTATTATACAAAATGGAGTGTATATTTTTTAATTTTTTCTTTTTTTATATTTTTACATATTATTGTCACAGAAAGAGTTACATTACAACATAAGGAAAAACGTGGTCTCAGCTCACCGCTATTTCTTTCCAGAACAGCAACCATTGCTGATGTCACATAACAAGCTTAGGAAATACCCCCATAGCAGTCAATGAACATCTCCGGTCTATGGTATAGTTCATGTAGCTGCCGTAAAGCATTTCTTTGAATGCTGTTAGGAGAAATCCAGAAATGATGGTCATTCCCATATTTGTGTAAAAAATATAATAAAGCAAACATATAAATAAAAAAATAAAAAACACAGAAAGAATAACATAGAGAAAACTATTTTATTGGTAAAAAAAAATATTATTATACATTTTTATTGCGGCATTTATTCCATGGCGCTTTACATGTGAAAGGGGCAAATATAGACAAGTACAATAGACATGAGCAAAATTAGGCACACACAAGTACAGAAGGAGAGAAGACCCTGCCTCGAGGGCTCACAGTCTACGGGGGATGGGTGAGGATACACTAGGAGAAGATAGAACTGGTCGTGCGGCAGTTCAGCAAACGGAGGATCACTACAGGTTATAGGATTGTTGGAAGAGGAGGGTCTTCAGGTTCCATTTGAAGATTTCCGAGGTAGGTGAAAGCCTGATGTGCTGGGTAGAGAGTTCCAGAGTATAGGGGAAGCACGGGAGAAGTCTTGTATGCGGTTGTGGGAAGAAGAGACAAGAGGGGAGTAGAGAAGGAGATCTTGAGCAGATCGAAGGTTTCTTGTAGGTACGTACCAGGAGACCATGTCACAGATGTATGGAGGAGACAGGTTGTGGATGGCTTTGTATGTCATAGTTAGGGTTTTGAAATGGAGTCTCTGGACAATAGGAGGCCAGTGGAGGGCTTGGCATAGAGGAGAGGCTGGGGAATAACGGGGAGACAGGTGGATTAGTCAGGCAGCAGAGTTTAGGATGGATTAGAGTGGTGCCAGAGTGCTAGAGGTGAGGCCAGAGAGTAGGAGGTTGCAATAGTCAAGGTGGGAGATGATAAAGGTGTGCACTAGTGTTTTTGTGGTTTCATGGACAAGGAATGAACATCCATTCATCTTTTTGAGTTCGAGTCAGCAGGAGGAGGCAAGGGCTTGGATATGTGGCTTGAAAGAGAGGGCAGAGTTGAGGATCACCCCGAGGCACCGAGCATGCGGGACTAGGGAAAGTGAGCAGCCATTGACATTGATGGATAGGTTTTGTGGAGGGGTAGAGTGAGGTGGTGGAAAGATGATGAATTCTGTTTTGTCCATGTTCAGTTTTAGAAAACAAGCAGAAAAGAAAGCTGAAATAGCAGACAGACATTTTGGTCAGTAAGGAGTTGAGGTCAGGTCCAGATAGGTTGATCTGCGTTTCATCGGCATATAGATGATACTGCAGACCATTGGATTCTATGAGCTGTCCAAGGCCGAAGGTGTAGATGGAGAAGAGTAGGAGTCCTAGAACTGAGCCTTGCGGAACACAGACAGAGAGGGGCCGAGGTGAGGAGGTGGTGTTGGAGAGGGAGACACTGAATGTTCTGTTTGTTAGATATGGCGAGATCCAGGAAAGGGTCTGTGATGCCAAGAGATGAGAGAATCTGCAGCAAGAGGGAATGGTCCACAGTGTCAAAGGCAGAAAATATGTCCAGGAGGAGGAGGACAGAGTAGTGTCTATTTCTCTTGGCGGTTAGTAGGTCATTGATGACTTTAGTTAGGGCAGTTTCAGTTGAGTGATGTGGTTGGAAGCCAAATTGTAAGCCGTCAAATAGGGAGCAAGAGGAGAGGTGGGAGGACAATTCAAGATGGACATGCTATTCCAGTAGTTTTGAGTCATAAGGGAGAAGAGATATCAGACAATAGCTAGACACAGAGGATGGGTCGAGGGAGGGTTTTTTAAAGATTGGTGTGATTAAGGCATGTTTGATGGATGAGGGGAAGACATCATTTTTAAGTGAGAGGTTGAAGAGGTGTGTTAGGGTTGGGATGAAGACTGTGTCAAGGTTAAGGATGATGTGGGATGGGAGCGGGTGAAGCGTGCAAGTAGTGAGATGTGATCTTGACAGAAGGGTGGCGACAGTGGCGTAGCGTGGGGGGGGCGGGGGGGCGGTCCGCCCCAGGCGGCACCTCCGTGTGGGGGCGGCACCTGTGTGTGGGGGCGGCGCACCCTTCTTGGCCTCCCAACTTCGCACAGCCAGCATTTACCATTGCTGTGCTGTGCTTTGTAAAGATGCTAGCAGGACCTGTGATGAGGTCACAGGAGGGGAGGAGTTAGGTGTCACATGATCAGGCCCTGTGTGCAGGAAGCTGCTGCTGTACTGGTCGTCATCATCGTCATGGTGCTGGATGATGGTAAGTTTACATGTGGGATCATAAGGGGTTTACAGTGTGGATGTAGCTGAACTGTGTGTGCATGAGGTGTACGGAGCGAAGCCGTGTGTACGAAGCGGAGCCGTGTGTACGAGTTGTACGGAGCGAAGCCGTGTGTGTACGAGGTGTACGGAGCGAAGCCGTGTGTGTACGAGGTGTACGGAGCAGAGCCGTGTGTGTACGAGGTGTACGGAGCGGAGCCGTGTGTGTACGAGGTGTACGGAGCAAAGCCGTGTGTGTACGAGGTGTACGGAGCGAAGCCGTGTGTGTACGAGGTGTACGGAGCGGAGCCGTGTGTGTACGAGGTGTACGGAGCAAAGCCGTGTGTGTACGAGGTGTACGAAGCAAAGCCGTGTGTGTACAAGGTGTACGGAGCGGAGGTGTACGGAGCGGAGCCGTGTGTGTACGAGGTGTACGGAGCAAAGCCGTGTGTGTACGAGGTGTACGGAGCAAAGCCGTGTGTGTACGAGGTGTACGGAGCGGAGCCGTGTGTACGAGGTGTACGGAGCGGAGCCGTGTGTACGAAGTGTACGGAGCGGAGCCGTGTGTGTACGAGGTGTACGGAGCAAAGCCGTGTGTGTACGAGGTGTACGGAGCGAAGCCGTGTGTGTACGAGGTGTACGGAGCGGAGCCGTGTGTGTACGAGGTGTACGGAGCGGAGCCGTGTGTACGAGGTGTACGGAGCGGAGCCGTGTGTACGAGGTGTACGGAGCGAAGCCGTGTGTGTACGAGGTGTACGGAGCGGAGCCTTGTGCGTGTGAGGTGTGTGCAGCGGAGCCGTGTGTGTACGAGGTGTACGGAGCGGAGCCGTGTGTGTACGAGGTGTACGGAGCGGAGCCTTGTGCGTGTGAGGTGTGTGGAGCGGAGCCGTGTGTGTACACGGCCACAAAGAGCGAAGCCGCGCATGTACAAGGGTCCTGTTACTTGCGGGATCTGTGTGCTTGGGGGCTGCAGGGGGGAAGGAGGGGTGCCATTATGTGCATGGGTCTGCGTGGGGACGGAGCGAATGCTGTTATCTGTGTAGGGCTGGGTCCCTGTCCCGCTGTCCTGGCCGGGAGGTTTACTTTCCCACATTAGAATCGTACATGCGGAAACCCGGGGACCTCCCACACGTTCTGGCAGCCACATGTCACGTTCCACCGTCCGGAGGTGACGTGCTGTAAGTCAGCTGAACGCTGGAAATGACCGCTGACCTCATTTCCGACGGTCAGCTTACAGCAGCTGGTACTGTAACTCGTTCTTGGGAGAGTCTTCAGAACGGCGACGCATCGAGCAGCTGGATCTGTTGGAGTGAGAGCCGGGTATTGTACGGACCGCTGCATACAATACCCGACTCTCACTAAGCGAGACAAGCAGGATGTGGGGATCTCAACATGGGATCTGTTCAACAGATGAAGAGATCCCCAGATCCTGCCTGTCTCGCTCAGTGAGAGCCGGGTATTGAATGGAGCGCCTCATAGCTGGTGAGATCCCCACATCCTGGGGAAATGAGGTCAGCGATGGAACGTGACTTGTGGCTGCCAGAATGTGTGGGAGGTCCCCGGGGTTTCCGTATGTACGATTCTAATGCGGAAAGTAAACCGCCTGGCCGGGACAGCGGACAGGGTCCCGAAATCGGGACTGTCCCGCTGAAACCGGGACGGTTGAGAGGTATGTGTTTATAATTATTGTTTATGAAACAGTGTGATCAGCAGTGCTAAGTAGGTGTGGTCAGGGCATGGATATGGTGTGACCAGTGAAATGGGTGTGGCTAGGGGTGTGGCCTAAAATTTGCCGCCCCGGGCGCCACAAACAGTTGCTACGCCACTGGGTGGCGAGCTGATCTTCTGTCATGGTGGAGAAGCTGGTTTTGGAAGAGCAGGGCTGAGCAGCTGAGAGGGGCATTGGGGGCTGTGGGCCAAAGTTATCTCTGATTATATCGATCTTCTGCTTTTCCAGAACTGTGCTAACTTCTTAGGATGTTTTTTTGTCGAAGTCTAATCTGGCCTATTTTTCAGGCTGATGAATGGTTTGCACCTCTGTATTTGCTCAAGTCTGTGATGCCAAGAGATGAAAGAATCGGTAGTAAGAGGGAATGGTCCACTGTGTCGAGAGCAGGGGACAGGTCTTGGAGGAGGAGGACAGAGTTGTGTTGCTCTGATTTGGCACTTATTAGGTTATTGATGTTAGGGATCGAGTTCCCACTACTGCACAAGGGGAATCTCGAGCCAGTCCTGCTGCGGTCCCCCATCCATCTCCAGCCGCAGTGGAGCCTGCTCAGCAGAGACGTCGGTCCCAGCGTCTCGCCCAGTTTAACACTGTGCAGAGGCTTGTTGCGGTCTTTCCTGGTTCCTCTATTATAACTAGTGCTGGAGCAGGCAGTTCGGGAACTAAGTCCCTGCTTTCTCCATCTGAGCATGCCCAGGGCAAGATCTCTCATTGGAGATCAGGGGTCTCATGCAAGTTACAGCAGCGACTCCCATTGGTCCGCCAGGAAAGTCCTGAAACTACATGTGTTCTGGAATTGTTTTGCATTGGTCCTTTTCTGGTAGGTCCTGCAGTTGCTACTATAAAAGGGTGGCATGGCTGGGCCGCCATGCGCTAGTATCAAATCTGTTACGTGCTTGCGCCAGTGTGGTCATGTATGCATGTGGTTAGGTCTGGCTGAAATAAGCTTCTAGAATACCGGCACCTCCGGTGAGGAGATTGTATGCATGTGTTCAAGGCTCGGCTGAAAACGCCATTAGAATACCGGCTACTCCGGTGAGGAGATTATTGCTTGTGTTCTGACTGCATGACCACAGAGTGCAATCCGCTTAGCAGTCATCTGTGTTCCCTATGAGTCTAACAGGACACAGTCTTTTTCTCAGCGGCTCTGTGACGCAACAGGGTTCGCTTTATAACGCTGGTCAGCTCCCTAGCGTTTTACTTTGCGGCTCACTGAAGCTAAGTGAGTTCGCACTTATCGCCATATAGCGCTGTGGCATTCCCACTAGCGGCTCTGGGGATTAACAGTGTTCGCACTAACTGCCACAGCGTTTATTTTAGCGACTCTGCGGGATAACAGAGTTCGCTACTTACGCCATCTTACTAGCAGCGGGCTCTGCCTGCACGGTGGACCCCGGGCTGCGAACGCACCTCTCTATATTATCTATTAGGTACATTCCACAGACCCTAACAATTGGTGAGTTTAGTCAGGGCAGTTTCAGTTGAATGATGTGGTTGGAAGCCAGATTCTAAGTGGTCAAAGAGGGAGCAGGAGGAGAGGTGGGAGGTCAGTTCGAGATGGATGTGTTGTTCCAGTAATTTTGAGGCATAGGTAATAAGTGATATGGGGCGATAGCTAGACACAGAGGATGGGTCAAGGGGGGCTTTTTGAGGATAGGCATGATTGAGGCATGTTTGAAGTATGAGGGGAAAAGAACAGTTTTAAGTTATAGGTTAAAGAGATATGGATGCAGGGATGTGTGGAGCCCAGCTGTGACTGAAGCCACATCTTCCAGAGGGGTGCACTGACAGAAGATCCCACTAGAGGTCATTATACACACACACACATGCAGCTTACCTAAAAAGACCATTAGAGGGAGCTGTGTAAGACGTATAAAAACCAGTTTTTAGTTTCACTTTGCCTCAGATAAGATCAGACTTCCAGAGACTGTCAGACAGACAGATTGTCTGCTTGGAGAGTTCAGTCAGAGCTCAGGCAGAGAGCAGAGCAGCTCAGCGCAGTTCAGTCTGCTAGTGGAGTCTAGTAGAGAGTGACACAGAGAAGTCACTCCAGCCTATTCAGAGCTGAATTAAGTGTGGCTCTGAGGCAAGCGTGCCAACGCTTGGAGAGCGGCGAAGAGGCAGCTCACCAACTGCCAGCGTGTGTGATCATAGGAGGACCTAGATAGGTCGAAGGTGAGAGGAATTTAATGAGACAGAGGAGCCTTAATAGCTCATCTCAGCAAGTATTGCCGGACACTGGGATCCGAGCCTATAGGGATCTCCACGACCCAATAGGAGAACACCAGAGTTCCTGGAGGACTACAAGTCCCAGGAGTACCACCACGCTGATACGTAGCAGGATCAGGAGGACGGAGTCCGGCTCGGCCGGGCCATCCAGGACCCTGTTCTTTCAGAGAGAAGATCCAATAACAAAGTCAGCCAGGTACAAGACAGAGACTAAGCTAGGCCCAGCTACACGCAGGCCAGAACTTATTACAAGAAAGTGAGAGAACAGGAGGCTACACACCTATCAAGTGGAGGAATCTGGATGTGCATCCTTCACCCTACAGTGCTCCGGGACATACCTGCAACAACATCAGTAAAGGTATGCAAAGAGACTGCATTGTGTGTGACTGACTTCTTATCTGTACCCTGCTTCACCATAGACTTTGAGGGACCAGTCCCACCTGTGGGGGACTTAACATCTAGCTGCCATAACATCCCCTCAGAGATCTACCCTGCAGCGCTGGTCAATCAGATCAGAAACCACAGGTGGCGTCACGAACTATTACTAGAATCCCCTGTAAATACCCCCCCATTGCATGACCGCCCAGGGCCACGGACCGAGTCCAGCTGCCAGTGACATCTCCCATAGAAATCGACGGGCTCGGTGCTGAGTACCCCATAGCCCTGGTACAATGTGGTGCGCGTCATCTTTGGCGTCACAAACAGGATTTGAAACTTACAATTTGTGAGTCCTGTGTTGCCTATTGGACTGTTTTGTGCAAAAAGACTGTGTACTGTTGTGTGATTTTTGGCGCCATTTTCCGCCATTTTACCGCCATTTACAGCGCCACGGCGCGAAAAATAGTGGGCGTACCTGAAAAAGAGCGCTGAGCCTTGGACACGCCCCCAACGCTGTCGCGGCGGCAGGTCCTGTGGAGAGCTCCAGTGAACGCTCTGACGTCAGAGCGCCAGCGACGCAGGTCCTGTCTCCACCGCTGTGCCTGCAGAGCTGTAGCCTTCAGAGAAGGTAGGCTCCGATTAACTAGGGGGGGCGCAAACATGTCGCAGCAGCCAGCTGACAGCGCGGCCCCGGCCGGCGGCCCCAATGACTTACCAACTGGCGCTGCAGCGCAGGATAGAAATGTGGGCCCCTTACCTGGTCCTGTGGTCCCAATAGTACCGCTAACGCTGCCATACATGCCTGGAGCAAAGTGGCTCCCTCAGTACAGCGGCAAGCCAGACACCCTGCCCGGGTTCAAGCGAAAAATATGCAGCATAATGGACATGTATCCTATGACAGAAAAGCAAAGAGCTGCAGTAGTAATAGGGCAATTAACTGGTGCTGCTGAGAGAGAAGTAGAAACTTGGACAGCTGCAGATCAGGAATCAGTGCTTGCAATCTTCTTAAAGCTACAGACTATCTTTGAGGACCGCACTGAAACAGATCTCCGGATGAGTTTCTATCAATGCTCCCAGAAACCAGATGACAGCATTAGGGACTATGCTTGCCGGCTGCAAGGGGCCCTGCGAACTCTTAAAGAAGTTAACCCTATAAGCGTCATTAACGAAAATCAAATGTTAAAGGAACAATTTGTACGGGGACTGAGGTCTCAAGCGGAAAGCAGAGCTGTGCACTGGTGGTCCGTGGATCATCCTGATGCTACCTTTGATGCTCTTAAGGATATGGCTATAAAAGGACTGCGACCTCTGGAAACACTCGAGATGGCAACCCAGTGTCACCCGAGTGAAACCACCCAAAGTCAGTAGCATTCCCCTTTTTCCCGCTGGCTGCGGAAGCCAAAACGCAGGTGGCGCCCCCTACTGAGCTGGACTGTTTGCGCTCAGAAGTGCGTCAGTTAACCAAAAACCTGGCCACTGTAATGAGTGCCCTGCAACTGCCGAGGGAGGAAGAAGGAAAGATCCTGCTAGCTGATTGCCCAGAGGATGTCCCTTGGATGCGCCGGAGGAAAGGGAGCACGTCGCCCCACCGGAGGAGGACAACGCCACCTCCAGGAAGGACCCGCGACCAGCATCATCCTCGCCGAGAGCTCATCTGCTATCGCTGCCACAGAGAAGGTCACCCAGCACGTCTGTGTCCTTTAAACGAGCAAAACCTGGGTCCGAGGGCCAACAACCAGCAATAGACTCTTCAGGCCCCTCAGACTGGAACCGCAGGTTTGTGGGAGAAAGACCATACCTGTCCATCATACTGGACGGGATCGCAATCCCTGCCCTGCTGGACACTGGATCTCAGGTAACCATCATACCTGATGTTCTCTACAATAAGTACTGGTCCAGTGACAGTCTCCAACCCCCAAACCCTGACTTTGCCGTGTATGCCTCTAATGGCCTCCCTCTTGAGTTACGGGGAGCTAAAGATGTAGACGTAAAAGTGGGGAGAGTGGAGCTAAAGAATCAGGGACTTCTTGTAGTAAAGACTGTTAATGAAGAAAATGGGTTGAATGTGGTCTTAGGCACTAACATTATTAGTAACTGTTTGGAGGAGGTTGTGTTTTTACTCCAACAGCTCGCCGAAATTGCCAGACCGAGGCAAAAGGGAGAGATCCGGAGGGAAATCCGAACCCTGATGTGCCAGCAGCAAGTGAAACTGACCGGTGGTGAGATTGGTAATGTACTGGTGACAGACCCGAATCCCATTGTGATACCCCCAATGAGTGAAATGCTTATTTGGTGTAGAGCAGCAATAGGTCTGAAAGGACGGAACTACCAAGCAGTAGTAGAGCCCCATTGTTCAGAGCACAGACCTACACTCTTAACCGCCCGTGGGGTAGTGGAGGTACATAATGGGAGGGTGCCAGTGCGTCTTCTCAACTGGGGAGAGGATGAAGTCAAACTACCACGTTATGCCACTGTTGCTAAGTTACATGCTGTGGACAATAACTCCATTCACCCGACGGAGCCCTTAACCTCCCCGCAACAAGTGGAGGATAACGGTCCGACCACCCAGGTGGAGGATTGGTGTCGACAGCTCCATGTTGGGACAGACACCACTCCAGCCCACCAGAAACAAGGAGTATACCGAGTGGTACAGGAGTATACCCAGGTATTCAGCAAACACCCACTCGACTTTGGGACAATAAAAGGGGTTCAACATCACATCCCCACAGGCAATCATCCTCCCATCAAAGAACGGTACAGGCCTATACCACCAGCGCACTACCAGAAAGCCAAGGAGATGTTGCGTGATATGAAGGAAGCAGGGGTGATAAGGGATAGTTGTAGTCCCTGGGCAGCACCTCTAGTCCTAGTCAGGAAAAAGGATGGAAGCATGAGAATGTGTGTAGATTACAGACAGGTAAATCGCATTACACATATAAGACGCATATCCTTTACCACGCATTGAGGAATCCTTAGCTGCACTAAAAACTGCTAACTACTTTTCCACCCTTGACCTCACTAGTGGGTACTGGCAAGTAGCTGTGGCTGAGGAGGATCGGGAGAAGACGGCTTTCACCACCCCGATGGGACTCTGTGAGTTTGACAGGATGCCATTTGGACTCAGCAGTGCCCCTGGAACGTTCCAGAGAGTGATGGAGAGCTGCCTGGGACATCTCAACTTTGAAACTGTGTTGCTGTACCTGGACGACGTCATAGTGTACTCCAAAACGTATGAAGATCACTTGAAGCACCTGGCGGAGGTATTCGAGTCCCTGTCCAAATATGGGATGAAACTGAAGCCTTCAAAATGCCATCTGCTCAAACAGAAGGTACAGTATCTGGGACATATTGTCAGCTCAGAAGGAGTAGCGCCAGACCCTGAAAAGATCACCGCCATCCAGAAATGGCCGGAGCCGAGAAATCTCAAGGAGGTGCGACAGTTCCTGGGACTGACAGGATACTACCGGAGGTTTGTGAAGGATTACACCAAGAAAGCAGCGCCTCTGCAAGACCTCCTGGTGGGACAGTCCCTCAAGAGCAGAAATTCTCCTTTCCATTGGGGTAAAGAACAGGCAGAAGCATTCAAGGAAATGAAGGAGATCCTGACAGGCGATGAGATCCTAGCTTACCCTGACTACAGCCAGCCGTTCCTGCTGTATACTGATGCCAGCAATGAAGGATTGGGAGCAGTTCTCAGTCAGAAGCAAAATGGCCTGGAGAAAGTCATCGCCTATGCAAGCAGGAAGCTCCGCCCGACCGAGAGAAACCCAGAGAACTATAGCAGCTTCAAGTTGGAGTTCCTGGCACTGGTCTGGGCCATCACGGAGAGGTTTAAGCACTACCTAGCCTCCAGCAAGTTCACTGCCTACACTGATAACAACCCCTTGACGCATCTTGAAACAGCTAAGCTGGGAGCCATGGAACAACGATGGATGGCTCGGCTGTCGAATTACCAATTCACAATCAAGTACCGAGCAGGCCGCAAGAATGCCAATGCTGATGCCTTATCCAGGATGCCTCATGAATCAGACACAGAAGAGGAAGTGGATGATCTGGAAGAGATTGAACTACCTGCCTTTCACAGGAATGGGATAATCCATGAGCAACACGCCAGCAGGAAGCCGCGTGACAAGACATTAAATCCTTTACCTCACCACAGTTGGAAGGAGACTCAGGACAGCGATCCCGTTGTCAGCCATATCAAGGAGCTGATAACTCATGAAGGTTCCTCCTTGGAGAAGGATGCGCCTGAACAAGCTAAGCAGCTGTGGAATGAGAGAAGCCGGTTGTTCATCTACCGTGAGAAGCTGTGCAGGAGATACGTCAACCCCAGGACCCATGAAATGGTTTGGCAGATCGTAGTTCCCAGAGCAGACATTCAGATGGTGTTAGAAGCCTACCAGATCAAGCGGGACACTTTGGCTGGAAGAAGCTGGAGACCCTGTTGAAGTGTCGTTTCTACTGGGTGGGAATGCGCAGCTCCATTGAGAGATGGTGCCAGAAATGTGGACCCTGTGGTCTCAGAAGAAAAGACTACAGCAGTCAAAAGGCACCCCTGCAACCCATCAAGACGACTCGTCCCTTGGAGATTGTGGCCCTGGACCATGTCAAGTTGTCACCCAGCCGGTCAGGATACTCCTATGCCCTGACTATGGTGGATCACTACTCCAAGTTCCTGGTGGTCGCCCCTGTCAAAAATCTGACGGCAGAAACAGCAGCAAAGACGTTCCAAGCGTATTTCTGTAGACCACACGGCTATCCTGAGCAGGTGCTAACTGACCAAGGCCCAGCCTTTGAAGCCGAATTGTTCAAGGAGTTCTGTCACTTGTACGGGTGTAAGAAGATCAGAATCCACACCGTACCACCCCAAACCAATGGTCTCTGTGAGAAGATGAATCACATCGTCATTGACCTGCTGAAGACTATACCACTCGAGGAGAGGAATCGGTGGCCAGACCTACTACCTGACCTAGTAGATTTGTACAATCACATACCTGTGAGTTCCACCAATTGCACCCCAGCTTATCTAATGCGGGCCAGACCAGGAAAGCTGCCCATGGATCTGGAGCTTGGTGTGGTAGAACCAGACGCAGATGTGACTACTGAGGACTGGGACACCCACAGACAGGAACAGTACAGGAAAGTACAGGCCTGTGTTGAAGATAGTCTTAATCGAGTAAGGGTTAAACAAGAAGATCGCTACAACAAAAGTGCGCCAGCTGAACCTTTCGCACCTGGTGAAGTCGTACTAAAAAGAAAGAGAAGATTACACAAACTCGACGATCAATGGGAAAGAGAGCCCTACATCATACAGAGTTCCAGGTTTGATAACAAGAAGACGTGCATAATAAGCAAGGATGGAGGAAAAACGACTGCAACTGTGTCCAGGGACCACCTAAAGTTGTGTCCGGACCCATTAAAGCTTCGTGAGGAAGAACCTGTTGTCCATCAGGAAGAGAGTGATGAAGCAGTCATACATACAGATTTGGGAGATTTACCTGCAGATTGGCCCAGAATTGGAGACGCTGTAATCATTCCCGTGCTTCAATTCTATCCACCTCAAGAAGAACCTCTACAACCAGTTGTTGCAGTAGAGTCAGTACCAGAGGAACCTGCCCCAGCAGAACCTCAACAAGTGGAACCCCAAGAAGTCGAACCTCAGGAAGAAGGATCCCCTGCAGAAGTCGAGCCAGTTCACCCAGCTCCCAGTGTGCTTGCCAGTCCAGTAGCGAGATTAAGGCAATTCTATACTTCACTTTCACGCAGACCAGACAGGGAAACTGCTACCTCACAGGTCATTGCACCACGCAGATCAGAACGTAGCACAAAAGGAAACATCCCTGCCAGGTTTAGAGATTAGTTCTACCCTTAGTAAATGTAGATAATTGTTTAGAGTCACTGTATATAAATGTATATATCTTTGTTTATACTATGCTTTATTATATAGATATTTATTAACCTGTTTTCCCTTGGAACAAGTGAATGGACATTAATTTTACTTGTTTTCTCTACTCCTTTTTGAGCATTCCTTTTCCAAAAGAGACTGGGACTTTTAAGGTTGCTCAATTCCTAAACCCTTCATTATGCTAATGTATATAATTATTTGTTTATTGTTATGAAACCGTTCAAGAGTGCCTTACCTCCTGCAAAGGAAGAATTGTTTTTGATATGTTATTGTTCTGTTACCTGTTTTTGTATTTCAGCCCCGGAGTGCTGAGTTCTACTAGGGGGAATGTGGAGCCCAGCTGTGACTGAAGCCACATCTTCCAGAGGGGTGCACTGACAGAAGATCCCACTAGAGGTCATTATACACACACACACATGCAGCTTACCTAAAAAGACCATTAGAGGGAGCTGTGTAAGACGTATAAAAACCAGTTTTTAGTTTCACTTTGCCTCAGATAAGATCAGACTTCCAGAGACTGTCAGACAGACAGATTGTCTGCTTGGAGAGTTCAGTCAGAGCTCAGGCAGAGAGCAGAGCAGCTCAGCGCAGTTCAGTCTGCTAGTGGAGTCTAGTAGAGAGTGACACAGAGAAGTCACTCCAGCCTATTCAGAGCTGAATTAAGTGTGGCTCTGAAGCAAGCGTGCCGACGCTTGGAGAGCGGCAAAGAGGCAGCTCACCAACTGCCAGCGTGTGTGATCATAGGAGGACCTAGATAGGTCGAAGGCGAGAGGAATTTAATGAGACAGAGGAGCCTTAATAGCTCATCTCAGCAAGTATTGCCGGACACTGGGATCCGAGCCTATAGGGATCTCCACAACCCAATAGGAGAACACCAGAGTTCCTGGAGGGCTACAAGTCCCAGGAGTACCACCGCGCTGATACGTAGCAGGATCAGGAGGACGGAGTCCAGCTCGGCCGGGCCATCCAGGACCCTGTTCTTTCAGAGAGAAGATCCAATAACAAAGTCAGCCAGGTACAAGACAGAGACTAAGCTAGGCCCAGCTACACGCAGGCCAGAACTTATTACAAGAAAGGGAGAGAACAGGAGGCTACACACCTATCAAGTGGAGGAATCTGGATGTGCATCCTTCACCCTACAGTGCTCCGGGACATACCTGCAACAACATCAGTAAAGGTATGCAAAGAGACTGCATTGTGTGTGACTGACTTCTTATCTGCACCCTGCTTCACCATAGACTTTGAGGGACCAGTCCCACCTGTGGGGGACTTAACATCTAGCTGCCATAACATCCCCTCAGAGATCTACCCTGCAGCGCTGGTCAATCAGATCAGAAACCACAGGTGGCGTCACAAACTATTACTAGAATCCCCTGTAAATACCCCCCCATTGCATGACCGCCCAGGGCCACGGACCGAGTCCAGCTGCCAGTGACATCTCCCATAGAAATCGACGGGCTCGGTGCCGAGTACCCCATAGCCCTGGTACAATGTGGTGCGCGTCAGATGCATAGGTTGGGATGCAGACTGTGGGATGAGGTGGGATGGGATCGGGTCAAGTGCTCAGGTGGTGAGGTGAGATGTGATCTTGAGAATAGATAGGAAAGTTGACCTACTGTAATGGTGGAGAAGCTGGTTTTGAAGGAGGAGGGCTGAGTAATAATGAGGAGGGGCTGTGGGGGGCCGTAGGCCAAAGCTTTCTCTGATGTTATCGATCTTCTGCTTGAAGAAAGAGGCAAAGTCTTCAGCTGAGATGAAAGAAGAGGGAGGAGGTGCTTGTTTTTTTTCTGTTTACTGTATTCAATGGTTCCCTTAGGGAACTTGAAGCTGTGATCATCAGATCATTTGTGCTATACATAGCAGTCCATCAGCACTTCTATGTAAAGATAAAATCACGATCTCCTATGTACACAAGCTACAGGCTGGTTTTCACTGTAGAATCATCTTGACAAATACGGGGGTCTTCAACAGACCCCTGCCTATAATTGCAATCACATCACGGTGACTTTTCCTTTTGGTGTTGCAATTTCAATGTTGAGGAGTGTACATGCCACAGTAGTATGGTGTCTAATTCCGCTCAACACACAAAAATGAGCCTCTGTAATTCCCCCCTATGTTAATATGTGTCCATCTGATCCTATAAGCGCCATTTAAATTTTCTCCCTGCTCTTACTTTCAAGTTAAATGTTTCATCCCATTCTAAATATTAGCCATGTTGACTACTTTTGTTAAAATTGTTCAACAAATGTATTCAGTTAGAAATTGTGCTATCCAGACCAATTGATCTAATGTCTTCCAATATTAATTCAAAGGCACCACATTAAGTTCTGTAGAAAAAACTAAAACTTTTCTGTAACAAAAAAAATATAGTCACTTGTCCTGACATTAGTAGATTCTGGATTGGCATTGGTCTAAGGCCGGGATCACACATGCGAGGAATACGGCCGAGTCTCGCATGTTAATTCCCGGCACTGCCGCCAGCCTCGGGAGTGGAGTGTACGGCTCCATGTATTGCTATGCAGCCGCATGCTCCACTCCCGAAGGCCGGCGGCAGTGCCGGGAATTAACATGCGAGACTCTGCCGTATTCCTCGCATGTGTGATCCTGCCCTAATACTGAGAAATGTAATGTTTCTTTAAATTATGAGATCCTACAGAATGCAGTAAATCTGACAAAATGTCCTGAGGGCGTCAATTTGTGATTACAGGCTAGTGATATGATTTAGAGATAACGCTCTACCAGCTGTTCTAATTGTATGCACTCATGCACCTATTAATGCATTCTATGATCTTTAATTTGGCAGCAGCTCCTTGGCATTGATTTCTATAATTCAGATTATCATCCACTAATATTCCCAAATGTTTTCCACATCTGTCCCACTTAATTTAATTGCATTGAATATATTTCTCAGTATGTATAGAATTTATTTTGTGTTTTATTTGGTGTGTGCCTAGTTTTTCATTTCTGTAAATCCAAATATAAAATTAAATTAAAACATATTTTCAATACTACCCTGATTTAACATCTTGTAAAGCTGTGTGTAATTCTCTAGAGAATCCCCTCATTATATTACTGAGCCAAAAACTGTATACATTCCAAGTGTGGCCTGACTGGTAGTATAACAGTATAGAGGCAAAGCTCTGTTCTTATCATGAGCTTCTTCTAATGCATCCTGTCATAGAGGAAAATTAAAATCCATAAGATATCTCCAGGGAGGTGGCATTCACCCCCTCCCACAAAGAACATCAAGGACAAAGAGCTCACACCTTGGAGATATGGAAGAGGGAGAATTACTAGGAAGTGAAAAAGCAAATTAAGATAGGAAGAGCTAACCATTCACATTCATTTTGAAGCCTAGACTCCCTGCAGTGCTCAGGTGATTAAAACAGAATATCTATTGTGGGAAATGGACATTTTGTGGAGTCAAGAAGCAGGAGCTTCTTTGTTCTAAGTTAGCAACATCTAATAAAAAAATCCCTTTTAATTAAGAAGGGTCCAGCTGTGGTGTTTCCATTGTCCAAAGAGGAATACTGGGTTCAGCATCGATACAGTATGTACGAGATATAGATTTTTGTCGTCGTAATGAAGGGACAGACGTGACACATTAGCTCATAACACTGTAGGGCTACAAGAATTGCGCCAGTTGAATAACTATCTGATAGATGTGGCTATTCCTGTCATTTTTGAGGTCTATGTAACAGTAAAATCATGATAAAAAATATGACAGCAATGTCTAATACTGGGGGCCTTCAGAGGCAAAGGTATCTTTTAAGGTGAGGTTTTATAAAATCCTGAAGGCCTGAGAACATCCCACAGTCCGACCCACATGAGGTCATCAAGGGAGGTGTGTGGGCGCAACTTAGAAGCTAATAAAAAGCAGAAATTGGGCTTGGGTCAATTGTAAGTCCTTGGAGGTGCAGCTAGCTGTGGGTCCTGTCCATTTTCTTTCTGCAGTACCTCCCTCCATAAATCTGAAGTCATTGCAGTGAAGTCTTTTGTTTACCTTTTTTATTTTATGTAATGGTATATATCGTATTGTTTTGTCCTCTTTTTAAAATCTTTTGTACACTTTTTTTTATAAACTGCCTATCTTTCTGGGTTGAATATAAAATTTAATAGTTCTGTTCCTCTTGCTCTGTAAACCGCACCACAAAGCCAAATGCTATCTGTAACAGGTGTCCAAAGTAAAACGATTGGTGGTGGTAGCTAATAATCTTTCTTGGCTTATTGTGAAGTTGGCAGTTATTTACGTAATTATAGAATACTAGATGGTGGCCCGATTCTAATGCATCGGGTATTCTAGAATATGTATGTAGCTTATTTATGAAGATTTAAGAGGCTGCTGGGGTGTATATAGAGGCTGCTCCTGAGGTGTATATAAAGGCTGCTGCTGGGGTGTGTATAGACGCCTCTGCTGGGGTGTATATAGAGGCTGCTGCTGGAGTATATGTGGAGGCTGCTGTTGCTGGGGTATATGTGGAGGCTACTGCTGCTGGGGTATATGTGGAGGCTGCTGTTGGGGTATATGTGGAGGCTGCTGCTGCTGGGGTATATGTGGAGGCTGCTGCTGGAGTATATGTGGAGGCTGCTGCTGCTGGGGTGTATAGAGGGTGCTGCAGCTGGAGTATATGTGGAGGCTGCTGCTGCTGGAGTATATGTGGAGGCTGCTGCTACTGGGGTATATAGAGGTTGCTGCTGGTGGGTTGTACTTGGAGGCTGCTGCTGGGGTTTATGTGGAGGCCGCCGGTCGGGGTACTTCCACTGCGAGCAGCCGGGAGATGACCGGCTGGCGTCGGTGATCTCCCGGCTGCGTCACCGCTGACCTCCATGTGGCAGGAGATGACCCACGGCTACAGTCGGGAGATCATTGGCTAGCAGTGGCGTGCGTGGGTCAAATCCTGCGACAATTCACGGCCAGACTGCGCCTGTCGCTGATTGGTCGTGCCCGGCTGGACGCGACCAATCAATCAGTGACACGGGATTTTTGTTACAGACAGACAGTATTAGACGATTATATAGTAGATTATTGGATTATTTTTACTTTCTTCCGCAATGAGCCTCTCTGTCTCAGTCTTTGCTGCCTTCTTTTGTTTTTTGCACAATGTATTTTTTCCTCATAACTAACCACCCTGTTGCTTCTGTGCCTTAACCTGTTCTCGCCAGAGCCATTTTCTGTTTTTGCACTTTAATTTTTTCCTCACCTGCCTCCAAGAGTTATTTATTTTTTCTGCTAGCTAAATGAGTGCTTATTTTTGAAGGTTGTTTTCGTTTTGAATAACACCATTCATTATTTACATATTGTGCTGAAAAACGGAAAACAAAAGTTCCAAATTCAATGAAATTGTGAAAAAAGATGCAATTCTCTTACAGTTTTTTGGATTTTGTTTTTACGGTGTGCATTGTGTAATAAAAATGACCTGACCACATAAATCACAAGAATTGCAAAAAGGAACAGCATCAAATCCAGGTGAAAAAGAGAAGAACTTTATTCCGCCATGATACAACGTTTCGACCAGTATTGGTCTTTATCAAGTATACACCATAGAGAAAATGGCAGCCTTATATAGTGTGGGTACACATATGCACCAATCACCAACAAGGTACTGCCCACTATGCATTGATATAAATAACATACAATTACCCACATAATCCACGTGTCAATCATATACGTTATACATATCCCATGTGTTAAACAGAGAAATAAGGTATAATAACAGTAATAAAGAAACAACATTATCATACAGTCAGCCCCCCTGTGGTGTAGACTTGATAAAGACCAATACTGGTCGAAACGTCGTATCATGGCGGAATAAAGTTCTATCTTTTTCACCTGGATTGGATGCTGTTCCTTTTTGCAATTTTTGGAGTATCTTATGTCCAGTGGGTTCTATGGACTTGGAGCGTGCATCCTGATGCCAAACTGATGTGCTGCCAGCTGCCTTTTCTTTTTTGCACATAGTTCACACGGTCAGAATGATTACAGCAATGCCAAACTGATGAAACCGGTGAGAAAAAAAAATCACAACTTGTAAAAAAGATTGATTTGTGTCACCACTTTGCTGACATCTGTTTTTTTTTAACATTTTTTGATGCGAGCTATGTTTTTGCATGGTGAGCTGTTTTTATGTATACTATTTTGGGGTACATACAGTGCACTTTTTATTTTTTTGAGGGAATACAATGAACAAAAAATGTCAGTTCTGACGTTTCAATTTTTATTTCTTTACACCGCTTGCTTAAATAATCATAGATTTACACAGATCAGTCTTTTGTGGGGGTGGTCATGCGAACAAAAAAGTTTATTTTACCTTTTTTAGTAATGGGTAAAGGGGATTATAACTTTTAGATTTCAATTTTTTTTATTATTTTTTTATTAATTTTTATTTTATTTTTTTAACCCCCCTTGAACATGTAGTATTGTAATATATAGTAAAATTACTGATCTGATCCTATGAAATCCATCAATAAGAGCACCAAAATGGTGGTGACATGCTGTGGGATGGATGCGTTACACATTCGCCCCTTTTTTACTGTTGCATTCAGAGATTGATGGATTGCAGATATAAAAATATTTGATTCAACTTTCTATGACCTACATGCCTTTTAAAGGTCTTTAATACAAACACAGCCTTAATAATGTGACCGTAAACTTCATATATATATGGCTCTGGGTAAACAGATGGCAATGATTCTTCATGGCTGTTTTCTCACCACTGATTCTGAGTATTTTTTATATTTTTCTGCTTGCTTCTATTTCTAATCTGTGAGCTGTGATATCCTCTCACTAAACAGATTCACCACAAAAATTGTTTCTGCGCTGCATTCCCTTCCTTGGCTTTTATTCAGGCTGTGCTATACAATGTAATGGATATGTTATACTAGGTGATAGTTCTTAAGCATGTTCATGCCCGAGGTCAGCTTCTCTGGCTAATGCAATCTTCTGCATAGTGTAAAATAGTGGTGGGGATTTTTGGTGATTTGAGCTAATTGAATTGGAAATTGTTACAATTTTCTAGGTCCAACAAAAATACGATTCACATTGAATCAATTTGCTCATCTTTAGCCATTCCTGGGAAGCATTTAAGGAAACCAGGATGGATGAACATAGAACTTAAACACATGCTAAAAAGGAAGAAAGAAATGTTTATCAAATGGAAAGAGGGAGGCTTATCTAAAGAAGAATATAATGCTGTCTGCAGAACCTGCAGGGCACAAATCAGATTATCTAAAGCTGACAATGAATTAAGGCTTGCAAGTGACGTCAAAAGCAACAAAAAAGGATTTTGGGGATACGTCAAAAGTAAAAGAAAAGTCAAAGATGCTATAGGATTTTTACAGGATGAAAATGATGAAATGGTAAGTCAGGATGTTGAGAAGGCTGAACTTTTAAATTCCTATTTTGCATCTGTTTTCTCTCAGAAAGGAAATGTAACATCAACTGATCTTCACTGTCCTATTAAAGGAATAGAAGAATCCAGGATATCTATAAACAGAAAGACAGTGAGGAAACACTTAGCTAACCTAAATGAATTCAAGTCTCCAGGTCCAGATGAATTACACCCCAGGGTACTGAAGGAGATAGCAGAAGAAATTCTTGAACCACTGTCCATAATCTTTGAAAATTCTTGGAGAACAGGAGAAGTCCCAGAAGACTGGAGAAGAGCAAATGTTGTTCCTATCTTCAAAAAGGGGAAGAAGGTGGACCCAGGGAACTACAGGCCGTGAGTCTGACTTCTATACCAGGAAAGATCTTTGAACAAATTATTAAAGAACATGTATGCAAGTACCTGGATAAGAATGAAGTGATTAAACAGAGTCAGCATGGGTTTGTAACTAATAAGTCATGTCAGACTAACTTAATTTCCTTCTATGACAGAATCACTGACTGGGTGGATCAGGGAAATGCTGTAGATATAGTATATCTTGACTTCAGCAAAGCATTTGACAAAGTATCTCACACAATCCTTATTGAAAAAATGACTAAGTATGGAATGGACAAGGCAACTGTTAGGTGGATTCATAACTGGCTTAGTGATCGGACCCAAAGAGTGGTTGTAAATGGCTGCACATCCAGTTGGAAGAATGTCTCAAGTGGGGTACCACAAGGCTCTGTTTTGGGCCCTGTATTGTTCAACATCTTTATCAATGATTTAGATGAAGGAATTGAGGGTAAATTGATCAAATTTGCTGATGACACAAAGCTAGGAGGGGTAGCTAATACTAGAGAAGAGAGAGAGAGGATTCAAAAAGATATACATAAACTGGAGCAGTGGGCAGCAACTAACAGAATGGATTTTAACAGGGAAAAATGCAAAGTACTACATCTGGGCAATAAAAATGAAAAAAGCATATACAAAATGGGAGGAATAGGGCTAAGTAACAGCACATGTGAAAAAGACTTGGGTATACTAATTGATCACAGACTTAACATGAGTCAACAGTGTGATGCAGCAGCAAAAAAGGCAAATGCAATTCTAGGATGTATCAACAGAAGCATACAGTCTAGATCACGTGAGGTCATTATTGCCCTCTACTCCTCTTTGGTCAGACCTCATCTGGAATACTGTGTCCAGTTTTGGGCACCACATTTTAAAAAAGACATCAACAAACTGGAGCAAGTTCAGAGAAGAGCCACCAGAATGGTGACTGGTCTGCAAACCATGTCCTATGAGGAAAGGTTGCAGGATTTGGGAATGTTTAGCTTGCAAAAAAGAAGACTGAGACGAGACTTAATAGCTGTCTACAAATATCTCAAGGGCTGTCACATTGTAGAAGGATCATCTTTATTCTCATTTGCGCAAGGAAAGACTAGAAGCAATGGGATGAAACTGAATGGGAGGAGACACAGATTAGATATTAGAAAAAACTTTTTGACAGTTAGGGTGATCAATGAGTGGAACAGGCTGCCACAAGAGGTGGTGAGTTCTCCTTCAATGGAAGTCTTCAAACAGAGGCTGGATAGACATCTGTCTGGGATGATTTAGAGAATCCTGCTTTGAGCAGGGGGTTGGACCAGATGACCCAGGAGGTCCCTTCCAACTCTACCATTCTATGATTCTATGATTCTATGATTCCTAAACATTTCTGCAATCTAACAGCCCGGTCGTAGATGTTTTCCAGCCATGTCTCATATTATTTCTCCATCCTGTTGGTGCTCCTTCTTACTTTAGTACACATGCACTTTATGTATTTTTCATATCTTTATTCCTCCTTTCTCTTTTAATTTTTCTAACCACTCTATCCATCCCATACATCACAATTACTTAACTACTTGGAGATCAACCAAAGTCTTAAAACACATAATTTCCTGCATATGATTCTCGTCCACATAATTAGACACATAGTTCCTTCTTTCTTTACATTTTCCAGAATATTGAGGAAAACAGAAAATTGGGCCCCACATATCATGAAGAAACAAGTATAAAATCAGTTGAATAAATGAATGAGATTTTTTTACTGCTCTTAAAGGGAATCTGTCAGTAGGATCAACCCTGGTAAGTCATCTATATGGGCATGTAGTTTATAGGAAGTTCAATCAAATGATACATTGATATCTGCTATGCTACAAATGGTTCCCAAAAAATTGACTACTGATGAATGGTTCCTGGTTAACCTGGCAAAGAGATCTTTTTAGCTCATTTGCATATAAGAAAAATGTGTATTTCTCAGGAACCATTCATTGGATTGCAAATATCAAAGTATCATTTGATTCCGCTTTCTATGACCTACATGCCCATACTGACAGCATAGATCCTACAGGTTTGGTCCTACTGACATATGCCTTTTAAAGCTACATGAATGATCTGGGGGGAAATGGCTTAGTCTTAAAATAGTTAAAGGGGATCTGTCAGTGGGGTCAACCCTCCTAAGCCGTCTATATGGGCATGCAGGTCATAGGAAGCTGAATAAACTGATAACTTGATATCTGCGATCCGATGTTTTATTCCAGAGAAATCCACATTTTTCTTATATGTAAATGAGCTCCATGAGAATCTGTCTCCAGAGATTTTCACAAGTGAAAGGTGGAGTTACCAGTGTGAGACATGTAACTAACACAGAACAGTAGAACTGAACCTTGCCTTCTAACAAACACATTTGCTGCAGCTCTCACAGTTCTGCTGTATTGTAACAATGTTGCAACACTAGTAGTTGCTTGTAAGATGGAAACTGAAACACCGAGAGCAACCTGCAGATGTGTCAGTTATAATCAAAGACAGCTCTGCTGTGAGATCAGGAGAGCAGAGAGTGGCCATTACATTAGTGATGGGTTGTTCACGACCGATCTGAGATGAAGAGCTGGCACCCATCCTTCTCAGTGAGAGCCACTAAATTGTCTGAATGGCTCTCTCTGGGGTAAAATGATGGTATTTGGAAGCTGAAGCCCAGCTCAATTTAATCAAACCTCACTCATCCATCAATTTTATTGGCTGACTGACTACTAGTGATCAGAGTTTGGTCCATGGGTGAGCGCGGTTTCGGCTGTGCTAATTTCATCTTTACTGTGTATTCACCTACGGTGAACACTTATTCACTAGGGATCCATGTAGGATCGAAAAGAGCTGTCTGTTTTTGGTGAGTGGGGCCAAGTGATTCAGATCACCAAAAAGAGCAAAATTGCCCATCATTATATTATATATCACACTGGTAACGCCCCTTTCATGTAAAATAATCTCTATACTAAGATTCTCGACGAGATCTATGTCCGGCCCGTAGATCTTACCAGCTCATTTACATATAAGAAAAATGTGGATTTCTCTGGAATAAAACATCAGATCGTCGATATCAGGGTGTCTGTTATGATTTGGTAGCCGAGGAGGACAGCAGCAAAAATAGGCTAAGCAACCAGACACCCAGAGAGGTTGGTAACTAGCGGATTGCAGACCCCTAAACTGCCAGCACAACTAGAAGTACCCGTGGGACGTGCCTACGGTGTCCTAGATGCCTCGACACAGCCGGAGAGTTAACTAAGCCTAAAGAGAGAAAGGGGAAAGCTAAGTGCCCCGGAGTAGACCCCCAAAGGAATAGGTAGCCCCCAAACATATATTGGCAGTGAGACAAGATGAAATACAAACACAGGCAGAAAATAGAGTAAGGAAATGCTGGGGCCCAAACTGTCTAGATAGAACAAGACAGGACACAATACTGTCTGCAATCCAGCAAAAACTCTAAGAAAAACTCCAACCAGTCTGATATGCAAAAATACAGAGACCACACGATCTCTCCCCCGCTAGATCAGACTCTGGTGTGCACTGGTAGCAAATCAGCAGACACTGAAACAGGGAACTGAAAATACATAAACTGTCTCTGGTGTGGTCTAGTAGCAAATCAGCAGATGCTGAAATAACAAAGAACTGAAAATACATAAACAGTGACAAAAGAGAAACAGAGTCCAGCGCAGGCCCCTGCAGGGTAACCTGGCTGCACAAACCCAAAAGGGCAGAAAACTGAGATAGACAAAAGCAAATGCCACCGAAATAAACAACAAATAACTTATCTTAAAGTTGCAGGACAAAGCAGGAAGCAGGCTGACTGCCAAGAGAGACCAGGAAGCAACTAATCACCGGCGAGGATCAAGGGAAGGTTACTCACTTAAATCTCCCCAGTCATCAACACCAGATTGCCAGTCATTGCCCCCAGCTGATGAACCTCTGTTAGCCAAAGCAGCTTCATTACTATCAGCAGCCACCAGAGGGAGCCCAAACTCAGAAGTCAGATCCAGAGCATTCATAACAGGTGTCATTTTATTCAGCTTTTTATGACCTGCATGACCATATAGACGTCTCAGGAGGGTTGATTGTTATGATATGGTAGCTGAGGAGGACAGTAACAAAAATAGCCAAGGCAGCCAGTCACCCAGAGAGGTTGGTAACTAATGGATTGCAGACCCCTAAACTAACCGCACAGCTAGAAGCAGCCGTGGGATGTATCTTACTCCCTTATGCGCGTGAGAGTTCAAGTCGCCCTAGCGTTTGTGTGTTTTCAAAGTGGAGACCTGAAAATATTTGCTACCAAACAGCTCTAAAAATTCAACGTGCCTAACCCTTATCTCTCGCTACATCAGCAGTTGAGACAGAGTTGGGAGGGCCCCATATACATTAGACTGCTGGCCGAGAAGAAAGCCCGGTGGCTGGTCTTCCAGTAGAGCGGCTGCACGGCTTTAGAACGCTATTATCTGCAGATTGACCCTATATCTGCAGGTTCATAGCATTTTTGGACATGACATGCTCCCTTTAAGTCAAAAAACACATTGGCCTCCTACACACTGGTAACCTCCCTGACTCGCTTATTATTACGCTTTTAAAGACCCTTTTTTTGCACTTAGCTGCAATCCCACCTGCAACTCTCCACTCTATTTGTTATTAGGAATAATGATAACTCTCAGCTTTCTAGGCTCCATATTGTTATTTTATTTTATACACCTATTTTATAGACGTTTCGTCCCTACTATTTCATGTAACAAATTTATATGTGGAGGAGTATTAAAAGCTTTTATAAAATATATTACAACAGTAGCCTTACATCCTTTCTACTTATCTCCTGGTAGGGAACTAGAAATCATAGAAAACTGAGTAGTGGGGGATCAGGAAGGTGAATATGATTCTTTTGTCGTTTGATAAAATTCTAATCTGATTTCCATTTCTCTCATGGCAGGACAATCCATTTTTGACATTTACTCTACATTTTCTGCAATATTAAAAATATTTATTAACAATTTTTTATATATCTCAAATACAATCCAAAGTATTTTACCAGTAAGCCGATACATATAGAGACAAAATCAGACTTTAGAGGGTTACAACAATTCAAACAATCGAATGATGGCTCAGCTCACAAGAGCTTTCAATCTGTGACGAAATAAGGTGGGTCATCAGAGGTAGAATTACTTGTACTTTGGTGAAGTCCTCTTTCCTATGAAAAGGTAGAACTGCAGGAGCCAATAAGCAAGATAAAGTCTGAGAACACAGCTATTGAGTGTTTTCCATTTCTCCAAAAAAACAACTCATAAATTAGTTTTATTAGTCTTCCAAGGAAAGGTCTACTTGTTAAAGTCATTTATTTGTGCAGAACACACAGGTTTGGACCCACTGAACTGACATGTCTATTTTTGATTCCGTGCTTTTCGTGTTGGTGACCTTTAACAGAAAGTATACTTTTGACCAAGCAATTCCACTGACATTTTCTTTTGTACAAACTGTTCCAAAAAAGCATTCAACAAGTAAGTCTTTTCTTTAGTCCCTCAGCTATGGAACCCTAATAAATTTTAAGATATTTAACATTTTTAGTTTAAATTTTTCTTATTTTTAGTTTTTGCTTTTTTTTTTAATCATTAATTATGTGTCTTTTACTTTTCACATTTTGACGTCTTTAAATTTACCTTTACCTTTAAATCTATGAACTGCTACAGACTGGCTTTTACAGGAGATTCGTAATGACAGGTACTGGGGGTTACCAGAAGACCACCGGCTATTATGACAACCCATCCAAACCCACGATTACATCAATGGCACCCTGATGGGCAGGTAAAATGATGTGATCACTGCCAGCGCATATTAAATGCCACTGTCAGAGATTGACAATGGCATTTAACTGATTTACAGCCAAGGGCGGAGCTCCACCCGTGGCTGTTAAAGGCACATGATTAAATCAGCCATCAAGTGCGGGGAAAGATACGTGGTCAGTGTACTAGCTCGCATCAAAGGCAAGGGGCCGACATATGACGTACCAGTATGTTATATGTCGAAAATGGGCTAAAGAAGGGTACTTTTAGGAAGCTACTTACTCTTTTTTTTCCATTTGCATTCTTTCAGTGTGGTTTTGCCTTCAGTCTGAATCTACAATATACGCATTCCAATAAGAACAGGTAACACCATTGCTTGAACAGGTCTGTTACTGTATATGTTGGCAGTTATTTCCTGGTGTGTAAGTTAACACTAGGACTACTGGACTCGTGACCCCGCGTAGAACTACTGAAAGGAGTCATTTTGACTCCTTGCTTGTTTTCGTTTATTTTTAGAGTTTCATTTGTGGTTATTTATTAATAATTATGTTTTTTGTAATGTATTATTATTGTGAGATCCAACAGTAATGCTTTTGATTGTTTTTTTTCTGCTTTTCTTATTTTTCTACAGAAAATAACAATAATTATAATAGACGTTTTTCAAACATTTTTTTTTATTCAAGTGCACACATATAAACAACAACTGAAGAACAAAAAGCAGAGAAAATGTAGGTGGAGGAGCATAAAAATGAAAATATGGTGCAGAATTCACCTTCTAAACATTTGGTGTTTCGCATTTTAGGCATTGCCTTTGATTTATGGCAGTACATTGCCCACACAAAGACTTAGCACAAGTCTTACAATTGCCGACAGATCTATTTTTCTTGCACTTTTCTTTGATCTGGCAAAATTTTGTTTGAACCATCACTTCTGAGCATGTAGAAACTTGGGACGTGGAACCCTTTTCCCTATCTGTGACATAAGGACCACTCAACTCTCTCACAAGTGTTTGCAAAAATGCCTTGCGTGACATTTTTTGGTGGGTTATCCCATTGAATATTATCCATGCATTTATACCCGCAAAGTCTAAGGCATTTTCAAATGCATGAACAGGCCATCTCCTTGTGCATGTTCGTGTGGTATATTTTCGTGCCATCTGATCCACTACATCTACTCCATATTTTGTTTCATTGTAAAACTTTACCGTTTCTGGAGTTTTTTTAGCGGAATCAGACGCAACAACAACATCTGGATGGACGGAACTCAAAATGACAACATTTTTGTTGGGCTTTCCTTGATATACTGTAAGTGTAAAATTGTCTTCATTTCTAAACACTTTAGTGTTGTACAATTCCTCTTTCATGGATTTTATTTCTTTAGGCACTTCTCGCCTTATCTTGTTCAGTGTTCCCACGATGGTTGTTCCTTTGCTTTTTAGCTGTTTAGCTAATTTTACTGAAGTAAAATAATTATCGGTTGTAACATTGCGACCTTTTTTCAAAAACGGGTCCAATAACTTCATTACCACATGGTCAGCTAAACGGTCCTCAGCACGGCGTGTGTCATCTTTGCCTAGATAAGGGAAGCCATTTGCCAGATATTTGCTCTCCTTATCAACAGCTAGCCAATATTTGTGGCCATATTTATCTGGTTTGGAAGGCATGTACTGCGTGAATGGACACCTAGTTTTGCTTGGGAAAAGTTGCTCATCCACCGTTATGTATGGGCCAGGTTTGTAACACGCAATACAATTTTCAATAAACCTGTCCCACACAGTAGAAAATAGAGCAAACTTGTCCGTTTGCAGTCTCTCCGATCGAGTAGATTTCTCATCAAATCTGAGAAACCTCATAATTTCAACAAAGCGGTCCCTAGACATTGTCGCTTTGCAAAACGGTATTCCCCAGTCATTACACCAAATACTGCTAATCGAGTGACGGTTCGTGCCAGATATTCCACGAGCATAGAATATCGCAATGAATGCATCTAGCTCCTCATCAGATAGAGTAAACTGTAAATTATTGTTCCTGCATGCTTCTGCAAGCGTACAGTTCTTTATATGTGTCAATATATATGAATCAAAAATTAGCATAAGATAAGAGCCTAGAGTAAACAAGCTATTTTGTTCAGCATTACACAGTAATACAAGCAGGTAAAACACAAGGAAAATGTGAAAAGTTGACATGTAAATTGAACTACATCTATATGAACATCAGGGTAAATAAGACAGAGTGAAAAAATTATGCACAAAACTTTATAGCAACATTTAGTGACAAAAGGACCTCAAAATATAGTAGGGAGTCAAAATGACTCCCTTCAGTAGTTCTTGGTAAATTTTGAAAAAAACGCGCAAATTTTTCACCAAAATTATTTATTCTCACAAAATCTTTTTTCACATCATATTTGAGGAAAAGTCACCGAGTTTCAAGCCGGAATTCTGAAAAATGTAGTCACAGAAGAGAAATAAAAAACGAAAGGAGTCAAAATGACTCCATCAGTAGTTCTAGTGTTAAATGGAGGCAAAAAGTAAGGAGTGCAGGACTTTATAGAGTGGCAGTGCCTATGCTCCACCACTGATCTGTGCAACTCCAGCCCATCATGGGCAGCATGGTAGTTCAGAGGTTAGCACTGTTGTTTTGCAGCACTGATGTCCTGTAGTCAAATCCCACTAAAGACCACATTTGTAAGGATTTTGTATGCTTTCTGAGTGTTTGCATGGGTTTCCTCCTCTATATCAATAAGTAAAATAAAATGTTCATGCTGGCAGTGAGAGCCAGGTGGCCCTGGGGTCTCAGGATGATGGGAGTTTCAGTAGTCACCCATCGATATAATCTTTGCTATGGATGGGTGATAACTGTTCTGAATGTTCACAACTGAAATACTTCCATAACTACTGCATTTGGAGACGTAAAGGAACCTGTTACCTGCACTTACTAAATTAATCCAAAAATATTTAGAGTTGAGAGTCCTCAGTGGACCTCAGTCAACCACTGAGGACTTTCAACTCTAAATATTTTTCTATCTACTGGCTAACACGGTACAAAGATATACATCTTTACTGTAAATTAATCCAAGCAGCAAATTTATACCCCTGCCTTGATTTACATATCTTATTTTGTCAAAGTTTTAACAACATTATCATTCCTAATTCAGAGATCTTATTTGGAAAGCTTCTGAGAATTGTTTGTATAATGTTGATGTTTAGTGATTTATCGCGATTGTCACTGAGCCTACTTATACAGTGCAAATCTGGAATATAAATCATGTCTTTCTGTTCTGACTACCTAACATGACACTCTTAAAGCCCAGATAGGGAGAAATTTCCAAATAACTCCTTGCTTTTTTCTATTTCTATTTTTGTTCCTACTGATTTCACTGAGTTTGCGTTTTATATCTACTACTAAAAAAAATGTAATTGACCTAAAGGTTACAGAAGTTTGTACACCTTATTTAAGGGTCAAATGAACATGGGGGATGAGGAATTAGATTTTTACTGACCTGGTCTGTTCAGTTTTCTGTGAGAGCTAGTCTTCACTTCTGCATACGACTAGTCTTCACTTCTGCATTACGGTTGGCCTTCACTCTGCATCTGGCCAGTCTTCACTTCTGTATATGGCCAGTCTTCACTTCTGCATTACGGTTGGCCTTCACTCTGCATCTGGCCAGTCTTCACTTCTGCATATGGCCAGTCTTCACAACTGCATCAGACTGGTCTTCACTTCTGCATCCGACTTGTCTTCCTTCTGCATCCGACTGTTCTTCCTTCTGCATCCGACTGTTCTTCCTTCTACATGCAACTGGTCTTCCTTCTGCATCCGACTGGTCTTCATTCGGCATCCGACTGGTCTTCCTTCGGCATCCACTGGTCTTCCTTCTGCATCTGACTGGTCTTCCTTCTGCATCCGACTGGTCTACTCTTCACGTTTTCATCTGGCTGGTCTTCACTTCTGCATCCTGCTGGTCTTCACTTCTGCATCCGGCATCCTCAGCTGGGCATCTTGGGCTGCTCTAATGCTTACAAGAATTTATGACCCCATGATGTGGTATGACGCGTGTCTTGACATCGCATCAAACCTAGTGACAAAAATCCCATGAAAAATTCAGATATTGCAAGACCAAGTAACCATCAGGGTCATCAAAATTTCCGAGTGTAGAAGTGAAGACCAGCTGCCATGGAGGATTTGACTGGACCCCAGACCAGGACAACATGAATCAAATTGTTTATCTCTTTATGCTGGTATATGTGGTGCCCCTGAGGGTCCAGTCGCCACAGAGGTATTGCACCTCATCCACAGGTGTGGTATCCCACTGTAAGGTTCTATGTATATATTCCTGAAACTCAGTTTGTTCGTCAGCCATTTTACTTTCTGTCTTGCTGCAGCTATCTTGCCCTCAGTCAAAATGGAGTTTCCAGCTTGCATGTTCCCGCCCTGATTCTCTCCTTTGCTTCTTAAGCAGCCACAGCTGAGCAATCAGTGCTTCAGAATCTAGCCTGCAGTGAACCTGTGACTTGACTCCTGTAAGCCTTGGACCTTGTACTCCAGCTATTCCTACTGAGGAACTCTGAAGCACTTGTGGACTCTGAACCCTGCTCTTTGAAAGACCCACGTTTGCATGGACTTACGGTAACAGAGAAGAAGATCCTGAATCTGTATTGGAGAGTGATTGCTGAGCTTGGATTACTCTGGCCTGCTGTGTCTCCTGTTTCTGTGTCTGCAAACTGTGTGACTATTTCTGCCAACTTGTATGAAGTAATACAGGACTTTTCTATATCAAACCTGTGACTCCTGTGTTTTCATCGCACCCAAGCACAAGACGCTATATGAACTGTACTACATACATTACAAGATTCTGAAGCCAAAACGTTAGTGTCTGCTGGGTCTGGAAGGCTGTGTCTGCTGTACTGTGGATATCAGACGTCCGGTTGTACTTTCTGTGATGACAGTGGTTGTGACTTCTCACAACCATTCCAGGTGAGCAATTCCCTTAAGTTTTTTCTTTTTGCAGTGTTACCACAGGTAAACACTATTGTTTTTTTTTTTTTTTTTTTCCTTTCTTTTCTCTTTTTTGTCTGCTGTAACTCTGGATATCAGATGTCTGGTTGAAACTTTCTGTGATGATAGTGGTTGTGACTTCTCACAACCATTCCAGGTGAGCAGTTCCCTTAATTTTTTTTTCTCTCTGCAGTGTTGCCACAGGTGAACACTATTGTTTTTTTTTTCTCTCCTCTTCTTCCAGTAATCCTGTCTTAAAAGATCTGGAAAATGGAGGCCCGCATAAAGAACTTTGCGGAGTGACTGATAATATCCTTGCAGATTTGCAGAATATAAAGACCCGTTTTACAAATCTACAGGACCTCAATAACACAATTTGCAAGTGGTTGGACAGACTACCCAGGATTTGCGAGCCAGGATTGAGGTTCTAGAGGGGCGAGTCCAGGCTCCTGCCGTAGCCCCGAGTGCTGGGATTCCCAAGTTGCCCCCTTTTCGTTTTGGCGGTGAACGTGAGAAATTCAGGGGATTTATTAATCAATGCAATCTTTTTTTTTCTGCACATGCTTCACAATTTCCCACTGAACGATCTAAGGTGCTTACTATAATTATGTTGCTTACCAACAAGGCTTTAATGTGGGCAAACCCTCTGATTGAGACTGAGGATGATTGTTTGAATCACCTTGATGATTTTATTTCAGCCATGGGGCAGGTGTTTGATGACCCCAATCGAGGTGCAACAGCTGAAGCAGCCATGTTAGCTTTGCGCCAAGGTAAGCACTCGGTAGCTGAATATGCCTTGGATTTCAGGAGATGGGCCCTTGATACCACCTGGGACAGTTCCGCCAAAAAATCTATTTTTCGAAAGGGGTTATCTCCACTGATTAAGGATGAACTTGCTCGTGCCGACCCTCCCACTGCGTTAGGTGACTTTATTAACTACTGCATCCGTATTGATACTCGTCTGACTGAACGCAGGCAAGAGAGATGGTTCGAAAGCAATCGTACTAACCTTTTCCTACCTTCCTCTCCAGCTAAGGAACCACGGGAACCTGAACCTGAACCCATGCAGGTAGACTCTTTACAACGACGGGTTAGTGATGCACGCAAGGAACATCGTTTTAAGGAGAATCTATGTTTCTATTGTGGTAAGTCAGGGCACTTCATTATAAACTGCCCCAGCCGTTCTCGTAAGACTACTGCAGCACTCATTCATTGTGAGTGTTGCGAGAGGGGATCTGTCAGGTCCGAGCCTCAGGCTCCAGAGAGATCTGCAGCAACAGATCTTGATTTCTCGGACTTAAACTCCGTTACCTCTGAGGACGTTGACTGTGTAAACGCTGCCATTTTTCAAGTTTCCTCAGCGGTGTCCCAGCTGAGTTGTAAGAAAAACAATTCTCATTGCTTTCTTTCCATCAAACTCTGGGTTGACTCAGCTTGGGTGTCTAGTTCTGCTATGATCGACTCAGGGGCAAGTGGAAATTTTATGGATGTCTCCTTTGCTCTGAAACAGGGAATACGTTCAGTGAAGAAGGCTACTCCAGTACAGATGGAAACTGTGGATGGCTCCCTGCTGACCTCTGGACCAGTGGATCAGGAAACAGAGCCTTTGAGGGTTCCTATGGGTAAAGATCATCAAGAGAAACTGTCCTTTATGCTTATCTCTTCTCCCCACTTTCCCATTATTCTAGGGCTACCATGGCTGCAGGCTCAGAATCCTACCATTAACTGGGAGACCAAGGAATTACACTTTCCAGAGAAACAGATGAGTCCAAAAGTTTCAGCTTGCTCTGTTCCTAAAGGAATCATGTCAGTCCCTGAACTACCAGCTGTATACCAGGACTATGTGGATTTATGTGACAAGAAGAACGCTGACCAGCTTCCTCCTCACCGTCCATATGATTGTCCAATTGAATTATTGCCTGGAGCAGAGATACCTTTTGGTAAGATCTACCCCCTGGCGGGGCCCGAGCTAAAGGCTTTAAAGGACTACATAGATGAAAATCTAGCCAAGGGCTTCATACGCCCCTCTTCATCTCCTGCAGGTGCACCCATCTTCTTTGTAAAGAAGAAAGATGGATCTCTGAGACCATGCGTAGACTATAGGGAACTCAATAAGGTTACTATTAGAAACCGTTATCCATTGCCTTTAATCCCTGAGTTATTGGAGAGAGTGCGACATGCCAAAATTTTTTCTAAACTAGATCTTCGTGGGGCCTATAACTTAGTCCGTATTAGACCTGGGGATGAATGGAAGACTGCATTCAGGTCACGCTATGGACACTTTGAATATCTAGTTATGCCTTTTGGTCTGAGTACCGCCCCAGCCACTTTCCAACACTTGGTGAATGACATCTTCAGGGATCTCCTAGATACATTCGTGGTAATTTATTTGGATGATATTCTAATTTTTTCTAACTCCACAGAGGAACATCATGGACATGTGAGAATGGTCTTGGAACGTCTAAGACAAAATCATCTTTACATCAAACTTGAAAAGTGTGAATTCCATAGGACCGAAATTCAATTTCTGGGGTATGTACTGTCTACACAAGGAATTAGTATGGATGGAAGCAAAACCCAAGCCATCAAGGATTGGCCAAGTCCTAGAAATGTGAAGGAGGTACAGCGCTTCATCGGGTTTGCCAACTTCTATAGACGTTTCATTAGAAATTTCTCTGAGGTAGTGTCACCTATCACTCAACTTACCCGGAAAGAGTCTAGGTTTTCCTGGACTCCCCAAGCCCAGGAAGCATTTTCCCGTCTAAAAGATAAATTTACCACTGCACCTATCCTAGTACATCCCAACCCCGAGCTTGCCTTCATAATAGAGGTGGATGCATTCAGACTGTGCCGTTGGAGCTATACTCTCTCAGAGAACAGGTGAGAAGAATGTCTTGCATCCCTGTGCCTTCTTTTCCCAGCAGTTGTCTACGGCTGAGAGGAACTACGATGTGGGCAATAGAGAGTTGTTGGCCATTATTGCCGCCTTCAAAGAATGGAGACACCTTCTTCAGGGAGCTGCACAGCAAATAGTCGTCCTGACAGACCATCGTAACCTTGAGTTTATCAGGTCGGCTAAGTGCCTGACTCCTCGCCAGGCTCGCTGGAATCTTTTCTTAAACCAATTTAATTTTATCATCTCTTATAGACCAGGATCGCGCAATGGAAAGGCTGATGCACTCTCTAGGATTTACTCAGCAGAGACACGTCCAATTACTCCTCCTAAGACTATTCTTCCTGACTCTAGATTCCTAGGAGTAATTCATAATCAAGACCTACTTAAGGACATCAAGGAAGCATACCATGCGGATTCCTTTTTGGCACAACCCCCAAGGGACATAAGTCTTGTCTTTAAGAATGGTGTGTGGATTCAGGGACAACGTCTGTATATTCCTGAAACAGTCAGATTAAGAGTATTGCAACTCATTCACGATTCCAAGATAGCTGGGCATAGAGGAATTCTAAAGACACAGGAATTTCTTTCTCGTTTCTTTTGGTGGCCCACTTGCAGGAAGGATGTTTTGAATTATGTCACTTCATGTGAGGTCTGTGCAAGATGCAAAACACCTCGCTCCTCACCAACTGGTCTGTTACAGCATCTTCCCACCCCGTCCCGCCCGTGGGGATCCATTTCTATGGACTTCATTGTGGAGTTACCAACCTCTCAGGGGAAGAACACCATTCTAGTGGTGGTTGACCGTCTAACAAAGGCAGCTCATTTTATCCCTTGTGTCGGCTTACCCACTGCAAAACAGACATCAGATTTGATGATTAAAGATGTGTTTCGCTTACATGGAGTACCGGATGAGGTTATTTCGGATCGAGGGGTGCAATTCACTTCTAGGTTTTGGCAAAATTTCTGTGCAGCATTGGACATTAAAGTAAACCTTTCTTCTGCTTTTCATCCCCAGACTAATGGACAGACCGAACGAACCAATCAAACCCTGGAGCATGATCTCCGCTGCTTTATCTGCCACCTACAGGATGATTGGGTGGATCTACTTCCATTAGCTGAGTTCTCGTATAACAACTCTCAGAGTGCCTCCACTAAACAGTCTCCTTTTTACTCTAATCTAGGTTATCATCCTAACATTCTACCACGATTTCCCATAGAAACGCCTTTACCAGCAGTGGCTGAAAGAATCACGTCTTTACAGAAGAATATGGATCTTCTAAAGGAAAATCTGGAATCGGCTCAAGAAAGGTACAAGAAAGCAGCAGATAAATTTCGTAAACCTGCACCAGCTTTCAAGGTAGGAGACTTGGTCTGGCTGTCAACCAGAAATCTTAAGTTAAGGATTCCATCATCTAAGTTGGGACATAAGTACATTGGACCCTGTAAAATCAGTAAAATTATAAGTGCCGTTGCTTGTCGTCTTCAACTGCCCAGAACTATGAGAATCCACCCTGTCTTTCATGTATCCCTACTAAAGGCTGCGACACCCAATACGTTTCCTGGACGTTCCTCTCCTTGCCCTGACCCAGTGCTAGTCGATGGTCAGGAAGAATTTGTGGTGGAAAGGATTTTAGATTCCAGGTTGTATAGAAATCAGTTACAATATCTGATTAAATGGCAGGGCTACCCAGTGGAGGACAACTCATGGGAACCGGTCAATAACGTTAATGCTCCTCGCTTGCTCCGTCAGTTTCATCAGAGGTACCCACACAAGCCTGGTCTGAGGTCATCCGGAGGTTGTCCTTAAGGGGGGAGTAATGTAAGGTTCTATGTATATATTCCTGAAACTCAGTTTGTTCGTCAGCCATTTTACTTTCTGTCTTGCTGCAGCTATCTTGCCCTCAGTCAAAATGGAGTTTCCAGCTTGCATGTTCCCGCCCTGATTCTCTCCTTTGCTTCTTAAGCAGCCACAGCTGAGCAATCAGTGCTTCAGAATCTAGCCTGCAGTGAACCTGTGACTTGACTCCTGTAAGCCTTGGACCTTGTACTCCAGCTATTCCTACTGAGGAACTCTGAAGCACTTGTGGACTCTGAACCCTGCTCTTTGAAAGACCCACGTTTGCATGGACTTACGGTAACAGAGAAGAAGATCCTGAATCTGTATTGGAGAGTGATTGCTGAGCTTGGATTACTCTGGCCTGCTGTGTCTCCTGTTTCTGTGTCTGCAAACTGTGTGACTATTTCTGCCAACTTGTATGAAGTAATACAGGACTTTTCTATATCAAACCTGTGACTCCTGTGTTTTCATCGCACCCAAGCACAAGACGCTATATGAACTGTACTACATACATTACACCCACTCTCAGGTAAGGAGGGAGCACTACCCTGGACTCTAACACCAGCATTCAACACCACTCCAGTCAGGGCACCTGGGCTTACCCTATGGGAGGATGGCCTCATCCCAGGCTGGAGGGTAACTAGGTAGAGGGTGTGGGTGGAGTAAGAAGAGAAGGGATGGAGCTTAAGGAGTGACAGTTGGTGGGAGGAGTTAGTGCTGAGGTGAAGAGATTGTTCTGGAAAGAGTCAGTTAGTCAGTTGGTCCGAGGAGAAGAGAGAGAGCTGTAGAGAGCTGGTCAGAGGAGACCGGAGGAGAAGGAGTGAAGAAAGGGAGAGAAGAGAAAATTGAGAGGGAGAGACAGAAGGAAGTTCCCGGGAGGACAGAAGGGGTCCAAGGACACGGGAAGTGCCGAAGCTACCTGTGGGGCCCACATCCAGAGTGGAGGGACCAGGTCGCAGACAGGGGACCGGCCTCAACTTAGTGAGAGACTGTATGCTCAACTAAGAAACCGGAGGCTGTGGTAATTGCAAGTGCCAAAGCCACAATCACTCACCTACCCTCCAAAAAGGCAGCTATAAATAGGGTAAAAAGAACTCGGAGGACGTCACCCGACAGGACTCGCAGCTGCTGGCTTGGGGCTCTGGGTGAGCAGTGCAGGGCAGGAGAAGTGGGAGCCAGAGCAGTGAGATGGCCAGGAGAGAAATACACAGAAAGGAGTCCTGGAAAGGTGTATCCCAATCTACCTGGGAGTTTCCTGGACCACAGGCCCTGAGGACACAGCACACTGCTGGAGACAGTTTCTGCAGAACTGTGAGTAAAGCATTGAGAATTGCATCCTGCTGTGTCCTCCGATTCATTTCCGCATCACCCACCCTGCATCACAACCACTACCACCATCATTGTTACCACCGTCCTTAGTTGCAACTCTGCCCTGGGGTCAGCTCTGCCTGGGAGAGCTGAACATCTCTGCTGCACTGCCATCAGCCCCAGATGATCTGAACTGCAGTGTCGGCTACTCCTTGCCGAGTACCACAGGTGGCGTCACGAACATTATATCACAAACTTTATTTCCCCTCCATTATCATTTTTTTTTATGGGACGCCCAGGGTCACGGATCGGGTCATTGCTGCCGTGACACTTCACCTTTATATGTTTCAAAGAGGAAAAGAGAACATAAAAAGCAACAATGTAGAACTAGTGATTCAATATTTTTACCCATCTCAGATCTCATTGCCTGTTTTTTTTTCTTTGTTTTTCTTTTAGCATTACCAGCATATAGTATTAGTTAGAATTTTACTTGCATTTTTGTTGCATGTTTTTACCTATTGCACCACTATTTGCTTAAAAAAAATACAAATTATTGACATTACTTATTTAATGACTAACAAAGTTACGGTGGCTCAGTGGATAGCACTACAGCCTTGCAGCGCTGGAGTCCTAGGTTCAAATCCCACCAAGGACAACATCTGCAAGGAGTTTGTATGTTCTCCCCGTGTTTGCGTGGGTTTCCTCTGGGTTCTCCGGTTTCCTCCCACATTCCAAAAACATACAGATAGGAAATCTAGATTGTGAGCCCCTTTGGGGACAGCGATGATAATAATGTGTGCAAACTGTAAAGCGCTGCGGAATATGTTAGCGCTTTATAAAAATAAAGATTATTATTATTTAGATCAGTGCCTTTTGTCAGTGGCTTGAGCCTCATAAAAACATATGGGATTTGTTGAGCATAGACTATGGTAGCCTCCTGGTTTTAGTTCTCAAATACTGACATCTCCTATTAAGATCCATCAAGTGTGCATCTTGTTTATTTGAATTATTGAAATTGAGAATACTGTTACAAACTGCTATTTCTGCTGTAAAAAAAACAACACAAACCTTGTTGAATAAGAAAAAATCTATAGTGAATTAAGCTTTTTTTCCATTTTGGAAGCTTTCATTTGGTTTATGATAGTTTAAAATAGTATTTTTCATTTCATTATTCAAAAATATGCATGGTAGAAAGATTTTAAATCAATGGGGATATAAAAAATATAATTAATCTCTTATCGGTCCTGAAAAATTTGGAAGCCAGCTCGAACAAAGCAATTAAAATTAGATATAGGCAAACCTGAAAAGTAAAGTTCAGGGTTTGTACTGTACACTTACTGTTCGGGCACGGACCCCAAACACGGACTTCTTCAGGAAGTCTGTATTACTGTTCGAGTTGGCCCCCCAAACACCGGGTGTTTCTCAAGCTGTCATGTGCATAACAACACAGCAAACACTGCCTCTAATCAGGGTAAAATCATTATTGCCAGTGAGACAGCCGCGGTTCCCATGCTGTCAGATGACATTGTGAGCACACAGCTGTGCTCGGAGGTAAAAAGTTTACCTTGAGCAGGAGGCAGCAGATAGGAGAATTCATCAGCCACCTCCTGCGCTGTAAATAAATAATTTAAAAAAATGGTGTGTGTTTCCCCTGTATTTTTGATAACCAGCCAGGCAAAACTTACAGCTGGGATCTGCAATCCTCAGCTGTCATCTTTAACAAGGCTAGATATCAAGAATAGAGTTGAGCGATACTTTCCGATATCCAAAAATATCGGATCGGAATGGTATCGCCGATATCACTAAATACCGGCGATACCCGATACCGATACCGGAAGTCCCATGTAAGTCTATGGGAACAAAATATCGCAACTAAAAAAACACTTTCTTTCCTTGTAAACACAAAATATACACACATAGAATACATATATATATATATATATATATATATATACATGTCATTGTGACATATATATATATACATATATTTATAGTTTATTCACTTCTACATAGTAAAATAGCCTCTGATTCAATTGCCGGGTAAAGCCGGCTTCTGTGAAAAGACAGAAGCACCCGAGGGTCCAGTCGCCACAGAGATGTTGCATCGCACCCAGCGGTGTGACAACTTACTCTCAGGTAAGAAGGAAAACACCCATTGACTCCAACCACTGCATTCAACAGTACACTATGCCAGCTGAGTGTAGGCGGACCCAATGGGATGGTCTAGCTCAGGCTGGTTAGAACAGGGTGTAGCTAGTTGGATGGGAGGGGTTGAGGCAGCCTTATGCTGCATGTCTTTGTAGTAAGAATTGTTTCCTTTCCTGCTTTCTTACTACGTCGCATACTCCACTCTGCTACATCACTCTGCACCATTGCTCTATCTCACATCTATCTGCCCTGGAAGGATAGCGTGTTACCTGTAGAAGACTTATCACCTAGCTGCACTACACCATCCCTTCCAGAGGACCTGCACAGCAGCGCTGGACACCCTGACCAGGTACTACAGGTGGCGTCACGACAAACTACACGAACATTCTATCATCCCCTGGAAATATCCCACATTCCAGTGATCGCCCAGGTCACGGACCGAGCTGTGCTACTCGTGACATCCCCCATAGAAGTCGACGTGATCGGTGCCGAGTACCCCCAAAACCCCTGTCTCTGTGCGACTCAACTTCCCTCACTGTGCTGGCACTTTACATTTACAATGCCTCTGGGTTTTTTTTTTTGGGGGGGTGGGGAACATTCAGACTTTTGCTATGGGGCCCCATGATTTATATGTACGCCCCTGCTGCTGAGGCATGGTATTTAAGGCTGTTAAGGAGCCAACATACATGGACCTTGCCAGCAGCGTCGGACTGGAGTACCTTGGGCCCACCAGAGAAAATATATTCTTGGGCCCACCATCATACTTCCCAACCTTTGAATAAGGGAAAGAGGGACAAAGGCTGTGGCACGCTGTGCATGCTGCAGAAAATTTTAGGCCATGCCACGTTGCACCACAGACTGTCCAGGAGTTGGTGGATGCTTTAGTCCAGGTGTGGGAGGAGATCCCTCACGAGACCATCCGTCGCGCTCATCAGGAGCATGGCCAGAAGTTGTAGGGAGGTCATACAGCATACCTCCCAAATTTGGAAGACAGGAAAGAGGATTAAAGGCTGCGGCGCGTGTTGCGCGCCGCTGAAAATTTTAGCCCACGCCCCGACAACACCCATTTCACAGCTAATCACACCATATCCTCGCCCCAAGCGTAACCATTTAGCACTGCTGATCACACTGACTGGTAATGAGGGCACAGTGGCTGGTACTGAGGAAAAGAAAGAAAGAGCAGCGAGAGAGAAAGAACAAACAGAGAAAGAAAGAGAGGAAAGAAAGAAAAGAGAGAAAGAAAGAACAGAGATAAAAAAGAACAGAGAGCGAGAAGGAAAGAACAGAGAGCGAGAAAGAAAGACTAGAGAGAGAGCCATAGGCGTAGCTAGGGTTTTGGTTTAGTGGGGGCAAAACTTCTCAGTGGGCCCATCATCAGAGAACCTCAGCAAATGACCACGCTGTTGGCCAAAATAATCTATATATATAAAAAGACCAATATTGATATTACCGCCATATGGTCTGTGTTAAATAATACCAGTCCTACAGAACATATAGATTACAGCACAGGTACAGATAATGACTTACCGCTGATGTTCTTTCTAATGGAATTGTTCACTTTTCATGTCTTTTCCATCTGGCCCACACCGACATGACGACTTCTCCAGCCAGGACTCGACTGCACCCCCATTAAAAAAAAAATAAAAAAAATACTCACCTCCCGGCTCCTGTGCTGCTCACTGTTCTCCCTCTCAGCGTCTGACAGCGGGCGCCGACAGGTGATGTTATTGCGCCCGCTGTCATACGCTGAGGGGGATTATGGGAGAGAAGGAGCGCTCGCTCCTTCTCTCTCTATGCGGTCAGCTTTATCGGCTGGATGCCGATACAGCTGACCCTCCAATGACGGGTGGGGGGCCCACTGCTGGCACCGGGCCCCCCCAACGCCTGTTCAGGCCCCATAGCTTCCGGGCGGCAGAGCAGGGAGAGCGATTCTCCCTGCTCTGCCGCAGAATGTAACTGTATCGTAGCTCCGGGTGGGCCCCCTCAGAGCGCGGGCCCCGGGGCCACCTCCCCCTCTGCCCCGCGACCTATCCTTTTAAATCAGGGCCCACCACGCAGGAGCTGGTGCCCACCGTAGGTTTCTCCGGTGTCCCGGTGCCTCAGTCTGACCCTGCTTGCCAGCCTGATAATACCAGGCCACAGCAGTCTGCTTATCTTTGCTGGTTAACAAAAATAGGGGATCCCCTCGAAAAAAAATTGGCGTGGGGTCCCCCCTATTTTTGTTAACCAGCCAGATGAAGCAGACTGCTGAGGCCTGGTTTTTCAGGCTGGTAATGAGCCAATATCCATGGACCTTGCCAGCCTGATAATACCAGGCCACAGCAGTCTGCTTAGCTTGGCTGGTTAACAAAAATAGGGGATCCCCTCGAAAAAAAAAACCGCGTAGGGGTCCCCCTATTTTTGTTAACCAGCCAAGTAAAATGCAGACTGCTGCGGCCTGGTATTAAAAGACTGTCAAGGCCCATGGATTTTGGCCCTCAACAGCCTGATAATACCAGGCTACAGCAGCCCCACATTTGGCGCATCAAAAGATGTGCCAATTGTGGCACTTTACCCGGCTCTTCCCACTGCCCTGTAGCGGTGGCAAGTGGGGTAATAATGGGTTAATGTCACCGTTGATTGCACGGTGACAATAAGCCCGGTTAATAATGGAGAGGTGTCAATAAGACACCGATCAATTATTAATCGCAAAGTTTTTAAATGTATAAAAAAAAAGACACAGCAAGAAAAAAGTATTTTAATGAAATAAAAAAGACAACACAGTTTTCATTTCTTTTATTATACTCTCATTCCTGCGACGCCATCGATCTCCTGTAAAAAAAGGAAAAAAACAAACCAACAGTATACCACCTGTCCGACGCAGTCCATAGTAACAACTGTCCCACGACGATCCAGCTCTGCTACATCGGAATGACAGGCAGAGGCTGTCATCCCGGCGCAGCACAGCTGATTACCTGCTTCCCGGCGGTGACGTCATCGGACTGACTGCTTTACGGCCGGGATTACCCAGCAGTCACTGCAGTTATCGCGAGAAACTGCATGTGACCGCCGGGGAAAGATGATGGCGGCCATCAACCAGTCCAGGCCGTGACCACCGGAGATCTTCTGCCAGGTAAGTGCCGCTGACTCCTGACAGACCCGACCGACGGACACTCACAGTGACAGTGACAATTCAGATTCCGGTATACGATATATGGGAAATATCGAAAGTCAATATCGAAAGTCCGATACAGCTAATATCGGCCGATACCCGATACTTGCGGTATCGTATCGCTCAACACTAATCAAGAATAGAGCGGTCCCCACACAGTATTTTTTAATAATTTAAATAAATAATTTAAATTAAACAGCATGGGGGTCTTCCCCATTTTTGACAACCAGCCTTGGTAAAGCAGACAGCTGGGGGACTGGTATTCTCAGGCTGGTAAGGGGCCATGGATATTGGCCCCACCCCCTTAAAAATAGCATCCCGCTGCTGCCCAGAAAAGGCACATCTATTAGATTTCTGCTCCCATCAGCCTGCCCCTGCTGCCGTTAATAACAGCAAGAGCAGGCAGCGAATGATGGAAGTATTATCAACGGGTACCTGTGCTCTAAATGAATAATTTAAAAAACGACACCTATCCATGACTAATCCTATAGCTATATTGTAAATAAACACACAGTCAGAATAAAGTGCTTTATTTTAAATAATAAAACACACTTTTACTTTTTTATTTAAAAATAAGAAACACAGTTATACTCACCTAGAACCCATTTCATTGAAGCCCTCATTCTTGTGTACCAAAACAGAAATAAAAAACAACCATATCCCTCACCTGTCTGTTGTTCTGTCCCACGCTGTAATACATGTCTGGGATAAATAGTTTTCAACCTGAATGGTGCCAAGATGCGACTGTTCAGATTGAGAACCACAGGGAGAGTGAGACTTTTTCTCACTCTGCTAGCAGTGATCTCACCAGAGGTCCCCGCTGTCCAGGGCCTTTGCTGGGAACGCAGCCTCAGTGACCGGCGGTAACCTTGATAATGTTACCGCTGGTCACTGATGCTGAATTCGCAGCAGGCCATTCCCCAGTGGTTCTCAGCCTGGACATTCGCATATTGACAACGTCCAGGTTGAAAACTGTTTATCCACAGACATGGACTGTGGCGTGGGACAGAATGACAGACAGGTGAGGGATATTTGTTTTTTATTTTTGTTTTATTACAGGAGATGAGGGCTTCAATGGAATGGGTGTTATGTGAGTATAACTGTTACTTATTTTTAAATAAAAATGGAAAAGTGTTTTCTTATTTGAAATAAAGGATTTTATTCTTGGTGTGCCTTTATTTACAATATAACTGTAGGATTAGTGATGGATAGATGTCTTATAGACACCTCTCCATTACTAAGTCATGGGCTTGATGTCACTGGACAATACAAAGGTGACATCAACCCCACAAATATGAACCCCACTTTCCACCACAAATGGAAAGAGGCAGACAAAGTGCCAGAATTGACACCTCTAATATGTGGGCCATTTCTGGGCAGCTGCTATTTTTAGGTTGGGGGGGCAATATCCATGGCACCTTACCAGCCTGAGAATACCAGCCCCCAGATGCCTGCCTTAGCTTTGCTTGTTGTCAAAAATGAGGGGGACCTCTTACAATTTTTTTAATTATTTAAATAATTTAAAAAAAACGTGATGGGACCCCTCTATTCTAGACAAACAACCTTGCTAAAGCTGATAGTTGAGGGTTGCAGCCCATAGCTATCAGTGTTGCTTTGGCTGGTAATCAATAATACAGGGAAACCCATGCCATTTTTTTCTTTAATTGTTCGTTTAGAGCATAGGCGCCGGTTGCTAATACTTCCATCAGTGGCTGCCTGCTCTTGCTGTTATTAGCCCCAGGGGTAGGCTGATGGAAGCAGAAGTCCCATCAGCTGACACCAGTGAGTAGGGGTAAACTTTTTACCTCTGATCACAGCTGTGGGCTCATGCTATCATTTAACAACATGGGAACCATTGCTGTCTGACTGGTGGTAATGATTTTACCTCCGATCAGAGGCAGTGTTCGTCGTACTGTCATGCACATGACAGCATGGCAAACACTGGATGTTCGGTACCCCCATTCAAGTGAATGGGTTGCGGGTTCGGGTCCAAGTACTGTTCTGGTACACGAACCTGAACTTTTTTTTAACTTTTCGGCCGAACCCGCAAGACCCGAACATCCATTTGTCTGCCGATTTCTAATTATGATGAATGTTTTTAACATAACAGACAAAAAGTGAATACAAAAAAGGAATTTTACTGATTTAATATAAAAAAGGCATATACGCGTATTTATAACCTTTCAATTTATGGCACTATATTAACTAATCTTCAGTGGAGCTGTATTCATACTATCATTTTTTTCACAGCTGCATAAAAAAAGAACACTTTCCATCAGTGTGCTGGTTTGTTTTTCATCCATTTTCAGTCAGTATGTCTCCTTTTATCATGTGTGTCATCTATTTTTGTCATACATAAAAACATTTATAGACACCTCTCCATTACTAAGCCATGGGCTTGATGTCACTGGACAATACAAAGGTGACATCAACCCACAAATATAAACCCCACTTTATTCCTAAGCTTCTCCTACCAGTTAGAAGAAAACCAGATCGTGGGAAGTAGGTGGGAAAGTGCACCGATGCTGAATGGGTGAATTCTTTCCGTTAAACAGACCACAGTAGGATGGAGCATCAGACAGCAAGAAAAATAACTGACGTAAATTGTCCCATTGAATATAATGATTTAGTGTGCTGTCAGAGAAGAAAGAAGGCATGGATGGCAAAGACTGGTGTGTGAATTAGGCCCAAGTCATAATGAACACAATGCAATATTTTAACCCCTTAACCCACAAGGGTGGTTTGCACGTTAATGACCGGGCCAATTTTTACAATTCTGACCACTGTCTATTTATGTTGTTATAACTCTGGAACGCTTCAACAGATCTTAGCGATTCTGAGACTTTTCTCGTGACATATTGTACTTCATGATAGTGGTAACATTTCTTCGATATAACTTGCGTTTATTTATGAAAAAAATGGAAATATTGCAAAAAATTTGAAAATTTGGCAATTTTCAAGCTTTGAATTTTTATGCCCTTAAAATAGAGAAATGTCACACAAAATAGTTACAAAATAACATTTCCCGCATGTCTACTTTACATCAGCACAATTTTGGAAACAACTTTTTTTTGTTAGGACGTTATAATGGTTAAATTTGACCAGTGATTTCTCATTTTTACAACACCATTTTTTTTTTAGGGATCACATCACATTTGAAGTCACTTTGAGGGGTCTATATGATAGAAAATAACAAAAAGTGACTCCATTCTAAAAACTGCACCCCTCAAGGTGCTCAAATCCACATTCAAGAAGTTAATTAACCCTTTTGGTGCTTCACAGGAATTTTTGGAATGTTTAAAAAAAAAATTAACATTTAACTTATTTGCACAAAATATTTACTTCAGATCCAATTTTTTTTATTTCACCAAGGGTAACAGGAGAAATTGGACTACAAAAGTTGTTGTGCAATTAGTCCTGAGTGCGCAAAATTGGCTGGAATTGAGATCGGACGCCATGTCGCATTTGGAGAGCCCCTGATGTGCCTGAACATTGGAAACCCCCCACTGACCCCATTTTGGAAACTAGACTCCCCAAGGAACTTGTCTAGATGTGTGGTGAGCACTTTGAACCCCCAAGTTCTTCACAGAAGTTCATAACGCCCAGGAGTGAAAATAAAAAAAAACATATTTTTTCACAAACATGATCTTTTAGACCCCATTTTTTTTATTTTCCCAAGGGTAACAGGAGAAATTGGACCTCAAAAGTTGTTGTTCAATTTGTCCTGAATATGCTGATACCCCATATGTGGGAGAAAACTACAGTATGGGCACACGTAGGGGCTCGGAAGGGACGTAGTGATGTTTTGGAATGCAGACTTTGATGGAATGGTCTGCGAGTGTCATGTCACGTTTGGAGAGCCCCTGATGTGCCTAAAGAGTGGAAACCACCACAAGTGACCCAATTTTAGAAACTAGACCCCCCAAAGAACCTATATAGATGTGTGGGGAGAACTTTGAACCCCAAAGGGCTTTTCAGAAGTTTATAACGTAGAGCCATAAAAATACAAAATCATGTTTTTTTTCCACAAAAATATTTTCACCCCCAATTTTTTTATTTTCCCAAGGGTAACAGAAGAAATTGGACCCGAAGAGTTATTGAGCAATTTGTCCTGAGTGCTCTGATACCTCATATATGGGGGTAAACCACTGTGTGAGTGCATGGCAGAACTCGAAAGGGATGGAGCACCATTTGACTTTTTCAATGCAGAATTGGCGGAAATTGAGATCAGAAGCCTTGTCACATTTGGAGAGCCCCTGATGTGCCTAAATAGTGGAAAGCCCCCAATTCTAACTCCAACCCTAACCCCAACACACCCCTAACCCAAATCCAACCCTAACCATAACCCTAACCACAAACCTAACCCTAACACACCCCTAACCCTAATTCTAACTGTAATGGGAAAATGAAAATAAATAAAAAAAAAATATTTTTTTATTTTTACCTAAATAAGGAGGTGATAAAGGGGGGTTTGATTTACTATTTGTAACGGGTTTTTATGAGTGGCAGCTATCACGTGCTAAAAGACGCCTTTTTATTCCAAAAAATAGTTTTTGCATCATCACATTTTGAGAGCTATAATTTTTCCATATTTTGGCCCGCAGAGTCATGCGAGGTCCTATTTTTTGTAGGACGAGTTGACGTTTTTTATTGATACCATTTTTGGGCAGATGACATTTTTTGATCGCTTTTTATTACGATTTTTGGGAGGCAGAATCAACAAAAACCAGCAATTCATGAATTTTTTTTTGGGGGGGCCTTTATACCGTTCCACGTGTGGTAAAATTGATAAAGCAGTTTTATTCTTTGGGTCAGTACGATTACAGCGATACCTCATTTGTATCATTTTTTATGCTTTGGCACTTCTATACAATAAAAACTTTTTTATATAAATAATTATTTTTGCATCGCTTTATTCTGCGAGCTATAACTGTTTTATTTTTTCGCTGATGATGCTGTATGGCAGCTCTTTTTTTGTGGGACAAGATGACGTTTTCAGCGGTACCATGATTATTTATATCCATCTTTTTGATCGCGTGTTATTCCACATTTTCTTCGGTGATATGATGATAAAGCATTGGTTTTTTGACTTGTTTTTTTTTTTAAGGAGTTCACTAAATGAGTTAACTAGTGGGACAGTTTTATAGGGCGGGTCGTTAGGGATGCGGCGATACTAAATATGTGTACTTTTATTATTTTTTTTATTTGCATAATAATGTATTTATTGGGGAATATATATATATATATATAATTTTGTTTTATTTTTTTTAATTTATTTAGGCAGCCATCTTGGATCCGGGGTCCTGCAGGGAGGAGGCCCTCGGAACAACGGAATCACATCATGTTGTTCTGAGGGTCTTAGGAAAGCACACAGGGAGCCCCCTCCCTGTGAGATGCTTCCCTATGCCACCGGAACGCTGCGATCATGTTTAATCGCAGTTTGCCAGGGGTTAAAGTGCCAGGAGTGGTCCGTGACCGCTCCTAGCACTTAGTGCCGGGTGTCAGCTATGAGAATCACCCAGACCAGGGGTTTAGAGGATCCACCTCACCTGATGAACGTAACAAGTTTAGTTCACCTTCCCACCTACACAGATGGAAAACAAGTAGGTAAGAAAGTGCAATGAATTGTTTGGTCTCACCACGGGTGCACCCCAAACAATTATACTTGGTTTGAACAGTCATTTTGTGCTAACAGACACCCATTCTGCTAAAGTTATATTTTATAATTGTTTTGATGGAATTACTTGACTTGGTATTAGTATTTTCTAAGCTTTAGATTTAGAACTTTAATTTTTGTTTTTAAACAATGTCACTTTTGATTACCAATTGTAACCTTGACCATGTTCTAGCGCATATGCACTTCAAGGATAATGGATTACAGGAAATACAATATCACTTTTATTGTGGCAAACATTGACACATTGTATGGGAACTTCATTTACTGAAGGAAATTTTGGCTGTGGAAAAAGTTACAAACAGAATATTGATGGTTGATCTCAAGAATCTTCTACAGCAGCATCAACCTTTGTGTTTCCGACTGAGCAATTTATCATTCAGCTACGAAATATCACAGAGAAAAGGTGACCTCAATACAGCTAAATGCTTTTTTTGTGCATTTATTGACTTAAATATTCTGATATTTTGCTTGCTGGCTACCACTTAAAGTAAAAGGAGGCTAAAAGCTCAAGAAATGTGTTTATTGCAATAATGTGAAAATTAACATGGAATTATTTGCAGCTCTAACAAAATGTAAATTGCTTAAGATTTCAAAACAGTTTTAAGTCATGTTTGATACCTCGGTAGTTTTATTGCGTCTTTTGATATGAAACTTTAACATACCAAGCTTAATGTAGGGAACTCTCTATTATAGAAATGTAAAAAGGAAGCAATCAGCTCACCCGTCCTGGTGCACGGCAAGACACTCGAGTAATAGCAACAGTCCAAACAATAACCAACACTCACATCTTCTTAAAAGAATTGCTTTATTGATCCAGTAGTAAAAAGGCACAAAAATGGTATAACACAACAGCACAAAAATTAAAACGGCAGAAAAGAAATATCCGCTGCACTTCGGATGCAACATGTTTCAGACCTTCATTTTCCTTTGTCAAACAAGGCTTGACTAAAGGACCACGTAGGTCTAAAACATGTCTAAAATATTTATTTTCTGCCTTTTTAATTTTTGTGCTGTTGTGTTATACCATTTTTGTGCCTTTTTACTACTGGATCAATAAAGCAATTCTTTCAAGAAGATGTGAGTGTTAGAGTCCAACGGGTGGTCCTACTCCATGGTTGACAGGTATCCTTGTATGCATTCTCATACGGGCAGGATATCAATTCTGGGGGGTAGAAGTGTCTCGTTTTTCAGCAGAGTATTGCAAAAATTGTTCTGGATTAGTTTAGGAACAAGAAAGGAGCGGTGCAAGATACTCATCAATATGTTATTCAGTATAAACACTATTCTTTCCAATGTTTTTATGCCAGAAAATTCTTAGAATTATACTGATAAATCTGAACAAATGTATAATCTAAAACGTAATGAGAAATGTTATGAATGACAAAGCAGAATGCTGAAACCTAATAAGAACCGTATTCCAAAACAGTAAAGTCCATTATAAGCCGCAATAACTTTTTGCAGAAATGACTTTAGAAATCTTTATTACCCGATAGACGACCACAATATTTATAACTAAGTTCTACCTGCCATTGCCCGCTGCATTGTGAGCAAAAGTATATGTGGTTTACTGTAATGGCAAATTCGGCTGCAAAGCGCTCGGCATTAATGAGATCAGACTGACACTGTTTCATTCTGATCCTCTGGAGGAAGCAGAAAGCTGAAATGATCAACTCCATGTAACAAACGTTTGGAAGAACAGCTAATGGAAGCGCATTGCTTAGCACTTAAATGTGCAAAAACTGTGACCTTGAATGCATGCCATGTGTCAGCCTTGCCTTCCTCTGGATGCGAATGCCTCCTAACAGGGATCTGATGACCAGTAGGCCATCACTATAATCTACGATCTGCACACAGCTTACAGATTCTTCTAGCCCTAGTGGGGAAAAGTAAAAATATCTGCCTATGAAACAAGGGGACACGGAGTGAGGTAGTTGTGGCCAAGTTATTTAAAGGAACAGTTCACAGGCAGAGTCCTCTGAGCACACAGTCAGCGAGTACCCTCCCCTTGTACATGTAATACTGGTTTGATGCAGCTTTTTCCCATGAGTTACCTTATCTTCTGGTCACTGCAGTCCAGGCGATACTGAGTCCACGAAGGCAACTGTTGTCCAACAGGGAAAATAATTCTTTAATGAACAGTGGTAAAGTAGAAAGGCACAAGTACAACAGTGGTTTTCCTGCTCTCTCCCTGTCACGCTCTCCAACCGCACCCACAGCAGCCAAAGATTAGAGGAATTCCACATGCCTTACTGTTCAGTTCTTGGTCCACGACAACAGACCTCTCCCATCCAGGGGGTCTGGCAGTGCCCCGTCTATAAATCACTTCTGCCCTGGCCAGCTTATCAGGCAGTTTTGAGGAAGCAGCAGCATCATCTTTTCTAGTGGCTGCTAATCCAGCCCCCAACATTAACTATTTCTGTCCCTAACTATGTACAGACATTTAAAGGGGAACATACACATTACAATACAAGGCTCAACAAATACAGCACATATGACATTACAGTGTAAGACACATATGACATACAGTCAGGTATATAACATATGTACAGGAAAGTGCACAGGGAGTCACACAGAAGAAGAGGGTGCAATTGAGGGGACTGGCCACCTCCTTACACCTACAATGATGCATTTCACTTGGATGTCATGGATGGAGTTGAGCAAATATGTTCAGAATCGGTCGCCGAATCTGTATTTGCCATATTCGTGCCATATTGGTACCCTATTCATGCCGAATTTGTGTGACGATAAATTCTGAGCATATTTGTTTATTTCTACTCCCATTGACTACAATGATGTTCGGCTGTGTTTGGCGAACATTGCTAAAACAATATTCGCCGACAATCGTAATCAGAACTGAATTTCGAAAAATTCGCTCAACTCTAGTCATGGATCCATATAATAATGAATCCATATCTCCTAAAACTCTACAAATCCAAAATATATTATATCATATCAATAAAGACAAACAAATATATTCAAATGGAATTAAATTCTACTTGAGCTTTGCAAAACTTCTCATTCCTCAAAATGTGGAGTTTTGTAATTTGCTTCTTTGTGGAAGCAGCAAAATGAGGCCCATCAAAAGATTAAAAAAGTAAAAAATTCCTTATACTCACCATACCCCTAATCTCTCCGACCTATCAGCTCCTCACCATCACCTGTCCAGTACTCGGCGCAACTCTTTATAGAGACCGCTCGCACTGAAATCAAGGATTTTCAGTGCAAGCAACGTTGGTTAATGGATGCAGCAAGGACCAGATTGGTGACAGTGAGGAGTGGAGAGTCCGGAGAAGTTTGCAGTAAAACGAAAATAAGGATTTTTTTTTTACTTCTTACATTTTTTTATGCACACTCAGCTAACACACACACACACACACACTTTGAACTACCTTCCAGGCATGTTACTGATCACATAACCAGAAAAATCCTTCAGCTAGCTAAAGTCTGCAGCATCCAGATAAAACAACGTCATCTGGAGGAGAACTGCATAGTTTTCTCAGTGATTGGGAAGGAAGCTCAATCACAGGAAGCTGCCATTCAATTATAAGATCCACATACTTTTTAGCAAGATTTTTTCTTGCTAAAAAGTGCTCCCGAGTCCCTATAGTCTTAAAAGTACGACATATATATAACCACAATAATTCCTGTATTCAAAGACATTTTGGACAATTGTATCTTCCAACTTTTTGGGAACAGTTTGGGAGGGGCCCTTTTCTATTTCAGCATGGATGTATCACAGTGCAAAAGCGAGGTCCTTAAAGATGTGGATGGTGTGGAAAAACATGAATTTTCAGAGTCCTGATTGCAACCCTTGGAATGAACTAGAAAGGCGATTGTGAGTCCGGTCCTCTCATCCAACATTATTGTTAGACCTCACAAATGATCTTCTGGATGAATGAGTAAAAATTCCCACAGAAATCTCCAAAATCTTGCAAAAAGCTTACTCAAAGAGTATGAATACCGTTATAGCTGCAATGGATGAACCATCTCCATATTAATGCCCACGGATTTACTGTAGAAGGGGATATCTCAACCCCTTCACTCCAGGGCGATTTTCTGGTTTTTCGTTTTTGCTTTTCCTTCCCTTCTTCAAGAGTCATAACTTTGATATTTTTTCATGCACATAATCTTATGAGGGCTTGCTCTACTTTTGAATTACATCATTTATTTTATCATGCGATGCACTGGAAAGTGAGAAAAATTTCTAAGTGTGTTGAAATTGCAAAGGAATGTAATTTCACAATTGTTGTTTTTTTTTTTCACCATGTTCACTATACACTAAAACTGACCAGGTAATATCATTTAATTTTCCCTGTCAGTACGAATACACAGATACCAAACATGTATATATACTTTTTTACTGAAATGGTAAAAAAAAAATCGTAAAATAGACAATTGTGCTGGTGTTGCCATTCTCTGTGACCAGTAATGCTTCAATTTTCAGGAAATAGAACTGTATGAGAGCTTATTTTTTTGCCTCCTGAGCTCATGTTTTTACTGATACCATTTTGGGGTAGATACGATGTTTTCATCACCTCTTATTGCAATATTGCTTTGGCCAAAAAATTAATTCTGTCATTTCAATTTTTTTCTCTTTACGCCGTTTACCAATCTGATTAATTCACTTGATATTTTGATACGTTGGACTTTTTTAAACACATCAAGTCCAAATGTGCCTTTTTTTCTTTCTTAATTAATTATTTTTAAAGGGGCAAACTTTTGTGTGTTTTTTTAATTTTTTTAAATATGTGAAAACATTTTTTCTCACTTTTTACTGTATCTTTTAATCCCTTTGGGGACTTGAAGCTGCAATCATCTGATCACTTGTGTTATACATAGCTGGGCTTCAGCACTGCTATAAATAGTGAAAATCACTGTCTCCTATGAACACCAACTAAACGCCGGCTTTCATAGAAGAATCGTCATGACAAGGACAGGGGTCTTCAAGAGACCTCTTTGGTCACCGATTGGCACTCCACGACCACGTCATGGGCATGTGGAATAACTCGCTTCCATGTCAGCACATGTTAAATGCCGCTGTTAGAGATTTATAGCGGCATTTAACAGGTTAATAGTCACAGGTAGAGCTCCAGCTGTTAAAGGTGCATGATGGCTGATTAAATCAGCCATCATCTGACATTTGACATAAATTTGTTAACTTGTAAGTGTACCAATACTTTGATTCATGTATACACACGTGGTCAAAATTGTTGGCACCCCTCGTTTAGTGACAGAAAAACTCACGATGGTCACAGAAATAACTTGAATCTGTCAAAAGTAATAAATCAAAAATCTATGAAAATGAACAAATGAAAGTCAGACATTGCTTTTCAACCATGCTTCCATGGAATTAAAAAAAAAATAAAACTCATGAAATAGGCCTGGACAGAAATGATGGTACCCCTGAAAATAATGTGATAAAAAGGACATGTTAAATCAAGGTGTGTCCACTAATTAGCATCACAGGTGTCTACAATCTTGGAATCAGTAAGTGGCCTGTATAGAGGGCTACATATACTCACTGTGCTGTTTGGTGACATGGTGTGTATCACACTCAACATGGACCAGAGGAAGAGAAGGAAAGAATTGTCTCAGGCGATTAGAAATAAAATTATAGACAAACATGTTAAAGGTAAAAGTTATAAGACCATCTCCAAGCAGCTTGATGTTCCTGTGACTACAGTTGCACATATTATTCAGAAATTTAAGCTCCATGGGACTGTAGCCAACCTCCCTGGACGTGGCCGCAGGAGGGACATTGATGACAAATCAAAGAGAAGGATAATACGAATGGTAACAAAAGAGCCCAGAAAAACTTCTAAACAGATTAAAGGTGAACTTCAAGCTCAAGGAACATCAGTGTCAGATCACACCATCCGTCGTTGTATGAGCCAAAGTGGACTTCATGGGAGACAACCAAGGAGGACACCATTGCTGAAAAAAAATCATAAAAAAGCCAGACTGGAATTTGCCAAACTACATGTTGACAATCCACAAAGCTTCTGAGAGAATGTCCTATGGACAGATGAGACAAAAATGGAACTTTTTGGCAAGGCACATCAGCTCTATGTTCACAGACAGAAAAATGAAGCATATCAAGAAAAGAACACTGTCCCTACTGTGAAACATGGAGGAGGCTCTGTTATGTTCTGGGGCTGCTTCACTGCATCTCACACAGGGTGTCTAGAATCTGTGCAGGATACAATGAAATCTCAAGACTATCAAGGGATTCTAGAGAGAAATGTGCTGCCAAGTGTCAGAAAGCTTGGTTTCAGTCGCAGGTCATGGGTCTTGCAACAGGATAATGACCGAAAACACAGCTAAAAACACCCAAGAATGGCTAAGAGGAAAACATTGGACTATTCTGAAGTGGCCTTCTATGAGCCCTGACCTAAATCCTATGTAGGCAAGGAAAAGGGGGGGTAGCAGGAAAATAGTCAGCTCACCAGTCTCAGCAGTAGTCCAGAAGATTTTCACATTCAGCAGTAGTCCAGAATCCTCATGCGCACGGAGACACCTTGATTAGAGGCGTTGGCTGCAGCAAAACATGTAGAAAAAAATCTCCAGCGCAAAAATGGATAAAAATTCAATTTTTATTAGATAAAATTAAAATCTATCTCGATAGAAAAAAGACATATACAGGTGGGGTCCCTGGTGGTCTGAAACCGAGGCGTTTCGACCTAGCAGGTCTTAGTCATGGTTTACACAATGCCCTATACTGCAGACTTAAATACGATATAGACATGTGGAACACAGGTGAACATAACACAAATTGGTAACACAAGGTAACACCCTGAGAAATTAACCCCTTATAGGAAAAAAAGGATAGGACAGAATATAAAAACTGTATAATGATACACAAAACCGCAAATATAAACATATATAACATATACTTATAGATAAGTTGCCAGATGAAAGAATATTTGAAAGAAACCAGAATTAATTAGGACTAACGAAAAATCATGAAAAAAAAATAATAATTTTTAAAAAAAACTGAATATACCTAGAAAAAATATATTAATCTAATTGCAATATTAAATCTAACCGTTTGTTCAAGCCTAATGGTACTCGTGTATTAAGTTTGAAGATCCAAAATGATTCACGATTTAATAATTTTTTCCTGAAATCTCCTCCTCTAGTAGATTTGAAAACCTTCTCTATTGCTGTAACTATAAGGCTGTTAGTATTGCCAGCATGAATTAATTTGCAGTGACTAGACACTGCTGATATATTGTAACTATTTTCATTAGTGGCTTCTGATAAATGTTTCCTAATCCTTTTCTTAAGAGATCCAATTGTGTAGCCTACATATTGCAATTTGCATGAAACACATTCAATCACATAAATAACGCCTTCTGAGATACAATTTAAATAAGACTGGATGGGATACGATATGTTATTAACAGCAGATATAAATCTAGTAGTTTTTTGCACATAATTACAGGTTTTGTGTATCATTATACAGTTTTTATATTCTGTCCTATCCTTTTTTTCCTATAAGGGGTTAATTTCTCAGGGTGTTACCTTGTGTTACCAATTTGTGTTATGTTCACCTGTGTTCCACATGTCTATATCTTATTTAAGTCTGCAGTATAGGGCATTGTGTAAACCATGACTAAGACCTGCTAGGTCGAAACGCGTCGGTTTCAGACCACCAGGGACCCCACCTGTATATGTCTTTTTTCTATCAAGTTGGATTTTAATTTGACCTAAATCCTATGGAGCATCTTTGGAAAGAGCTGAAACATGCCGTCTGGAAAAGGCAACCTTCACACACGAGACAACTGGTGCAGTTTGCTCGAGGAGTGGCCAAAATACCTGTTGAGAGGTGCAGAAGTCTCATTGACAGTTACAGGAATCGTTTGATTGCAGTGATTGCCTCAAGAGGTTGTGCAACAAAATATTAAGTTAAGGGTGCCATCATTTCTGTCCAGGCCTATTTCATGAGTTTTATTTTTTTTTTAAATTCTGTGGAAGCATGGTTGAAAATCAATGTCTGACTTTCATTTGTTCATTTTCATAGATTTTTATATATTAATACTTTTGACAGATTCAAGTTATTTCTGTGACCATTGTGGGTTTTTCCTGTCATTAAACGAGGGGTACCAACAATTTTGACCACATGTGTATGTAGTTCACAAATAAATAAAATAAAATATTTGTCGAAACTTTAATAAAAAAATATAAGTACTGTAATTGTTTCTGAGCCATCTAATTAACTTTCATCTTACATGGGTTAATAATAAAAGAAAGATTCTATAGTAATAATGTGAAGTAGTTTTTTTATGAATTGTTTAACAAAACAAAATAAAGTAATTTGAGAGTAAAGGTAAAATACAGTAGAAGAAAAAAAAAGCGGTGCGTCAATTGAATGCTTTGGGCAACAGGGGCAGCCTTGATAAATGATGTCTGTTGTATTCCTTGTTTTCCCTATTTCCTTGGGATAGATTACCACGCACCATTTAGAATCTTTTGTTTTGTTTTTTCTTTGTCATAGTTTACTAAAAATGCAAAAAAGCCGATGTTCCTTTACAGTATTTAATAAATGAAAATTTGAAGTTCTCTACACCCACATTTATTAAAATAATGAAATAGAACAATTGGTCTTTTTGCACGTAGATTAGTTGTTAACATTTTTTCCGTTTGAGTATTGTAGTGCAGCATTGATATTGGTAAAAGTATATTATGAAAATAGTATATTTGGAAATATATCAACAATGAATCAACAATAAAGTCAGTGGACAAGGTCTTCAAATCGAGCAACATTTTTCTAGAGACAAAGACACGGCTAGCACATTGTTTGGTCTTTTCTGTAGTAACATATAGATTCGAAACTTGGACGATAAAGAAACAAGACAGAAGAAGAATCGAAGTCTTTGAAATGTGATGCTTGAGAAGGATGTTATCAATACCATGGATGGCAAGAAGAGCAAACTAATCAATATTGGAACAAATCAAGCCAGACAAGTCACTGGAAGCAAGGATCACCAAGCTATGACTTGCATGTTCTGGACACATCATACGAAGAGAGCGATCACTGGAGAAGGACATTATGGTCAGAAGAATAGAAGGAACAAGGTGAAGAGCAAGACCAGAAACTTGAAGTAGGAGAATACCCTGGTGGACCTATCTAGACTTGTACAAGATCGATCTTCCTACAGATCGTTCATCTATCAACTTACTATGACTCAAGATAGAGACAAAGGCTGTTAAATAATAAAATAATATATGGAAAATACTATATTGTTAACACTAATTAGATCAACATTTTAAAAGATAGGAAATAAATAATCTCAAACAGGTGTGCTGCAAACATGCGAAATATTGACTAAAATAGCATATTAATTCTAACCCTTTGTTGTACCAGATACCAGTATGTAGTTGATTGTTGGAATGAGTGATACCAGGATGAGCAGTTATTTGACACCTGAACGTGACCTTTCTTCTGCCCTGTTTTACTTTTTAGAGTGAGAAAACAAATATCACAAACCTTTTGCGCAATGGCAAAGGAAAATATACTAAAAAATAAAAAAAAAATCAAAGTCTTATCAATCAATTGAAATAGTTAAACATCGTGTATTCAGTCCATATGGGCTTCCTAACATAATACTAATTTACACATTTCCCTTTCTCTAGAATTAACTCAAACAAAGATTTCTATTTAAGTTCTGTTTAAAGTTCAAGATATGAGTGAATGCTCATGTGGACCCCTAGTTGGAACTGCCATAACTTTTTTACATTTATACTAGCTTTATTATTAATATTAGGGTTTGTTTTTCTTAGACAAGAATTTAAATTTTTAGGAGCAATTTTGCACAGGTGTTACATTTGTAACATTTTGACTTTTTTTTGGATTTAATGGAAAAATAGAAAGAACAATCACATGATTTTTAACTTAATTTACCAAACACTGTAAATAAACTGTTCACTGTACAACCTTTTGCTCTTCGGATATTACTGAGAGCTGTGCCTGACTATAACTAACACAGTACAGCAGAACTGAACTTCTTCTCGTTACAAACACATTTGCAGCTGCAGGTATCCACACATAGTGCTTCAGCATCCAGCACTGTGAGTGGACAACTTTAAATGTGTCTGTAATGTGAAAAGGTTTAAAGGGGTTTTGCCACAAACAAAAGTTCATTTTAATCAATAGATCTTTGAATAATAATAATTTCTACAGTTGGTTGTGTCTAAATAAAATGCTCCTGCACTGAAATAATCTTATAAATGTGCCCCTGCTGTGTACTGTGTAATGGCTGTGTCTGACCGTACAAGAGCATAGTCTAATCATACCACCGTTCCTGGGTGGGGAGGAAACAAAAGAGTATACAGACATTACTGCTCGGGATCACAGATGATTCTTTTTGTGAGGTAAAACATTTCACTGTCTGTTTTGAAGCAATGTTTTACTTTAAAGAAAGAATCCGCCGAGATTCCATGCTGTAATGTCAGTATAGTTTTTGCGTCCTCCTCTGCCCAGGAGCTGTGGTATGATCAGACCATGTTCCTGCACACTCAGATACGGCCATTACACAGTACACAGCAGGGGCACATTTATCTCAGCACAGGAGCATTTTATTTAAACACATTCAATTGTGGAAGTTATTATTATTCCAAGATCTATTGATTAAAATTAACTTTTGTTCATTGGAAAACCCCTTTAAGTCTGCTGTACTGTCTGTTATAATCAGACACATCTCTAAAGCACAGATGATTGCACTATGAGAGGACAACTGCTGCTGCAAATGTGTTTGTAATGCGACAAAGTTCAGTTCTGCTGTACTGTGTGATCATAATAACACATAGCTCTGAGATCAGGAAAAAGAAGACTGTGAGACATTACGTGTCTCACATTGCTAACACCTCCTTTCATTTAAAATAAGCTCTGGAGACAGATTCTTAGGGAGATCTATGTCCGGCCCGTAACTCTTAACAGCTCATTTACATATTAAGAAAATTGTGGATTTCTCCGGAATAAGACTTCGAATGACAGATATCAAGGTATCATTTTATTCAACTTCCTAGGACCCACATCCCCATACAGATGGCTTAAGAGGATGGATAACACAGATTCCCTTTAAATTTACCTAAAGCAATCCAGTCTATTGTAACACATCACTATGTTCCTGATTTATTAGCAATGACAGATATAAACTATTTTCATATTTTTTAATATCACTACATGTTGATCTCTTTGCATTAAAATTGAATTTCATATAACCTGAACATTCTAATGTTCTATTTTGTTTAAAATGCAAAATTCCTCCAGTTTAGCTTTTATTTTAGTATCTTATAGGTCCTGGAGTATAGTAACTTTTTAATTCTTAACCAAAAGATTAATATAAAGCCAGTCTCACAAAGCAGTTTTTTTTTACATGTGAAAAAAAACAAAACTTGTCTTCTACTCATTAAAAAGTAAAATGTGGACAGCACACGGATGACACACATGTTAACCATTTTTTTTTTTGCTTTTTGTGGACATTGGCTTCCATTGGCGAGCTTGATCCACAACACAGATCAAAGTAGGACATTGTTCAGTTTTTCCAGATCTTTTATTTGCAGTCATTTGATAGGAACTTTTGTTTGCTTCCAGTGGATAACAAACCATCCTGATCACAGGACAGGCACACAGGATTTAACTTTCCATTGTGCAAAGATAAAATTGTTAAAAGTCTTCTGCGACACAATGTAAATTCTTTGTCACAAGCTTTGTGATGTTTTGTTAGTCTTTAATGCAGCTTTTCAGGATTCAGTGGATGCAGAGGAGAAAACTCGCTCCGTGACATTTTCAAAAATGTCAAACCACTTTTATTGATCTGTACGCAAATTAAAAAAAATTGCACAAGATACAAAACCATTAAAGATTACTTCAAAAGTGCTAAAGAAATGTATCCAGTCAAATATGGATCATTTTATGTGTCAATCTCGACTTGGAAGAATTGACATTAAGTGATCATTTGGATGAATTATTGATCAACATCAACACGTATACTGTTATATGAATTCTTCATTGTAACAATTTAACCCCTTAGTGACAGAGCCATTTTGCAGCTTAATGACAGGGCCAATTTTTACAATTCTGACCACTGTCACTTTATGAGGTTATAACTCTGGAACGCTTTAACGAATCCAGCTGATTCTGAGACTGTTTTTTCGAGACATATTGTACTTCACGTTAGTGGTAAAATTTCTTTGATATGACTTGTGTTTATTTATGAAAAAAATGGAAATATGGCGAAAATTTTGAAAATTTAACAATTTTCAAACTTTAAATTTTTATGCCCTAAAATCAGAGAGATATGTCACACAAATTTCTTAATAAATAACATTTCCCACATGTCTACTTTACATCAGCACAATTTTGGGAACAAAATTTTTTTTTGTTATGAAGTTATAAGGGTTAAAAGTTGACCAGCGATTTCTCATTTTTACAACACCATTTTATTTTTAGGGACCACATCACATTTGAAGTCACTTTGAGGGGTCTATATGATAGAAAATACCCAAAAGTGACACCATTCTAAAAACTGCACCCCTCAAGGTGCTCAAAACCACATTCAAGAAGTTTATTAACCCTTTACGTTATTCACAGGAACTGAAGCAATGTGGAAGGAAAAAATTAACATTTAACTTTTTTTGCAAAAACTTTACTTCGGAACCATTTTATTTTATTTTCACAACTGTTAAAAGAAAAAATGAACCACAAAGTTTGTTGTGCAATTTCTCCTGAATAAGCCGATACCCCATATGTGGGGGTAAACCACTTTTTGGGCGCACGGCAGAGGTCGCAAGGGAAGGAGCGACATTTGACTTTTTCAACGCAGAATTGGCTGGACGCCATGTCGCGTTTGTAGAGGCCCTGATGTGTCTAAACAGTGGAAACCCATCACAAGTGAACCCATTTTGGAAACTAGACCCCCTAAGGAACTTATCTAGATGTGTGGTGAGCACTTTGAACCTCCAAGTGCTTCACAGAAGTTTATAACATAGAACAGTGAAAATAAAAAATCATATTTTTTCCACAAAAACAATCTTTTCACCCCAATTTTTATTTTCCCAAGGGTAACAAGACCCCAAAAGTTTTTGTGCAATTTGTCCTGAGCATGCTGATACCCATATGTGGGGGTAAACCACTGTTTGGGTGCATGGCAGAGCTTGGAAGGGAAGGAGCGCCGTTTGACTTTTTCAACGCAGAAATGGCTGGATGTCATGTCGTGTTTGTAGAGGCCCTGATGTGTCTAAACAGTGGAAACCCCCACAAGTGACCCCATTTTGGAAACTAGACCCCCTAAGGAACTTATCTAGATGTGTGGTGAGCACTTTGAACCTCCAAGTGCTTCACAGAAGTTTATAACATAGAACCGTGAAAATAAAAAATATATTTTTTCCACAAAAACGATCTGTTCCCCATTTTTTATTTTCCCAAGGGTAACAAGACCCCAAAAGTTTTTGTGCAATTTGTCCTGAGCATGCTGATACCCATATGTGGGGGTAAACCACTGTTTGGGTGCATGGCAGAGCTTGGAAGGGAAGGAGCGCCGTTTGACTTTTTCAACACAGAATTGGCTGGATGCCATGTCGCGTTTGTAGAGGCCCTAATGTGTCTAAACAGTGGAAACCCCCACAAGTGACACCATTTTGGAAACTAGACCCCCTAAGGAACTTATATAGATGTGTGGTGAGCACTTTGAACCCCCAAGTGCTTCACAGAAGTTTATAACTCCGGGCATGAAAATAAAAAGTCATATTTTTACCACAAACCTGATCGTTTAGTCCCCAATTTTTTATTTTCCCAAGGGTAACAGGAGAAATTAGACCACAAAAGTTGTCCAATTTGTCCTGAGTACGCTGATACCCCATATGTGGGGGGGACCACTGTTTGGGTGAACGGCAGGGCTTGATAGGAAAGGAGTGCCGTTTGACTTTTTCAAACCAAAATTGGCTGGAATTGAAATTGGACGCCATGTCGCGTTTGGAGAGCCCCTATACGCCTAAACAGTGGAAACCCCCACAAATGACACCATTTTGGAAACTAGACCCCTTAAGGAACTTATCTAGATGTGTGGTGAGCATTTTGAACCCCCAAGTGCTTCACAGAAATTTATAAACGTAGAGCCGTGAAAATAAAAAAATCATTTTTTTTCCTCAAAAATGATTCTTTAGCCCTATTTTTTTTTATTTTCCCAAGGGTAACAGGAGAAATTGGACCACAAAAGTTGTTGTGTAATTTTTCCTGAGTACGCTGATACCCCATATGTGGGGTGAAACCACTGTTTGGGCGCATGGGAGTGCTTGGAAGGGAAGGAGCACCATTTTGTAATGCAGACTTTGATGTAATGTTCTGCGGGCGTCATGTTGTGTTTGCAGAGCCCTTGATGTGCCTAAACAGTAGAAACTGTCACGCTGTATAGCAGATATATATATGAGATGTCAGTAATCTATATCAAAAGGGCAACATACTATATAACATGCGCATAGATATATGATAACATAGATTTACCTGACAGAATGTCCAGTGGGTCAAAACGGAATCCGTTATACGCTGTCTCCGGCTAGAGGGTGACCGGGGTCTAAGCTGACCCTGAACTGGGGTCCTAACTAATCCCTCTACCTGGAGGTACTGTTAAAGGTACAGAGGTCCAGGCCACCAGCGTAAACCCTGTCTCCTATCAATCCCTGCCAACTGTATTCTAGTCCTAAGAAGGACCCTGAATACCACCAAAGGGAATGAACAGGTAACGGTTAATGAACAGAAGGACATACAAGAAAGACAAGAAATAAAGTAAATAAAGTCTTACATACAACACTCACACACAGTAGGAACACCTAAGGTCTCAGAGATAAACTATAAGCTGTAAGAGTAAAAACAACTAAGGAACTCTTAGCTTAAGTATTCTCAGAACCGATCCAGTCTGCTAGACTACATGAATGCTTTCACCGGCGTCTAACACCCAGACTGGCAGGAATATAAAGGAAACTAATTAGAACATAATCAAAAGCAGCCGGGCGAGGCTGCACCTAGTCTTAGCAAAGAGCTAGGTAAAATTAACTCTCTCATTACCAAACACAAAGTAACAGCAACTCAGCTGTGAGAAGTCAGAGTGTGTAATCGCGACGATCCTCGTGGCGATACACCCATGACAGTACCCCCCCTTCTACGAGGGGCCTCCGGACCCTCAAGGCCAGGTCTGCCCGGGTGAGTTGTGTGAAAGGTCCGAACCAATCGATCTGCGTTAACATCAGACGCAGGGACCCACGTCCCCTCCTCAGGACCATACCCCCTCCAATGAACTAAGTACTGAAGGGATCGGCGACTGAGACGTGAGTCAATGATTTTCGACCCATGAATTTCCACGTTATCATTGACCACCACTGAAGGAGGTAGAGGTGACGGTATAACTGGTGCCACATACTTTTTAAGTAATGACTTGTGAAACACATTATGATTTTTAAACGTAGGAGGGAGGTCCAGACGAAATGCCACAGGATTAATTATGGAACTGATCCTGTACGGCCCGATGAATCTGGGACCCAACCTCCAGGAGGGAACTTCAAGTTTTATATTCCTGGTAGACAACCACACCAGATCGTTCACCTTCAGATCTCGACCAGAAACTCTCCCCCTATCAGCCATCCGTTTGTAACGGTTCCCCGTAACCTTCAGTCTTAACCGATCTGGAACTATCAGTCTCCCTGGAAGTCCCACAGGGCGTCCCCTGAGCCCCAATACCTCCCCCTCAAGCTCAGAGCATACCGCTGACACTACAACTCCCTCCTGAGGAATAGGAACCGGATCATCCATCCTCCCGGTCCCTGGGAAAGTACGAGATAAGGCATCCGGAAGCAACTTTATTGAGCAGTCATATACGCGATGAGGAGGTAACTCTTTACACCCCTCCTCTGAGAACATCTCCCCAAAGTCCTCCAGAAAAGGAGGCAAAGTCCTAGGCACAACCGCACCGATGACCGTGCTCATGCAGTTATTCTTGCAAAATTCACCCCACTGGCTTATCTTTCTGGATTGCCAATCAATCACTGGGTTATGTTTAGCCAACCAAGGAAGTCCCAACACAATAGGAGTAGGTAGGCCCTCCAACACATAACAAGACAATTGCTCTTTATGTATTGCCCCTACTCGAAGATCTATGTTATGAACAGCTTGTACCAAGCTACCTTGACCAAGAGGTCTAGAATCAATAGAGAGTATAGGGACCGGTTTGGCCAATACACTCAGTTGCATACCATGCACCTGGGCAAACCGAGCGTCCACCAGATTAGCCCCGGACCCACTATCAAGAAAAACAGAAATCCTCTCAGTTCTAGTACCAATCACCACCTCCGCAGGCACGAGAAACTGAGAGGGATTTGGGGACGAAATACACACTCCCAGGTTAACTCCTTTGCTCAAAGAGGCCCGGGATGGACACCCCCAACAAAATGTCCCTCTCTCCCGCAAAAGAAACACCTTCTAGTCTTGCGGTGCACCGCCGGTTCCCTCCTACAAAAAGATGTCCCTCCCAACTGCATGGGTTCCTCAGAACAGACCAGGGGAACCTCAGTATAAGGGACTTTAGTAGTAGGTGGAGTCATCACGGGACGGCGGAGTTACCTCGCGTCTTCCCCGAATTCGTCTATCAATGCGAATAGCGAGGGCCATAGCAGCCTCCAGTGATGGAGGAGAATCATACTGAGCCAACACATCTTTTAATTTGTCAGACAACCCTTGACAAAACTGGCTCCTAAGAGCTGGGTCATTCCACTGAGTATCTGTTGCCCATCTACGGAACTCAGAAGAATATTCCTCCGCTGGACGATTTCCTTGCCGTATTTTACGTAACTTTGTTTCAGCAAGGGAAACTCGATCCGGATCATCATATACCAGACCCAGGGCAGTAAAAAATCGATCCACTGACTGGAGATCTGGGGAGCCTGGAGGAATAGAGAACACCCAAGATTGAGGGTCCCCTTGTAAGAGCGAGATAACAATTCCCACCCTCTGCTCTTCACTCCCAGATGACCGAGGCCGCAGCCGAAAGTACAATTTACATGCCTCCCGGAAAGTAAAAAATTTGTCCCGCCCACCAGTGAACCTGTCCGGGAGAGAAACCTTAGGTTCAGATCTGGTTTGCTCCGGGGGGGACAAAACCTTGGACTTAATGTCTGCAAATTCCATGGACAACCCCTGCAACTGCTGGGCCAGCTGGGCTACTGGATCCATGACAGCTGGGGAGAATCTTTAGTTTGGCCGGTGAAAATGTCACGCTGTATAGCAGATATATATATGAGATGTCAGTAATCTATATCAAAAGGGCAACATACTATATAACATGCGCATAGATATATGATAACATAGATTTACCTGACAGAATGTCCAGTGGGTCAAAACGGAATCCGTTATACGCTGTCTCCGGCTAGAGGGTGACCGGGGTCTAAGCTGACCCTGAACTGGGGTCCTAACTAATCCCTCTACCTGGAGGTACTGTTAAAGGTACAGAGGTCCAGGCCACCAGCGTAAACCCTGTCTCCTATCAATCCCTGCCAACTGTATTCTAGTCCTAAGAAGGACCCTGAATTACCACCAAAGGGAATGAACAGGTAACGGTTAATGAACAGAAGGACATACAAGAAAGACAAGAAATAAAGTAAATAAAGTCTTACATACAACACTCACACACAGTAGGAACACCTAAGGTCTCAGAGATAAACTATAAGCTGTAAGAGTAAAAACAACTAAGGAACTCTTAGCTTAAGTATTCTCAGAACCGATCCAGTCTGCTAGACTACATGAATGCTTTCACCGGCGTCTAACACCCAGACTGGCAGGAATATAAAGGAAACTAATTAGAACATAATCAAAAGCAGCCGGGCGAGGCTGCACCTAGTCTTAGCAAAGAGCTAGGTAAAATTAACTCTCTCATTACCAAACACAAAGTAACAGCAACTCAGCTGTGAGAAGTCAGAGTGTGTAATCGCGACGATCCTCGTGGCGATACACCCATGACAGAAACCCCTGAAAGTGACACCATTTTGGAAACTAGACCCGCCAAGGAGCTTATCTAGATGTGTGGTGAGCACTTTGAACCCCCAAGTGCTTCACAGAAATTTATAAACGCAGAGCCGTGAAAATAAAAAATAATTTTTTTCCTCAAAATGATTGTTTTAGCCAGCTATTTTTTATTTTCCCAAGGGTAACAGGAGAAATTAGAACCCTAAAATTGGTGTGCAATTTGTCCTGAGTACGCTGATACCCCATATGTTGGGGTAAACCACTGTTTGGGCGCACGGCAGGGCTCGGAAGAGAGGGAGCGCCATTTGACTTTTTGAACGCCACGTCGTGTTTGGAGACCCCCTGATGTGTCTAAACAGTGGAAACCCCCCATAAGTGACCCCATTTTGGAAACTAGACCCTTAAGGAACTTATCTAGATGTGTGGTGAGCACTCTGAACCCCCAAGTGTTTCACAGAAATTTATAAACGCAGAGTTGTGAAAATAAAAAATCATTTTTTTTCTCAAAAATGATTTTTTTAGCCAGCTATTTTTTATTTTCCCAAGGGTAACAGGAGAAATTAGAACCTCAAAATTGGTGTGCAATTTGTCCTGAGTACGCTGATACCCCATATGTTGGGGTAAACCACTGTTTGGGCGCACGCAGGGCTCGGAAGGGAGAGAGCGCCATTTGACTTTTTGAACACCATCGTCGTGTTTGGAGACCCCCTGATGTGCCTAAATAGTGGAAACCCTCAATTCTAGCTCCAACCCTAAACCCAACACACCCCTAACCCTAATCCCAACCCTAATCCTAACCTAAATCCCAACCCTAATTCCAACCCTAATTGTAACCCTAACCTTAATTGTAACCCTAACTCTGATTGTAACCCTAATCCTAATTTTAACCCTAACCCTAATTGTAACCCTAACCCTAATTCTAACCCTAATTATAACCCTAACCCTAATGCTAGGTTCATTTTGCGTTTTACCAGCCCGTTCAACATATAGCGTTGACGGGCTGGTAACGGTATAGCATAACACGATCGCGTTATGCTATACCCGCTAGCGCAGATGAATCAGCAGATGATTCATCTGCGCTAGCGATGACGGAGCCCAGACGCTGCAGCCCGCGTCCGAGGCTCCGTCACTGAATGATGGCACGTCGCGAACGCATGCTGCTTTACGGCATGCATCGCGATGCGCCCTCAAATGGGGGTGAATGGCAGCGTTAACGGACTGCGTTACACCGCGTTATACCGCGGTGTAACGCAGTCCGTCTAACGGACTGCCATAACGCAGTATGAACCCAGCCTAACCCTAACCCTAATTATAACCCTAACCCTATAATGCTAACCCTAACCCTAATGCTAACCCTAACCCTAATTATAACCCTAACCCTAACGGAAAAATGAAAATAAATATAATTTCTATTTTTTATTATATGTCCCTAACTAAGGGTGTGATAAATGGGGGGGTTATGTACTGTTTTTTTTATTTTGATCACTGTGATAGTTTATCACAGTGATCAAAATGCACTTTTATGAGAATGAATGAAAATATTTTGAATCTGCCGCCAAGCAGATCGGCGGGCGCACTGCGCATGCGCCCGCCATTTTTTTTTTCCAGGAAGAAGGCGCCGGGATCCTGGGGCCTGCGGGAGGACCGAGGACACCGGCAGGTACAGGGGGGGCGATCGGGGGACCTGGGGACCATCATTTTCTCCCCTCTGATGTGCGATCGCATCAGAGGGGAGAGAAATCATTTTTTTTTTTTTTTGCGGTCGCCGTTATACTTAGTATAACAGCGATCGCGACACCGGGGTCGGTAACTACCGACCCGGATCATGTTCTCTGGGGTCTCGGCTACCCCCGGTAGCCGAGACCCCAGAGAAAATTGCCCATCCCCCCCAGCACAGTGGCGGGCGCACTGAGCATGGGGTCCCGGGGACCCTTTTTCTCTGTCCTCTGATGTCCGATGACATCAGAGGACAGAGAAATTAAATGGAACAACATTTTTTTTTGTTGTTGCGGTCACCGTTATAGGGTTAATAACGGTGATCGCAACATCGGTGTCGGTAAAAACCGACCCGATTCATGTTCTCTGGGGTCTCGGCTACCCCCGGTAGATGAGACCCCGGAGAAAATGCGCCTCTGGGGGCGCTATTCACTTTTTCCACAGCGCCGTTAATTAACGGCGCTGTGGTTTAAGTACCCTTAATGACCGCCGTTAAAAGGCGTATCGGCGGTCGTTAAGGGGTTAAAGAGACCTAGCAGTCATTATAGAAGAAGAGAAGCTTGGTCATCAGACGATTTTAGGTTGAGAAAATATCACTTTGAAAATCCTACTTGTTAATCACTATCAGGAAAACCTTATTTTTAATCAGAACCCTATTATCTCAAGCTAATGGAAAAAAGTATATACTTCTGGACTGCCTATGGACTCCAGCATAGACATTTGGGCAGTCCACAGGCAGTCTATGCATGCAGGAGACTAAAATTCCCCTGTAACTAGGGCTTATTTACTAGCCCCAGTTGAAGGGAAATCAGCAATAAAAAATTGTTTTAATATGTTAAATTGCCCCCAAAGATCTTTTAAGAAATGATGGGAGAAAAAGTGTGTGATACAAGCGAAAAAATAAAAAAAAAATAGAAAAAAGCATGAAGGTATAAATAAAACATAACTAAGAAAATAGTCTGTCAGTCTGAATCGCTCTGTCTAGCGAAGTCACCATTAAAAAAATATGTCCAATATATACAAGTCTTTTCTATGAAAAGGGAAACACAATTTTAAAATATTTTTAGCTTTTTTTGTGGTCGTAAAAATAATAATAAATAAAAAAATAAAGTAAAAACAAGCATGTGTTTCCAATTTTTCATTAAATTTTCCCCTTATATTTGGAAAAATGAACATAAACATTACATAAAAATTAAACACCAAGTATCACAAAAAAGGGCCAAAAACATGTACAGTTGTGCTCAAAGGTTTACATACCCCAGCAAAATTTTTGCTTTCTTGGCCTTTTTTCAGAGAATATCAATAATAACACCATTTCTCCACTCATGGTTAGTGGTTGGCTACTCACCTCGGGACACACCGTGCACCTTTTCCAACTTCCTCACAAAGTATACCCTTGATAAAGGCCATACTGGCCGAATTGTTGGGAATTTACTATCTCTGTTGAAACATTGTTCCTTATGGTGTGTGAACCCTTGAAATAATACCCTGCTAATAAAAGCTGAAAAATATTTCTTTTAGATCTTTTTTTCCCCAGAGTGCTTGAGGTTACCCTTCAATTTAGTGGTTGGTTGAAGCCATTTATTGTCAAACTACTGTGTTTTCTCTATTTAAATCATAATGACAACCCAAAACATCCAAATGACCCTGATCAAAAGTTTACATAGCCTGGTGATTTTGGCCTGATAACATGCACAGAAGTTGACACAAATGGGTTTGACTGGCTACTAAAGGTAACATCCTCACCTGTGACCTGTTTGCTTGTAATCAGTGTGTGCGCATAAAAGCTGAGTGAGTTTCTGGGATCCAGACAGACACTTGCATCTTTCATCCAGCCACTGACGTTTCTGGATTGTGAGTCATAGGGAAAGCAAAAGAATTGTTAACTGATCTACGGGAAAAGGTAGTTGAACTGTATAAAACAGGAAAGGGATACAAAAAGATATCCAAGGAATTGATAATGCCAGTCAGCAACGTCCAAACTGCGATTAACAAATGGAAAATCTGGAGCTCTGTAAAATCAAAATCACGGTCAGGTAGACCAACAAAAATTTCATCCACAACTGCCAGGAAAATTGTTCAAGATGCAAAGAAAAACTCACAAATAACATCAGCTGAAATACTGGACTCTCTGAACACTAATGGTGTGACTGTTTCAAGATGCACAATAAGGAGGCACTTGAAGAAAAATGGGCTGCATGGTCAAGTCGCCAGAAGAAAGACATTACTGCACAAATGCCACAAAGTATCTTACTTATGATATGCAAAACAGCAGAGAAAAGCCTCAAAACTTCTGGAACAAGGTAATTTGGAGTTATAAGGCCAAAATTGAACTTTTTGGCTACAACCATAAACGTTACATTTGGAGAGCGCTCAACAAGGCCTATGATGAAAGGAACACCATTCCTACTGCAAAGCACGGAGGTGGATCGCTGATGCTTTGGGGATGTGTGAGCTACAAAGGCACAGGAAACTTGGTCAAAGTTGAAGGAAAGATGAATACAGCAAGTTATCAGCAAATACTGGAGGCAAATTTGCAATCATCAGCCCAGGAGCTGCGCATGGGATGTATTTGGACGTTCCAACATGACAACGATCCAAAACACAAGGCCAAGTCGACCTGTCATTGGCTACAGCAGAACAAAGTGAAGCTTCACCCAACCACTAACCATGAGTAGAGAAAAAGTTTTGGTGTTATAATTCATATTCTCTGAAAAAAGGGCAAGAAAGCAAAAATTCTGCCGGTGTATGTAAACTTTTGAGCACAACTGTATAGCCAAACGAGAATTGCAAAAAGCGCATGTACGATAAAACTTGAAAATATTCATGGTCAGGAGTGGGGAAATTGTCCCAGTCATAAACTAGCAGAAGAGGTTGCCTCACTACCTCCATCAATAGGATATGTTATTAAAGTCTGATCAGTGGAAGGCCAACTACTGTGACACCCATCAAGAGCGAGAGGGCCATGATGAGTCACACCACGCTGGCTCCTGTTCGTTCTACTCAGAGTCCATAACTTACCATGGGACCTCAAAGAAAACTAACTGCCCAAGTAAAATCAACCATATAACTTTTCTAGCATCTCTTTATGTTTTTCATAAGGATTGGGAGTTCACAGAGGTCAAACCTCCACTGTCAGGATATTGATGGCATAACAAGAGAAATGCCGAAAATGTCTTTAGAAACCAGGAAGGATTTGTGGACTTGTTCGTTCAGCTGTTTATTGAAGACGTCAATTTCAGAAAATGAATTCGATATATTGTTTTATGCTATACGTTTCAAGCTGTTTGGTTTTTCCTGAGGAAGAAGTGTATTAACCCCTTGACCCCCCAAGGTGGTTTGCATGTTATTGACCAGGCCGATTTTTACAATTCTGACCACTGTCCCTTTATGAGGTAATAACTCTGGAACGTTTCTATTGATTCTGGTGATTCTGACATTGTTTTCTCGCGACATATTGTACTTCATGATAGTGGTAAAATTTATTTGATATTACTTGCATTTATTTGTGAAACAAACGGAAATTTGGCGAAAATTTTGCAATTTTCCAAATTTGAATTTTTATGCCCTTAAATCACAGAGATATGTCACACAAAATACTTAATAAGTAACATTTCCCACATGTCTACTTTACATCAGCACAATTTTGGAATCAAAATTTTTTTTATTAGGAGCTTATCAGGGTTGAAAAGTTGACCTGCGATTTCTCATTTTTATGCCATTTTTTTCTTTTTAACCACATCACATTTGAAGTCACTTTGAGGGGTCTATATGATAGAAAATACCCAAAACTGACACTATTCTAAAAAATGTACCACTCAAAACCACATTCAAGAAGTTTATTAACCCTTCAGGTGCTTCACAGGAATTTTTGGAATGTTTAAAAAAAATGAACATTTAACTTTTTTTCACAAAAAATTTACTTCAGATCCAATTTGTTTTATTTTATCAAGGGTAACAGGAGAAATTGGACACAAAAGTTGTTGTACAATTTGTCCTGAGTACACTGATACCCCTTATACAGTACAGACCAAAAGTTTGGACACACCTTCTCATTTAAAGATTTTTCTGTATTTTCATGACTATGAAAATTGTAAATTCACACTGAAGGCATCAAAACTATGAATTAACACATGTGGAATTATACATTACACTTAACAAAAAGTGTGTAACAACTGAAATTATGTCTTATATTCTAGGTTCTTCAAAGTAGCCACCTTTTGCTTTGATGACTGCTTTGCACACTCTTGACATTCTCTTGATGAGCTTCAAGAGGTAGTCACTGGAAATGGTCTTCCAACAATTTAGAAGGAGTTCCCAGAGATGGTTAGCACTTGTTGGCCCTTTTGCCTTCACTTTGCGGTCCAGCTCACCCCAAACCATCTCGATTGGGTTCAGGTCTGGAGACTGTGGAGGCCAGGTCATCTGGCGTAGCACCCCATCACTCTCCTTCTTGGTCAAATATCCCTTACACATCCTGGAGGTGTGTTTGGGGTCATTGTCCTGTTGAAAAATAAATGATGGTCCAACTAAACGCAAACCGGATGGAATAGCATGCCGCTGCAAGATGCTGTGGTAGCCATGCTGGTTCAGTATGCCTTCAATTTTGAATAAATCCCCAACAGTGTCACCAGCAAAGCACCCCCACACAATCACACCTCCTCCTCCATGCTTCACGATGGGAACCAGGGATGTAGAGTCCATCCGTTCACCTTTTCTGAGTTGCACAAAGACACGTGGTTGGAACCAAAGATCTCAAATTTGGACTCATCAGACCAAAGCACAGATTTCCACTTGTCTAATGTCCATTCCTTGTGTTCTTTAGCCCAAACAAGTCTCTTCTGCTTGTTGCCTGTCCTTAGCAGTGGTTTCCTATCAGCTATTTTACCATGAAGGCCTGCTGCACAAAGTCTCCTCTTAACAGTTGTTGTAGAGATGTGTCTGCTACTAGAATTCTGTGTGGCATTGACCTGGTCTCTAATCTGAGCAGCTGTAAACCTGCGATTTCTGAGGCTGGTGATGCGGATAAACTTATCCTCAGAAGCAGAGGTGACTCTTGGTCTTCCTTTCCTGTAGCTCTCGATGGTTTTTGCAACTGCACTTGGGGACACTTTCAAAGTTTTCCCAATTTTTCGGACTGACTGACCTTCATTTCTTAAGTAATGATGGACTCTCGTTTTTCTTTACTTAGTTGCTTTTTTCTTGCCATAATACAAATTTTAACAGTCTATTCAGTAGGACTATCAGCTGTGTATCCACCAGACTTCTGCACAACACAACTGATAGTCCCAACTTTTTAAACCTGACTGGGCACACTTGTGAAGTGAAAACCATTTCGGGTGACTACCTCTTGAAGCTCATCAAGAGAATACCAAGAGTGTGCAAAGCAGTCATCAAAGCAAAAGGTGGCTACTTTGAAAAACCTAGAATATAAAACATAATTTCAGTTGTTACACACTTTTTTGCTAAGTATATAATTCCACATGTGTTAATTCATAGTTTTGATGCCTTCAGTGTGAAATTACAATTTTCATAGTCATGAAAATACAGAAAAATCTTTAAATGAGAAGATGTGTCCAAACTTTTGGTCTGTACTGTATGCAGGTAAACCACTGTTTGGGCGCATGGTAGAGCTTGGAAGGGAAGGAGCGTTTTTTGACTTTTTTAACAAAAAATTGGCTGGAATTAAGATCGGACGCCATGTCGCACTCGCAGAGCCCCTGATGTGCCTAAACAGTGGAAACCCCCCACAAGTGAGACGATTTTGGAAAGTAGACCCCCTAAGGAAATTATCTAGATGTGTGGTGAGCACTTTGAACCCCCAAGTTCTTCACAGAAGTTTATAATGTAGAGCTGTAAAATAAAAACTCATATTTTTTTCACAAAAATGATTTTTGCCCCCAATTTTTTATTTTAACAAGGGTAACAGGAGAAATTGGACCCCAAGAGTTGTTCAGCAATTTGTCCTGAGTGTGCTGATACCCCGTATGTGGGGGTAAACCACTGTTTGTGTGCATGGCAGAGCTTGGAAGGGAAGGTGCGCTGTTTGACTTTTTCAACGCAGAATTGGCAGAAATTTAGATCAGACGCCATGTTGAGTTTGGAGAGCCCCTAATGTGCCTAAACAGTGGAAACCCCCAATTCTAACTCCACCCATAACCCCAACACACCCCTAAACCTAATCCCAACTCTAACCAGAACCCTAACCACAAACCTAACCATAATCCTAACCCTAATCCCAACCCTAAACCAAATTCAAACCCTAACCCTAATCCCAACTCTAACCTTAACCCTAACTTTAGCCACAACCCTAACCCTAACTTTAGCCCTAATCCTAACCCTAATGGGAAAATGGAAATAAATAAAATTTTTATTTTATCATTTTTCCCTAACTAAGGGGGTGATAAAAGGGTATTTGATTTGCTATTTATAGCGGGTTTTTATATCAGGTTTTTATGTTTGGCAGCTGTCACACAATAAGATGCTTTTTATTGCAAAAAAAATAGTTTTGGCATCACCACATTTTGAGAGCTATAATTTTTGCATATTTTGGCCCACAGAATCATGTGAGGTCTTGTTTTTTGCGGGACGAGCTGCCATTTTTATTGGTATAATTTTTGGCCACGTCATTTTTTTAATCGCTTTCTATTTCGATTTTTGGGAGACAGAATGAGCAAAAACCTGCAATTCATGAATTTCTTTGGGGGGGGGGCATTTATACCGTTCCACGTGTGGTAAAATTGATAAAGCAGTTTTATTCTTCGGATCAGTACAATTACAGCGATACCTCATTTATATCATTTTTTTATGTTTTGGTGCTTTTATACAAAAAAATCTATTTTATGGAAAAAATAATTGTTTTTGCATCGCTTTATTCTGACAGCTATAACTTTTTTTATTTTTTGTTGATGACATTGAATCACAGCTCGTTTTTAGCAGGACAAGATGACGTTTTTAGAGGTTCCATGTTTATTTATATCCGTCTTTTTGATCGCATGTTATTCCACTTTTTGTTCGGCGGTATAATGATAAAGCATTTTTTTTGCCTTGTTTTTTTTTTTTTTATGATGTTCACTAAAGAGGTTAACTAGTGGGACAGTTTTATAGACCGGGTCATTACGGACGCGGCGATACCAAATTTGTGTACTTTTATTGTTTAGATTTTTTTTTATTCAAATATTGATTTAATGATAAAATAAATATTTATATTTTTATTATTTTTAAAATATTTTTACAATTACTTAATTTTTTTAAATTTCATTCTTACTTTTACACTGTGTCCCACTATGGGACAATGATTTTGTGCAGGCTGATCGCTTCTATAGCATGCAGATGAAGCAGCATCTGCATTCTATAGAAGCTTGCAGCACTGCAATTCATGCACAGTATTGACCTGGAGACTTCTTGGCATGCACTGCGCATTGCAGGAAGTCTCTCAGCTCAGGTAGCCCAGATGTCGTCATGACGAATTGGGTTATCAGGGACGATCGGACCCCGCTCATGCCGCGGAATCTCCGATCCAAAATCAGAAGAGCTGTCAGCCCTCTGCCAACACCGGAACGCTGCAATCTTGTTTGATTGCTGTGTTCTGGGGGTTAAAGTGCCGGGAGTCAGCTGTGAGAATCAGCTGACTCCCAGCTGCGATCGGCCGAGCACTCCCCGTGTGCGCGGCCGATCGGTAAGACGAACTATTCCGTCCAGTGCCATTAAGTCCCAGGTCACATGGACAGAATAGTACGTCTGGGGTCAGAAAGGGGATTAAACTTCGAAACACGTCAAATCAAAGCATATGTCTAATTAATTTTCTGAAATTGATGTCTTCAATAATCAGCAGTACGAACAAGTCCACATATCTTTCCTGGTTTTTATTGAAGTGGTTTGACGACCCCTGGATCTGCAGCAGCTCAAAAACATTCTAAAACGCACAATTCTATGGATCAGGTTAGCATCATCTGCTATTCTCAATTTTGAATGTTTATCGAATAAGACCCTATTGCAATATTTTTTCTCCAGCCTATCTACTTCAATCACACCGGCAGTACCTTGGAACAGTAATGTCTTTAGTGATACACTTTTCACAGTTTGGACATATGTCAAAGATGTTTTCTTCGACCCTGTTATTGATTATGAAAATGCATGCAGTGATTGATGAGTACTCCAGTGGGAAATTAAAAAGTAGGAAAACTTACACATAAATACAGTACTGTGCAAATGTTTTAGATACAAGAAATGATTGAGCATCATGATTGAAGGTGCCACGGCACCTGAAACGCATAGATGCTATAGCTATCCCTAGCATGGAAGTCACCCAATTTATCCTCTGTTTTATGCTTACCTGAATAAAGAAAATTTTACGTCCATCAGACTGGAGATTCCTTTCTTGTATTTATCTTCCTTGCTGTGGTAGAGCCGTCTCCTTGCTCAGAGCTGAATAGGAACATTCCATGGTGACCTGGATATCTCCCCTTTTCTATGCAAAAGTTTTAGGCAGGTGTGGAAAAAATGCTAAGTAAGAATGCTTAAAAAATGGAAATATTATTGGTTTATTTATAGCACTTCACACAATGCAAAAAGTGATCACTCCACCTTCAAAAAAGTATCAAAGCATCAGTTCTTCTAGACGCAGGTTGCACGCAGGTTTTTAAAGTATCTTGGCAGGAGGTAGTTCCAATGGCAGGAGGTAGTTCTAAACATCTTGGAGAACTAACAACAAATCTTTTGTGGATGTTACGGGCGTTAATCCTTCAATCTCTTCATGTAATTCCAGACAAACTGGATTATGTTGAGATCAGGGTTCCGTGAGGCCGGATCATCACCTTCAGGGCTCCTTGTTCTTCTTCACTCTGAAGACAGTTCTTAATAACATTGACTGCATGTTTGAGGTTGTTGCCCAGAAAAAATTTGGAGCCAATAAAACACATTCCAGATGGTAATTCATGATGGATAAGTATATGCCTGTATTTCTCAGTTTGAGGACACTGTTAGTCTTGACCAAATATCCAACTGAATTTGCTTTTAGCAGCCCTAAATTTACACAGACCCTCCACCATGTTTTACTGTTGCCATCAGATACTTATTATTGTAACGCTCTCTAGCCCTTTGTGAACAAACTGCCTTGAGTTACAGCCCGATATTTTGAATTTTGACTTCTGATTTTTCAGTCTAGAGCACCTGCTGCCATTTTTCTGCACCTCAGTTCCTATATATTTATGTATAGTTGAGTCACTTGGTCTTGATTCATGATGTAGATAAGATTTTTAAAGGGGTTCACAGAAGGACAAAAATTCAAAAACCATCACAGAAAAAGAAACTGCCTTACCAACAATAGGTCAGATTACCAATGCACTAGCAGGATGAAGTAGACCCTCATGAAAAAAAAGCGGGGGCAGGCAGCGCAGCTGCAAAATACTGATGGAGCAACCACTCACTCACCTGCCAATTCATGGAGGAGGTGGCTGCCTAGTATTAAAAATGTACACAGATGGAGCTAGGGTAGGACGCCAGTCACATAGGTATGCGTAACGCACAGTGTCTGGCTTACAGCCTATTGATGACACCCATACTATTAGATCAGGCGGGCTGCCCAGGACTATAAAAGTGCACTCCACAAGAACAGACACCCCATTTCACCCAACCAACAATAAGAGGCATGGCTGTATCGTCCATAACAATGGGAAAATGTGCAATAAAAAGATGAAAAATTATGTATAAAATATGTGAGGCATTGGTTGATAGTTTGGTCAAAATATGCAAGCTTGCAACCCATGTTAAGGGTCCTCATACTTGCAAGTCCTTACACTAAATTAAAAAACGGCTTGCATAAGGACATAAAGTCCATAAGAATTGCAGAAAAAAACCTTACCATCTCCAGGTCAGATTACCAATGCACTAGCAGGATGCAGTAGACCTCCATGATAAAAGGTGCTGGGATGAGTTTTAGCTACATTTCTTCCATGAAGCAAATTTTTAGCCACACTTCTCTGGACAGTAAATGGTTGTAACTTGATAACACTCATTTTTGCCGATCTGAGCTGATGGCATTGCTGGACAATTTCCAGTTTTGAAAAGAGATAAGCTTGATGTGTCTTTCATGTGCTACACTGTTTCTTTGGCTGACCAATGTGTCTACTTTCCGCAAAGTTGCCCATTTTTTGGCATCTTCAATACTGAGACATACAGGCAGATTCTTAACCATCAAACAATATCATCAGAGTCTAATTAGCTGTAAGTTTATATTGCAGCAGAACAATGACACCAAACATACAGCCAATATCATTAAGAGCCATCTTTACCGTGAAGAGGTCCTAGAAGTTATGATCCTGCCCAAACAGAGCCATGATCTCAGCATCACTGCGTCTGTTTGTGATTACAAGAAGTTACAGACGGAGGTTGTGCAAGTTTACATCCACAGGACATCTGTGGTTACTTCTCCAAGATGTTTGGTGCAACCCATTGCTGATTTCCTTCAAAAACTGTGTGTCAGTGTGCCTAGAAGAATTGATGCTTTATTGCAATTGTGAAGGCAGAGGGCCGTTACACCAAATATTGGTTTGATTTAGATTGCTCTTTTGTTCATTCACTTTACAATCTGTTAATGGTGGATAAAAATAAACTATTAACACTTCCAATTTTGAACGCAGTCTTAGTTTACATGTTTTTTTCCCCACATGCCTAAAACTCTTGCTCGGTACTATATATTTTCATGTGCACAACAACTAGGAGGTTTGGAAAATAGCTACCGTATTTTTTTGACTAGAAGACCCACTTTTTTCTTCCAGAATTTTTGGGGAAAATGGGGGTGCATAATGGGTTGTCCACTGGGAAAATGGCTGCTGGAGGCGGCGCATGTGCAGATTGAGATCTCGGCAAAGAGATATTGCACCGACATCTTGGGAGAGGAGATCTCGGTGCTGAGACGTCACTGAGACCTCACTCTGTGCATGCTCCGCCTCCGGTGGCCATTTTACTGAGGCCACCACATTGCAGCTATGGATGTGCAGGGGCTCCGACTTTCAAAAATGTCGGTGGAGCCCCTGCAACACTGAGATCCACCGAACCTGCCACACCAGACTGGGATGAATGTGCATGGGCTCCGGGCTTTCACAAAATGTCAGCAGAGCCCTAGCACCGCCGAACTTGCTGCACAAGCCTGGAATGGGAGTCAGATCATCACCAGACCACCAAACACCTACTGTGACCCCTCTCCACCAGTGCTCCTGAACAAAACCTCCCCCTGGTAAACTGAATTTGAATGTAAGATGGACACTCATTTGGCGCTTTACTTTTTTCCCCTATTCTTATTCTGAAAATTTGGTGTGCGTCTTATGGTCCGGTGCGTCATATTTTCCGAAAAATATGGTATATTTATTTTACTAACTTATTTAGCACCAATAATTCCCAGTACTTTACAGACATTGTCATCACTGTCCCCAATGAGGCTCACAATCCAAATTCTCTACCAGTATATCTTGTGGAAGGAAACCCACGCAATCATGGAGAGAGCATACAAACTCTGTAGAGATATCGTCCTTGATGGGATTTGAACTACAGAGCTTACTCCTGAGCCTCCGTACTGCCCTGTATATTCACTGTGCATGGTAGTACATAATAATAACCTAAAGTATTGTCATTCCAGAAATTGGAAATCAATATTTGTGTTGTAATTTTACAGGACAAATGTTTAGCACTAGATGTAAGAGAAAGCGAACTTTCAGCTCTTCTTGCCCATAGATCATTTTGGTAAGCATTACCTATCTTGACAATCCCTTTAACTACTCTGTATGCTATGAGAAAATGTTTAAAGCTCCTTTTACTTTAGGATTCTTTTTATATTATGATGGGTTTGAAGGGATTTTTTATGCCAAGAATAGCGGTCTACAGAACTTTATTTTACCATTAAAAATATGAACACTGTAGAAATCCCGTTGGACCCCATTAAAAGTCAATTGACTCTGTCAGGATTCGTAAGGATTTGACAATGGATCCATCATAGCTGTCTTGACTCTTGATAGCTATTAAGAATGGAAGCCATGATAGTATTTTAACTTTAGGCTTTGCAAACTAACATTTGAAAAATGCCTTTTTTTCTACTCTTTATCCATTTCCAGAAAAATTACTTTAAAACTTTAATGAATGTAAGCGACTTGAATTTCTTTTCAAACCTTAACAGAATACTTTTGTAGAGATACATACATAGTCAAAATAGTTGATAACCTTCTGGTTAATTGAAAAACAAAACAACACAATTGAAATAACTTGAAACTGACAAAAGTAATTTTTAATTTAAATGTACTGAATATCAACTAATGACAACCAGACATGGCCAGACGGACCGCCTGGATGTGTACTGGCTATTGGTCACGCTGCAGTGAGGGAGATCCTATTCCCATCACAGGTGGGGAAATACACTTAGAAACCTCTATTCCGTCACTGCCAGAGTCTCCCAAATACCCCAGAACACACTTCGCTGCCACCAGCTCCTGGTGTTAATTAATATCGGGTCAGGAGCCAACCCCAATCAGAAGTGTTGACTTAGTTTGAGGATGTGGGGATACGATTAGCGCAAGGAAAACAAAGCTAGTAAAGTTTATATTTTACTCCAAAAAGAATAGGCAGTGTTTACAAAAGTATAAAACGTTACAAAATGAGACAATTATGATATGTACAGACAATTACAAATAAAAAGGGATTAAAGGTGAAAATAAACACTTACAGTTATCTCAGACTATGGTAGGCCATGTGGTGTGGGGGAGGAGAGACATCCCAATGCATGGAGTCAGGCTGCACAGCCTCTGGTAGCAAACTTCCCAGGCAAAAGACACCCTCCTAACTGAGGTTCAATATTTTATAACCTATGTTCATTACATCACTTGAGTGGGTGGAGCTATGTAATGCATTCCCCTTTTCACCAGTACTGAAAACTTACTAACACATTATTAATTCCATATCTTGGGCTGTGAGGCTTGTAGGATGCCAGCAAGACTATCATTTTTCCGAGCATCATGAAATTGCTGTTCATTTAAGTCCATACACAACTTAGCTATGTGCCTTGGTTAAGCAGTAATCCATTTCTCAGCTCCTGATAGGTGCTGAGCTTAGAAAATTCACTGGTTGTGGGTTCTGATGATGCACATTATAAAAATTTAAGTTTCACCCCTATATCACTACTTGGGGTCAAGTTATTTAATCTGGAATACACAAAGAAAGCACATGTTTCCAGAACTGCTTTCAGCCAGTTTTCTCAGCTTCAAGCAGGAGGGAAGGGGTGAGGAGGTATCACCCACACACATTCCTTAGAGAGGGGGAGGGTGAAAGGATTAAATGCTGGCAGGTAGAGTGAGAAGAACAGCTGTCTTGTGCAAGGAGGAGGGGCCATGAGGGGGGTCAAATCTGCAGCGTGTGTGATGAACTGTCAGGTCCCAAGAAGATGTAGCAGAGCTAGGTGGGTGTGTGACAATACAGAAACAAATATGTCATGTTTCCTGACAATGCCCTTCTACCACACATGGGACTGTGGTGACTTGTGCTAGACTACAGTAGTCAAGTGGTATTAAGCGCTCAATATCAGATGTTTTCCTTTTAAAATTCCAACCGATGGACTTTTATCACCCCCATCAACTATCAGGCAAGAGTCAGAAAACCCCTATTAGAAAAATAGTCTATCTCCTTGACAAGGCTGGGTTTGGCAATGTTAATGTGTATGGGCTCCCCTCAGACCCAACGCGACATAGTTGGTCACTGGGTTTTGAGTTGATCGTCAGCTTGATACAACATGACTTGGTGGGACCATGGGATGAGGGTAACGTCCATGACCTCGATTTAAGGACCCAGCAGAACACTTATACCACTGTTGTGAAGAATGTTAACACTAAAAAGAGTTGGACCACTGTTGTGAAGAATATGAACACTCATAAGAGTTCTACCATTGTCGTGAAGAATATGGACATGCGGAAAAGTTGTACCACTGTTGCAAAGAATATGAAAAAGGAGAAGAGTTGTGCTACTGTCGTGAAGAATATGAAAATGCAGAAGAGTTGTACCGCTGTGGTGAAAAAAATTAACACGCAGAAGAGTTGTAGCCCTGTTGTGAATAATATGAATATGCAGAAGAGTTGTAGCACTGTTGTGAATAATGTGAACTGTTGTGAATGGGTTTGAGATGAGTTCTGAGCAGAGGCTCCCTCTGGTGGTTACAAGCGGTGCTAGTCTGTCCAGTGAAGATTGTGAGGACTGGGAATCAGGTGTTACTGATTGGTCTTATATAAGGGAGTCACCTTCCCATCAGGGTTGCCGGTGATCAATTGTTCTGGTCTGGATCCTTTATTCCTGTTTCCCTTGTAGCCTGCTGTGTCGTGTCTGCATCTCCTGCTAACAGATAAGACATTTTCTTCTTTTGTGTTTGTGCTATATTTTTGCATTTTGTCCTGCACTTTGTGGGGTCCTTCTGGGTCCCCTCCGGGGGCTTCTGCCCTCTCAGTTTTGTTCAGCCACTGATGTTTGTACTTTTGCTTTTTTCCAGTTTTTTCAGTGGCTGCTGTTTTGATTTTGTTACACCAGAGAACTAATTAGGTGGAAGAGGTCGTGTGATCTCAGGTGTTTTTGAAATTAGTAGAGTTGGTGCCTTTCAGGGTTTTCTGCGATTGCAGTAAGTACCCTTCCTATCCTTTTCTATTTAGTTAGTTTGGGCCCCAGCGTTTGCTCATACTATTTTCTTTCTGTGTCAGTATTTCTGTTATGTTTCGGTAGCTGAGGAGAGCAGGCAAAAAGGCAATACACCAGAGCAGTTGGAATCTATGAGATTGCAGTACCCTGACTAACCACCACAACTAGAGGCAGCCGTGGAGCGTTCCTACGTTGGTCCTAGACGCCTCGTCACAGCCTGAGAAACTACCTACACCTAAAGATAGAAATAGGAAAGCTATCTGCCCCGGAGCAGAACCCCAAAGATAACAGAAAGCCCCCAAACATGTAATGGCGGTTAGACAAGAGGAAATACTGACACAGAAAGAAAATAGTATGAGCAAACGCTGGGGCCCAAACTATCTAAATAGAAAAGGATAGGAAGGGCACTTACTGCAATCCCAGAAAACCCTGAAAAACACCAACTCTACTAATTTCAAAATCACCTGAGATCACACGACCTCTACCACCTAAATTAGTTCTCTGGTGTAACAAAATCAAAACAGCAGCCACTGAAAAAACTGAAAAAAGCAAAAGAACAAAACTCAGTGGCTGAACTAAACTGAGAGGGCAGAAGCCCCCGGAGGGGACCCTGAAGGCCCCCAAAGAAGTGCAGGACAAAATGCAAAAATATAGCAAAAGCACAAAAGAAGCAAAAGTCTTATCTGTAAGCAGGAGATGCAGACACGACACAGCAGGCTACAAGGGAAACTGGAATGAAGGATTCAGACCAGAACAATTGATCACCGGCAACCCTGATGGGAAAATGACTCCCTTATATAAGACCAGTCAGTAACACCTGATTCCCAGTCCTCACAATCTTCACTAGCACCGCTTGTAACCACCAGAGGGAGCCTCCGCTCAGAACTCATCTCAAACCCATTCACAACAAATTGCATTGTGTGTTACAAGGAGTCACTCTTACATGTAGTTATAAATCGAAAAATCATTAGAGCAATGATATTGCTTACATTGTTTTTATTTATTTCATTTATTGTCTTATACAGACAAATATCTATGTATAAAACAAAATATTACTTGATAATTATTGGATTAACCTCCACACCATCATACACAACTATCGAGTCTCCATTTATAGGTAATTAGACCTTTCCCATTTCAAGACTTTTCTCTACAATTACTTTCTAATGATTACATATTATTTCTTAGTGTGCAGAACTGTCATATTATATGAGACTTTAAAGCATTAATTGCCTTTACTTAAGCCTGTGCAATATATTTTACAAACCTTCCTTTCAGGATAGGTGGCTTAGTCAAAACTATAGAGGTCATAATTAACTTAGGGATAATGTGATTGTGCTCGAAATATTACCATTGTGTGGACAAAGGAAATTAGGAATTCTTAAAGTTAGAATGTTTCATAAGATATGGCAGAGATCAAGAGGCGAGCACTGTGTAAAGCAATTCAATGAAGATACTGAGAGAAAGCAACGGTGACCGATGAGTGGTCTGAAATGAATCACACACAACCTTGGCTCATTTATTTTGTATATTGTGTCAGTTCTATACACCTCATTGTAAAATATGTCTTCTGAAGAGCAAGGTGTTCCTAGTAGTGATGCACTGATGAGCGAACGTGCGCTTTTCTTCTCTTTTTCTGTTGGCATAGCCATTTTGGAAGAGAAGTCAAAGTGGGATGAACTTTTGAAAAAAAAAAAAACACTTTTTGGGGTTTCATTTCTACGATATTAAGTAAACATTAAAAATAACCTGATACAGTGAAAAACAAAATTACCAAAAGTGAAACACCTGTGCCTCCAATGAGATCTGATAAAAAAAGGCGCAACTACCAATGGCTGCAAACGGACAAGTGAAAGTAGGAGCCAGAAAGTCTAAATAGACCTAGATGGAGAAACGGCAATTGAGTACTTGCATAAAGCCTGATGCAGGCACATGGGGACTTTCTTGGCTCCTGAGGGTTGGATCTGTGGCTAGTGCTTGAAAAGGAGGGAGCCGACTCCTCATAGAAACCTCCCCAGACCGCACGGTAGATGAGGAGGCAAGACAGCACTGTACAAGGGAGCGTCCTGCCTGTTACGTAGAGGTGCCTCTTGAGTTGCCGCACAACTGACTGAGTAAGCAGCGGCGTCCTCCGGCCGAGAGGCAGCGGGCAGGGGGCGGGATAAAGGTTGGGTGACGTCACCACAGGACGGGGACCGGGAAGGATCAAAATACACCGACGCGTTTCAAAGGTTCTCGGACCTTTTTCATCAGGGATAGAGACCCACTGTGTACCCCGCCTTATATCCCTATAAGTGTCTCCACGCCCCTCCTCCATCAATAAAGCGCCCATATTAGAAGACCACAGTAAATTGGAAGTACCTAATGCAGTATTTTGGCGTTTTTTTTTAGGAAAAGATAAAATGGTGGGAAAGCAGCGACTACTGGGATATTTATTGTTAAAACCTGAATCATGATAAAATAAAAAACCTTTATTAATTAAAATAGAGTTATTTGTGCATATGATAGAGAAAAGTCCTTTATAGGACTATAAATAGATAAAACCGCTTATTGACGCTGTCATGAATAATACAAATAAAAACGCATAATGAACCATACAAGATGGTAAATATGCAAAAACCTGAATAAAATATTTATTTAAAAATGTACGTGCACAGAATATACACCACATACTCCATGTATGTACACATAAATAATATATAAAATATGCTAATTACCCATTATGGATAGAAATATTAATGATAAATATATTGGCGTGCACAGTGTGAGTGTCAGCATTTTCCATAATAAAACGTATAGGAAAAATATGCATATATATTGTACAGTAACTAACACCCGTGGCGACCTCATGAGAGGGTGTAAAGTTCAATCTCATGATTCAACCCTGTGGTGGCCAAACTATCCAGGGTAAAGATCCAACGGGATTCAATCCGTGACATTTGTTTGAGGTAATCTAGTAATTTAACATTACTCCATCATGGAATGTGTCTGAGCATTCAATGGCATTTTCAGTATATACAAATACCAACTCCACCCAATATACCCCGGTTCCCCTTTATAATAAGGAAATAAATAAATGGACATCCCTGGATCAATCCAGCCATATTAGTCCGACAGTTTTGGAACTATCTTTTGATGCAAGTCCTACCCCAGTGATGGTTTCCGCATCAGCAACAGGGTTACATAGTGGTGTGGCATCCCCTCAGGTATCCACGTCAAACAGGTATGCACCATTGACACTCATGGAAACAGACGTTGAGGCCTCGGTCCCCCAGGAGAATAACCTCCTGGATCGTGAGATAGCCACATCATATGTTTCCATTCAACCCCTTTTACGGTTAAAACCCATGACCATACCCAAATTGGCACCACTAAACCGTTTAAAGAGCATTAATAAAACCAATATGAATACGAATAAACCTTCCCATCCAGCTCCTGAAAAGAACAGGGACCCCATCTCCCACTCTTCAATTAACTGGGATTTTTTTCAGATAAGATCAAACAAACAAAGAGGGGTAAAAGAGTGGGGCAACTCGCCAAAAAGAAAGTAGGGTCCAAAACTGCATCAGTACAAAAGATTTTTAATCTGAGCTCCTACACACTATCTGCCCATGATCATTCACTTCTCCTAAAAGGTTTGAAGTTTGCGCCCATAACCAGATCTAAACCATTTGATCTGTATATCAGTTTAAAAATTTTTTTGCGGAACTTAGCAATCAAAAAATACTTTCTAAAGAAAGGCCCTCTTGCTTGTAATCAGGCACAAACAGCTCCATCAAATTACATTCATACTGATCTAGCAAATCCATCTAGATTCAATCCAATGCAGGAGTACTCAAGTGCATTCTGCCCTTTTGAAACGATGGTAGTAATGGATATTAGACGGATAAAACATAGAAACTGGAGATATACTCCACAGAATTTAAGTATTCATGAACGAAGGGCCATTCAAAATCTCCAAACCAACAACGATATCATTATACGCCCGGCGGACAAGGGAGGCGGGATTGTGGTACTAAACAAAAGTATTATCATAATGAATCTCTAAGGCTATTAGGAGACACAATAACATATAAAAAATTAACTAACAAACCCACCACCCGATACATCAGTAACCTTAACACTCTGGCCACAAAATGCAAGTGTGAGGGTATACTGAACAATAAAGAGTTTTGTTTCATCATGAACAAAACCCCGAGCATAGCGGCGTCTTATCATATCCCAAAACTGCACAAGGATAAAGCATGCCCTCCAGGAAGGCCCATAATTTCAGGCATCAACTGTCTCACATCTAACCTCTCTCAGCACGTTGATATGTATCTCCAAAAATGTCTGACCCCAGTACCGTCCTACCTCAAGGATACCAACCACATGCTGCAAATTCTTGAGGGTATTACGTGGAAAAAAGGACTTATTCTGGGTAGCCTTGATATTAAATCACTTTATACCGTCATTAATCATCAGAAGGGGTGCGAAGCGGCTGAATACTTTCTCAGGAAACTAGGAACATACACCGAAGCCCAGGTTATGTTCATTGTTGAAAGTTTATTGTTTATTTTTCAACACAACTATTTCACTTATGAGGGGCAATTCTACTTACAAACCTGGGGTACGGCAATGGGTACACGCTTTGCACCCAGTTATGCAAACCTGTATGTAGCCAAGTGGGAGGAGTCACACATATTCCAGTCCGGGCAGTTATATCCCAGCCTGGTTATGTGGCGACGATTTATTGATGACGTGTTGTTCATTTGGGATGGTCCGCAAGAAGATCTTAAGATTAGTGTTGAGCGATACGATACTGCAAGTATCGGGTATCGGCCGATATTAGCTCTATCGGCCTTTCGATAATTAGTTTCGATATTTTCCATATATCGTATACCGGAATCGGAAGTTCCCATAATTCTTTGAGAGGCAATGTGATTTTAGTCAGCCAATGAGGAATCCTAAGAAGTGTGGGCACATCCTGTACTGCTGCGGTCATGTTAACTAATGGCATGGCTGTGATTGGATGCTGAAATGATGTCAGAATGCACTATAAAAGGCGCCGCCGCCATTTTAGCGTCACTGTGCTGTGAATTCAGTAAGGGACAGAACGCTGCTGTGCTGACTCTGAGGGACAGTTAGAGATTGCGATTTAGTGTACTGTGCTGTAGGCAGGCTAGCACCAACCGCTGTGTAAAGCTTCCTTTTGCCTGCAGTGTTGTTTTAACAGCTCTGCAAGGTGTGTGTGAGTGCAGGTGACGCTGCAGTTTGCTCTGCATGCAACGCTGTCTGTAGGCATCTGCACGTGTCACTCACAGACTCTTTTTTTTTCTTCAGTGTAATTCTTGCAGCTCCATGCAATTTAACTATTAGTGTGACGCGCTTCCATCCGTATCCAATACATTGGTTGCAAACACTATAGAAGCAGACAAAGGAGTAGCCTTTCACAGATTGTGAACAGTTGTGTTTCAGTGTTCACTTCAGTCTGTGTTTTTTATTTTTTGAGTGCACATCACGCTCCAGTTACTTGTTCAAGCACTGCTGCTTGTACTCTGCTGAGCGTGTCTCAGTGCCTCATCCTTTTCATTTTCTCCAATTGGTTCTTGTCATGGGTGCATCGCCACGAAGATTGTCGCGATTGCACATTCTGACTTCTCGCAGCTGAGTTGCTGTTTCTTTGTGTTTGGTAATGAGGGAGTTAATTTTACCTAGCTCTTTGCTAAGACTAGGTCCAGCCTCGCCCGGCTGCTTTTGATTATGTTCTAATTAGCTTCCTTTATATAGCTGCCAGTCTGCTGGTTAGATGTCGGTGAAAGCATTCATACAGACTGCAGATAGGATCGGTTCTGAGAAGACTTAAGCTAAGAGCTCTTTTGTTGTTTCTCCTCACCTTGCTTATAGTTTATCTCCTAGACCTTTGGTGTTCCCTCTGTGTTTTAATGTTGTATGCAAGACAGTATTTACTTTATCCCCTGTCTGTCTCGTTTGTCTATACTTTTGTTAACCTTTACCTGTCCATTCCCTATGGTGGTAATCAGGGTCCTTCTAAGGACTAGATTACAGTGGTCAGGGATTTATAGGAGACAGGGTTTACGCTGGTGGCCTGGACCTCTGTACCATTAACAGTACCTCCAGGTAGAGGGACTAGTCAGGACCCCAGTTTAGGGTCAGCATAGACCCCGGTCCACCTCTAGCCAGAGACAGCGTGACATTTTCACCGGCCCAAACTATAGATTCTCCCCAGCTACCATGGATCCAGTAGCCCAGCTTGCCCTGCAGTTGCAGAAATTGTCCATGGAGTTTACGGACATTAAGTCCAAGGTTTTGTCCCCCCCGGAGCAAACCAGATCTGAACCTAAGGTTGCTCTCCCGGACAGGTTACACTGGTGGGCGGGACAAATTTTTACCTTCCGGGAGGCATGTAAATTGTACTTTCGGCTACGGCCTCGGTCATCGGGGAGTGAGGAGCAGAGGGTGGGAATTGTCATCTCGCTCTTACAAGGGGACCCTCAATCCTGGGCGTTCTCTCTTCCTCCGGGCTCCCCGGCCCTCCAGTCAGTAGATCGATTTTTTGCTGCCCTGGGGCTGGTGTATGATGACCCCGGATCGGGTCTCCCTTGCTGAAACGAAGTTACGTAGGATACAGCAGGGAGATCGTCCGGCGGAGGAATTTTCTTCTGAGTTCCGTAGATGGGCCACAGATACTCAGTGGAATGACCCAGTTCTTAGGAGCCAGTTTTGTCAAGGGTTATCTGACAAATTAAAAGATATTTTGGCTCAGTATGATTCTCCCCCGTCTCTGGAGGCCGCTATGGCCCTTGCTATTCGTATTGATAGACGGCTTCGGGGAGGTGCGAGGTAACTCCGCCCCCTGTTATTACTCCACCCACTACTAAAGTCCCTTATATGGAGGTTCCCCTGGTCTGTTCTGAGGAACCTATGCAGTTGGGTGGGACATCATTTTGTAGGAGGGAATCGGCGGTGCACCGCAAGACAAGAAGGTGTTTCTTCTGCGGGAGAGAGGGACATTTTGTTGGGGGTGTCCCTCCCGTGCCTCATTGAGCAAAAAAGTCACCGAAAAACTGTTAATCCCAGGTTGTGTGGTGGACGACAACCTGGGAGTAGGTATTTCGTCCCCAGGTCCGTCTCAATTTCTCGTGCCTGCGGAGGTGGTGGTTGGTGCGAGAGTTGAGAGGATTTCTGTTCTTCTTGATAGTGGGTCTGGGGCTAATATGGTGGACGCTCGGTTTGCCCAGGTGCAAGGTATGCAACTGAGTGTATTGGCCAAACCGATCCCTATACTTTCTATTGACGCCAGACCTCTCGGTCAAGGTAGCTTTGTACAAGCTGTTCATAACATAGACCTTCGAGTAGGGGCAATACATAAAGAACAGTTGTCTTGTTATGTGTTGGAGGGTCTTCCTACTCCTATTGTGTTTAGACTTCCCTGGTTGGCTAAACATAACCCAGTGATTAATTGGCAATCCAGAAAGATAAGCCAGTGGGGTGAATTTTGCAAGAATAACTGCATGAACACGGTCATCGGTGCGGTCGTGCCTAGGACTTTGCCTCCTTTTCTGGAGGACTTTGGGGAGATGTTCTCAGAGGAGGGGTGTCAAAAGTTACCTCCTCATCGCACGTATGACTGCTCAATAAAATTGCTTCCTGATGCCTTATCTCGTAGTTTCCCAGGGGCCGGAAAGACGGATGACCCGGTTCCTATCCTTCAGGAAGGAGTGGTGGTGTCGGCTGTGTGCTCTGAGCTTGAGGAGGAGGTGTTGGAGGCTCAGGGGGACGCCCCTGTAGGACCTCCAGGGAAACTGTTTGTTCCTAATCAGTTAAGACAAAAAGTTATCGAGGCACATCATAGTTCTGCTTTAGCAGGACATCCAGGGAGTAAAGCAACTGTGGATCTCCTTTCTCGCCGGTTTTGGTGGCCTAACTTAAATAAAGAGGTAATAACTTTTGTCGCGTCCTGTGGAGTTTGTGCTCGCTCTAAGACCCCACATACCCGTCCATCTGGGGTTCCTGAGGAGGAACGATTCTCGTCGTCACTTGCTTCAGTTTGGAGAGGAGTGCTGAATGGTCTGAGTGCTATGGGGAACTGTTTCAAGCGGAGGTCTGATAGGAGGAGAGTGTCTGGTCCGGACCTAGGTGTGAACAATCTGGTGTGGTTGTCTACCAAGAATATAAAACGCAAAGTTCCCTCCTGGAAACTGGGTCCCAGGTTCATCGGTCCATACAGGATCAGTTCTATAATTAATCCTGTGGCATTTCGTCTGAACCTCCCTCCTACGTTTAAAATCCATAATGTATTCCACAAATCGTTGCTTAAGAGGTACGTGGCGCCAGTTATACCGTCACTTCTACCTCCTCCTCCAGTGGTGGTCAATGGTAACTTAGAATTTCAAGTGTTGAAGATCATTGACTCACGTCTGAATCGCCGGTCCCTTCAGTATTTGGTTCATTGGAAGGGATATGGTCCTGAGGAGAGGACGTGGGTCTCTGCGTCTGAGATTAACGCAGATCGATTGGTTCGGACCTTCCACACGACTTACCCGGACAGACCTGGCCCTGAGGGTCCGGAGGCCCCTCGTAGAAGGGGGGGTACTGTCATGGGTGCATCGCCACGAAGATTGTCGCGATTGCACATTCTGACTTCTCGCAGCTGAGTTGCTGTTTCTTTGTGTTTGGTAATGAGGGAGTTAATTTTACCTAGCTCTTTGCTAAAGGGTATGCCACACTAAACAATATCGCTAACGGGATCGCTAAAAAACGTCACTATTTAGCGATCCCGTTAGCGATGTTGTTCAGTGCGGCATCTGCCAGCGACGAGCTTCCTGCTGTGATCTCGCTCGTCGCTGGAATCGTTCCGGACCCTATTTTCTCGTCGGCGCTCCCGCTGGGTAAGTATATATCGCTAGTGTGGCACCTTTTCTTAGCGATTTAGCGGTACTTTTGTACCGCTAAAGTCGTTAAGAAGATCGCTAACGGCGATAGCGTCGTTAACTATATCGCTAAATGTGGCCGCACTTAGCGATATAGAAACAATCCCGCTAGCGATCGCATTAGTATGCGTCGTTATCGTGATCGCTAGCGGGATTGTTTAGTGTGGCAGTACCTTAAGACTAGGTCCAGCCTCGCCCGGCTGCTTTTGATTATGTTCTAATTAGCTTCCTTTATATAGCTGCCAGTCTGCTGGTTAGATGCCGGTGAAAGCATTCATACAGACTGCAGATAGGATCGGTTCTGAGAAGACTTAAGCTAAGAGCTCTTTTGTTGTTTCTCCTCACCTTGCTTATAGTTTATCTCCTAGACCTTTGGTGTTCCCTCTGTGTTTTAATGTTGTATGCAAGACAGTATTTACTTTATCCCCTGTCTGTCTCGTTTGTCTATACTGTTTGTTAACCTTTACCTGTCCATTCCCTATGGTGGTAATCAGGGTCCTTCTAAGGACTAGATTACAGTGGTCAGGGATTTATAGGAGACAGGGTTTACGCTGGTGGCCTGGACCTCTGTACCATTAACAGTACCTCCAGGTAGAGGGACTAGTCAGGACCCCAGTTTAGGGTCAGCATAGACCCCGGTCCACCTCTAGCCAGAGACAGCGTGACAGTTCTGCTCCATTCCATTTAAAATATAATCTATTAGTGTGACGCGCTTCCATCCGTATCCAATACATTGGTTGCAAACACTATAGAAGTAGACAAAGGAGTAGCCTTTCACAGATTGTGAACAGTTGTGTTTCAGTGTTCACTTCAGTCTGTGTTTTTTATTTTTTGAGTGCACATCACGCTCCAGTTACTTGTTCAAGCACTGCTGCTTGTACTCTGCTGAGCGTGTCTCAGTGCCTCATCCTTTTCATTTATCTCCAATTGGTTCTGCTCCATTCCATTTAAAATATAATCTATTAGTGTGACGCGCTTCCATCCGTATCCAATACATTGGTTGCAAACACTATAGAAGTAGACAAAGGAGTAGCCTTTCACAGATTGTGAACAGTTGTGTTTCAGTGTTCACTTCAGTCTCTGCGTAATAACCACACTTAGGCCTTATAACTTTTCTGACTTTCTTTATCAATCTACCAAGATGAAGAAGTCAGTGAGTAAGGCACGTGGTCGTGGCCGTGGAGTTTCAGCAGGGAGAGGACGTGGGGATTCTGTGGCTGCTGCCGCCCTCAGTGACACAGCATCCACCAGTTTTACCCATGAGCGTTCCTTTATGCGCACTTTGGTAGGAGCTCGGCGTGCCCCCCTGCTGCGGGAAGAACAAATTGAAGCCGTTGTTGGTTGGATGGCAGCCAATGCATCGACTTCAATTCCTTCCACCTCCTCTCAGGAACACAACACTGTTGAGCAACCATCTGTCTGTTCACCGCCTGTCAAATTGCCCAGGCAGTCAGAGAGTTCTGTACAGGAGCCAGCTGAGTCTCTGCTTCTGTTCTCAGAATCTGTTGGCTCGCAAACACGGGCACAGGCAAGCAGCATTCTGCAATTTGAAGAAGAGGGAGTATGCAGTGATGCGCAACAGCTGTGTCTCTCTCAATCTGAAGAGGCGGGTGAGCCAGTGCCGATGGACAGCACACCGCAGAACGCATCTTATGATGATGATGAGACTCAGGTGCCAGGTTTTGTGGAGCATGGTGCTGCCCAGACCATCCAACAGCAGCAGGTGTTGGAAGAGGGTAGTGGAGATGATGAAGTCCGAGACCCAACATGGCGTGAGCAACAGGAAGGTGGTGGGAGCAGCTCTGAGGAAGAGATTGTCCCAACGGTACAAAGAGGAGGGAGAGGTAGGCTGCAGACTTGCTTGCCTGTAGCCTCCAGTTTGGCACCTGTTGGGAGCAGTTCTCTTAGAAATGTCAAAATTGGCGCTCCCATGACTTGCACTGCGTGGTCCTTTTTTGACAGACTTGTAGATGATATTTGCTATGTTCAATGCAAGCTGTGTAAGCAAAAAGTTAAAAGAGGTAAAAATATCAGTAACCTGAATACCACAAATATGTGGAAACATGTACGGACAAAGCACGTAGCTGAGTTACAAAGACACACTGGAGATGTAGGCCAACCTACAGCAGCACCTACATCTTCAGGTCGTGTTCGAGCCTCTACCTCCAGCTCACACACACTTGGTTCGGCTTCCTCACAGGATCTCCATGGAAGAACCTCGGTCACTGTTGTCCATAGACAAACTGTTATTCCACCCACAGCAGCAAGTTCACAGTCATCGTCACACTCCCAGAACAAAAAACAGCCATCGGTACCACAGGCATGGGATAAAAGACGGCCATACTCGGCAAACCATCCACGAGCACAGGCTCTGAATGCTGGCATTGCAAAACTCCTGTCCCTTGAAATGCTGTCATTCAGGCTGGTGGAGACTGACAGTTTCAGGAACTTTATGGCATTGGCAGTCCCACAATATAATGTGCCAAGCCGATTTTATTTCAGCAGGCAAGCTGTCCCTGCTCTGCAAAAACATGTCGAGGGAAACATTAAACATGCGCTACTAAACGCCGTCAGTAGCAGGGTCCACCTGACCACCGATGCGTGGACCAGTACCCATGGCTAGGGACGATACCTTTCCCTCACTGCCCATTGGGTCAATGTTGTGGAGCCGGGTACAGATCTTGCCAGTGGCGCTGTACGTGTTCTGCCAACTCCAAGGATTGCAGGAATCCAGTCTGTACACATTGATTCCTCCTCCTACTCCAGTTCCTCAGAATCATCGCTGCACGAGCCGTCACGGTATACCTCCACATGGACCCGTGAACGCTTACCTGTTGCGACCGATATGAGCACAGCCGTGGCCAAACGTCAACAGGCCGTCCTGAAATTAATTTCCATGGGGAATCGAAGCCACACAGCGCAGGAGCTCTGGGATGCCATCAAGCAGGAGAGCGACATGTGGTTTTTGTCAGCTAATCTCCAGCCAGGCTTGGTAGTGTGTGACAATGGCCGAAATCTGGTGGCAGCTCTGGGCCTTGGCAACCTCACTCACATACCATGTCTGGCACATGTGCTCAACTTGGTCGTGCAGAGTTTTTTGAGGGACTATCCGGATCTTGATGCACTGCTGCACAAGGTCCGCCTAGAGTGCGCTCACTTGCGACGTTCCAGCATGGCCAGATCGCGCATTGCAGCTCTGCAAGTCAGATTTTGCCTTCCTGAACATCGCATCATATGTGACGTACCCACCAGGTGGAATTCCACGTTACATATGTTGGAGCGGTTGTGTGAGCAGCAGCCAGCAGTAATGGAGTATCAGCTGCAACAGGCGCAATCAACTCGCAATTTGCGCCGTTCACACTTCACCACTACTGAGTGGGCCTCTATGAAGGACATCTGCGACGTTTTGCGTGCGTTTGATGTCTCAACGCGGATGGCGAGTGCAGATGATGCACTAGTCAGCATGACTGTCCCCCTTATCTGCCTGCTTCAGAAATCACTGAAAGCACTAAAGGAAGAGGTTTTGGAAGAGGTGGAGGATGAGGAGTCACAAATTCAATTACCTTCAGGACAGTCAGCGCAACGTGGTTCCTCACAAAGGGCTGGTCAGGGCTCACTTTGTGAGGAGGATGAGGAGGAGGAGGAGTCAATGGAGGAGGAAGAAATCCCTACAGAGGGAGGTACACAACGCTCTAGTCAGTATGTAGAGCGAGGGTGGGGTGATGCAGAGGAGGCAGAGATGACGCCTCTTCCAGAGGACAGCCTTTGTTGGCCAGTTGGGAGTCTGCAGCACATGGTTGATTTCATGCTTCAGTGCCTGAGAAACGACCGCCGCATCGCCCACATTCTCACCACGTCAGATTATTGGGTGTACACCCTCCTAGACCCTCGCTACCGGGACAACTTACAAACCCTCATCACACCGGTGAACCGGGACCGTAAAATGCAGGAGTACCAAGACACACTGGTGCAATCCATACTGTTGTACATTCCAGCCGAGAGAGCTGCTGCTGCTGCTACTGCTTTACAAAGCAGCTCTGTGCGTCGAGGCAGTGTAGACACCTCTACAACAAGAGGGAGCAGAAGCAGCGCCTCTGCACAGGGCAAGAGCTGTATATTACAAATGTGGCAAAGTTTTGTGACAGCGCCAGCAAGGTCTACACCATCCGAGACGGCTCCAGTCACCAGGAAGAAACGTTTCCGTAAGATGGTGACAGACTACTTGGCTTTCCCTCTAAGTGTACTCCCAGATGCCTCTTCCCCTTTCAAATTTTGGGTCTCTAAGTTGGATACATGGCCAGAGCTTAGCCAGTATGCATTGGAGGTGCTGGCTTGCCCTGCTGCCAGTGTATTATCTGAGCGTGTCTTTAGTGCTGCAGGTGGTGTAGTAACAGACCGTCGCATGCGACTATCCTCAGAGAATGTAGACCGGCTTACTTTTCTGAAAATGAACAAGGCATGGATCTCACCTGAATTTGCCTGTCCGTTTTCAGATTAAATAACTGTTTGGCAACGTTTTCCATGTCTCCTGTTATGTTCATCTTTCTACCACCTGAACTCTACTCCCTGGGCTACAACACCGCCATTTGTTGCTCGTAAGTAATTGGCAGGGGTACTGACTCATGGCCAGCCTGGTTACAGCACGACAGCTGTTTCCTGGCAGTGTGAACGTCAATTATCCTCCAATAAGTTGTGCTGTCGTGTTGCATTCTGGTTAGCCGACTCTATGGTGCCTGCAGTTTAGGTGATTCCTATGTGTGCTGTGGGATATGTAAATAAAGGCGGTTTCCATTGTGACAATAGGACAAGCACCCACTGTAGGACTGTGTGATTCGGTAACTGCGGACGGCTTGCGTCCTGTCAACTTACATTTTCATGGGTGCGTTCTTCTACCCGTCCGGGGTCCAGTACCGTCAACTGGTTCTCCCCAGTGCCTTTGGCCTAGGTGCCTCCATCTCCGTATCCGAGTTCCACCAACGTCTGCTGGTCCTTGGTAGTGCTTTGGAGCACAGGTACCTCCTGCTTAGTAACCGTGTCACAGTAACGTCAGCTGGTACTCGGTTGTGACATTGCCTCTTTTCCTTCTGCTACCCGTCCGGGGTCCAGTACCGTCAACTGGTTCTCCCCAGTGCCTTTGGCCTAGGTGCCTCCATCTCCGTATCCGAGTTCCACCAACGTCTGCTGGTCCTTGGTAGTGCTTTGGAACACAGGTACCTCCTGCTTAGTAACCGTGTCACAGTAACGTCAGCTGGTACTCGGTTGTGACATTGCCTCTTTTCCTTCTGCTACCCGTCCGGGGTCCAGTACCGTCAACTGGTTCTCCCCAGTGCCTTTGGCCTAGGTGCCTCCATCTCCGTATCCGAGTTCCACCAACGTCTGCTGGTCCTTGGTAGTGCTTTGGAGCACAGGTACCTCCTGCTTAGTAACCGTGTCACAGTAACGTCAGCTGGTACTCGGTTGTGACATTGCCTCTTTTCCTTCTGCTATCCGTCCGGGGTCCAGTACCGTCAACTGGTTCTCCCCAGTGCCTTTGGCCTAGGTGCCTCCATCTCCGTATCCGAGTTCCACCAACGTCTGCTGGTCCTTGGTAGTGCTTTGGAGCACAGGTACCTCCTGCTTAGTAACCGTGTCACAGTAACGTCAGCTGGTACTCGGTTGTGACATTGCCTCTTTTCCTTCTACTACCCGTCCGGGTTCCAGCACAGTCAGCTGGTCCTCGTTACTTCCATTGTCTCTTGCTCCATCTGATACCCGTCAGGGTTCCAGTAACGTCAGCTGTTTCTCGGAAATTAGACGACCTTAAAGACCACCCAGAAGAAGATGACGACAACAAGGACGACGAGCATGAAGCCAACCAGCCTGAACACCATCACAAAGAAAAAATAAAAGATTACCCAGAAGAAGATCACCAACAGGACAAAGAAGGTTAAGACAAACTACAAGATACAGAACAAGAGACAGAAGAACAATAAGCAGAAGATCAAAAAGCTGAAGAACATGAAGTATAAGACCAAAATGAAGAGCAAAATATATGCTCTAAATTCTAAGCATAAGAAGACTAAGCAGTGTATGAGGGTGAGTCCGTTCCTCCTCGTGGTGCCCCTGGAAAATGCCTGCTGCTGCAGGCTAAACTGAACACGGACAAATACTGTTGTAATTTAAATCTTTTGTGACAGCAAGAACGGAAGGATGAACAATTCATACTTTTACAGATTACAAGTACAGGAATCTCTGTCACAAATAAGAATATGATGAAGAAGATGAAGAGGAAGAAGATGAAGAATTTGAATATGAAGAAGATTAATTAGTTTAATAATAACAATATGAGTAATGTAAACATCAACATGAATAGCAAGAAGTTTAAGAAGAAGATTAACCCCTTAGTGACAGAGCCATTTTGCAGCTTAATGACCGGGCCAATTTTTACAATTCTGACCACTGTCACTTTATGAGGTTATAACTCTGGAACGCTTTAACGAATCCAGCTGATTCTGAGATTGTTTTTTCATGAAATATTGTACTTCACGTTAGTGGTAAAATTTCTTTGATATGACTTGTGTTTATTTATGAAAAAAACGGAAATATGGCGAAAATTTTGAAAATTTAACAATTTTCAAACTTTAAATTTTTATGCCCTTAAATCAGAGAGATATGTCACACAAATTTCTTAATAAATAACATTTCCCACATGTCTACTTTACATCAGCACAATTTTGGGACCAAAATTTTTTTTTGTTACGAAGTTATAAGGGTTAAAAGTTGACCAGCGATTTCTCATTTTTACAACACCATTTTTATTTTAGGGACCACCTCACATTTGAAGTCACTTTGAGGGGTCTATATGATAGAAAATAGCCAAAAGTGACACCATTCTAAAAACTGCACCCCTCAAGGTGCTCAAAACCACATTCAAGAAGTTTATTAACCCTTTACGTGCTTCACAGGAACTGAAGCAATGTGGAAGGAAAAAATTAACATTTAACTTTTTTTGCAAAAACTTTACTTCGGAACCATTTTATTTTATTTTCACAACTGTTAAAAGAAAAAATGAACCACAAAATTTGTTGTGCAATTTCTCCTGATTAAGCCGATACCCCATATGTGGGGGTAAACCACTTTTTGGGCGCACGGCAGAGGTTGCAAGGGAAGGAGCGACATTTGACTTTTTCAACGCAGAATTGGCTGGACGCCATGTCGCGTTTGTAGAGGCCCTGATGTGTCTAAACAGTGGAAACCCATCACAAGTGACCCCATTTTGGAAACTAGACCCCCTAAGGAACTTATCTAGATGTGTGGTGAGCACTTTGAACCTCCAAGTGCTTCATAGAAGTTTATAACATAGAACAGTGAAAATAAAAAATCATATTTTTTCCACAAAAACAATCTTTTCACCCCAATTTTTATTTTCCCAAGGGTAACAAGACCCAAAAGTTTTTGTGCAATTTGTCCTGAGCATTCTGATACCCCATATGTGGGGGTAAACCATTGTTTGGGTGCAAGGCAGAGCTTGAAGGGAAGGAGAGCCGTTTGACTTTTTCAGCGCAGAATTGTCTGGACGTCATGTCGTGTTTGTAGAGGTCCTGATGTGTCTAAACAGTGGAAACCCCCACAAGTGACCCCATTTTGGAAATTAGACCCCCTAAGGAACTTATCTAGATGTGTGGTGAGCACTTTGAACCTCCAAGTGCTTCACAGAAGTTTATAACATAGAACCGTGAAAATAAAAAATCATATTTTTTCCACAAAAATGATCTGTTCACCCCAATTTTTATTTTCCCAAGGGTAACAAGACCCCAAAAGTTTTTGTGCAATTTGTCCTGAGCATGCCGATACCCCATATGTGGGGGTAAACCACTGTTTGGGCGCACGGCAGGGCTTGGAAGTGAAGGAGCGCCGTTTGACTGTTTCAAACCAAAATTGGCTGGAATTGAAATTGGACGCCATGTCGCGTTTGGAGAGCCCCTGATACGCCTAAACAGTCGAAATCCCCCACAAATCACACCATTTTGGAAACTAGACCCCTTAAGGAACTTATCTAGATGTGTGGTGAGCACTTTGAACCCCCAAGTGCTTCACAGAAATTAATAAACGTAGAGCTGTGAAAATAAAAAATCATTTTTTTCCTCAAAAATGATTCTTTAGCCCGCTATTTTTTTTATTTTCCCAAGGGTAACAGGAGAAATTGGACCCAAAAAGTTGTTGTGCAATTTTTCCTGAGTACGCTGATACCCCATATGTGGGGTTAAACCACTGTTTGGGCGCATGGGAGTGCTTGGAAGGGAAGGAGCGCCATTTTGTAATGCAGACTTTGATGGAATGTTCTGCGGGCGTCATGTTGTGTTTGCAGAGCCCTTGATGTACCTAAACAGTAGAAACCCCCTGCAAGTGACACCATTTTGGAAACTAGACCCCCCAAGGAGCTTATCTAGATGTGTGGTGAGCACTTTGAACCCCAAGTGCTTCACAGAAATTTATAAACGCAGAGCCGTGAAAATGAAAAATCATTTTTTTTCTCAAAAATGTTTTTTTAGCCAGCTATTTTTTATTTTCCCAAGGGTAACAGGAGAAATTAGAATCCCAAAATCGGTGTGCAATTTGTCCTGAGTACGCTATACCCCATATGTTGGGGTAAACCACTGTTTGGGCGCACGGCAGGGCTCGGAAGGGAGGGAGCGACATTTGACTTTTTGAAAGCCACGTCGTGTTTGGAGACCCCCTGATGTGTCTAAACAGTGGAAACCCCCACAAGTGACCTCATTTTGGAAACTAGACCCCTTAAGGAACTTATCTAGATGTGTGGTGAGCACTTTGAACCCCAAGTGTTTCACAGAAATTTATAAACGCAGAGCCGTGAAAATGAAAAATCATTTTTTTTCTCAAAAATGTTTTTTTTAGCCAGCTATTTTTTATTTTCCCAAGGGTAACAGGAGAAATTAGAACCCCAAAATTGGTGTGCAATTTGTCCTCAGTACGCTAATACCGCATATGTTGGGGTAAACCACTGTTTGGGCGCACGGCAGGGCTCGGAAGGGAGGGAGCGACATTTGACTTTTTGAAAGCCACGTCGTGTTTGGAGACCCCCTGATGTGTCTAAACAGTGGAAACCCCCCACAAGTGACCCCATTTTGGAAACTAGACCCCTTAAGGAACTTATCTAGATGTGTGGTGAGCACTTTGAACCCCAAGTGTTTCACAGAAATTTATAAACGCAGAGCTGTGAAAATAAAAAATCATTTTTTTTCTCAAAAATGATTTTTTTAGCCAGCTATTTTTTTATTTTCCCAAGGGTAACAGGAGAAATTAGAACCCCGAAATTGGTGTGCAATTTGTCCTGAGTACGCTGATACCCCATATGTTGGGGTAAACCACTGTTTGGGCGCACGGCAGGGCTCGGAAGGGAGGGAGCGCCATTTGACTTTTTGAACGCCACGTCGTGTTTGGAGACCCCCTGATGTGCCTAAATAGTGGAAATCCCTCAATTCTAGCTCCAACCCTAACCCCAACACACCCCTAACCCTAATCCCAACCCTAAACCTAACCTAAATCCCCAATACCCCTTAATTGTAACCCTAACTCTAATTGTAACCCTAACCCTAATTTTAACCCTAACCCTAATTGTAACCTTAACCCTAATTATAACCCTAACCCTAAGGCTAGATTCATTTTGCGTTTTACCAGCCCGTTCAACACATAGCGTTGACGGGCTGGTAACGGTATAGCATAACACGATCGCGTTATGCTATACCCGCTAGCGCAGAGGAATCAGCAGATGATTCATCTGCGCTAGCGGTGACGGAGCCCAGACGCTGCAGCCCGCGTCCGAGGCTCCGTCACTGAATGATGGCACGTCGCAAACGCATCCCGCTTTACGGCATGCGTCGCGATGCGCCCTCAAATGGGGGTGAATGGCAGCGTTAACGGACTGCGTTACACCGCGTTATACCGCGGTGTAACGCAGTCCGTCTAACGGACTGCCATAATGCAGTATGAACCCAGCTTAACCCTAACGCTAATTATAACCCTAACCCTAATGCTAACCCTAACCCTAATGCTAACCCTAACCCTAATTATAACCCTAACCCTAATTATAACCCTAACCCTAACAGAAAAATGAAAATAAATATAATTTCTATTTTTTATTATATGTCCCTAACTAAGGGGGTGATAAATGGGGGGGTTATGTACTGTTTTTTTTATTTTGATCACTGTGATAGTTTATCACAGTGATCAAAATGCACTTTCTGGAGAATGAATGAAATAATTTTTGAATCTGCCGCCAAGCAGATCGGCGGGCGCACTGCGCATGCGCCCGCCATTTTTTTTTTGCAGGAAGAAGACGCCGGGATCCTGGGGCCTGCGGGAGGACGGAGGACACCGGTAAGTATACGGGGGGGCGATCGGGGGACCGGGGGACCCTCATTTTCTCCCCTCTGATGTGCGATCACATCAGAGGGGGAGAAATCTTTTTTTTTTTTTTTTTTTTTTTTTTTGCGATCGCATCTATGCTTGCATAGATGCGATCGCAACACCAGGATCGGTGAATACCGACCCGGATCATGTTCTCTGGGGTCTCGGTAGCCGAGACCCCAGAGAATATTTGCCCATCCCACCCAGGACACAGCGGCACATAGCGGCGGGCGCACTGAGCATGCGCCCGCCATTTTCTACATCGTGCCGGCCCCGGGGGACACCGGAGGGCCCTGGGGCCACATACAGGACATCGGGGGCCACATGGGGGTCCCGGGGACCCTTTTTCTCTGTCCTCTGATGTCCGATGACATCAGAGGACAGAGAAATTAAATGGCACAACTTTTTTTTTTTTTTGTTGCGGTCGCCGTTATAGGGTTAATAACGGCGATCGCAACATCGGTGTCGGTAAAAACCGACCCGATTCATGTTCTCTGGGGTCTCGGCTACCCCCGGTAGCTGAGACCCCGGAGAAAATGCGCCTCTGGGGGGCGCTATTCACTTTTTCCACAGCGCCGTTAATTAACGGCGCTGTGGTTTAAGTACCCTTAATGACCGCCGTTAAAAGGCGTATCGGCTGGTCGTTAAGGGGTTAAGAAGGTGAAGATGAAGAATAATTTGATGAGAAAGATGATGCTGCTGCTGAAGATTATGAAGGAGAAAGTGTGGCACTGGCAAAAGTTAAAAAGGTGAAGAGCATGGAAGTTGTGAAACATACATATTTGCCAAAATAGAAAAAAGGTTAACAACATTGTCAATTTGTTAGTCAATCCAAACGTATTTCCAAAAAAATATATATGAATGCTATTCCAATGCATTGGGTTAAACATGTATGCCTTTATTGTCTCCTCAACCTCCCCCAATACATTCTACATTAGTCTTTGTTGTTTTCCTTCATGTACAATTAACCAACAAGGCAAGAATGTTTTTTTTAATGTCGATATTTGGTTCCCATAGACTTACATGGGACTTCCGGTATCGGAATCGGATATCGACGATATTTAGTGATATCGGCGATACCATTCCGATCCGATATTTTTAGATATCGAGCAGTATCGCTCAACACTACTTAAGATGTTCATTTCTAACTTCAATAGTAACACATTCGGCCTTGAATTCACGTCCATTATTAGTACGAATAGCATCAACTTCTTGGACTTAGAAATCTATATGGACGAGGATGCTATTCACACTAGATGCCAACGTAAGGATGTGGATGCAAACAGCTATATTGACATCAACAGCTGCCACCTCCCTATATGGCTAACTAACATCCCCAAAGGTCAATTTACGCGGGTGAGGCGTAACTGCTCTAAAATGCAGGATTATACCAAAGAAGCGGAATATTTGACTCAACAATTCCTAGAGAAAGGTTATCCTGGATCACTATTACAGACAGCAAAAGGAGAAGTTGGAAAATTGTCCAGACAGACTCTAGTCCATAAAACTCAACCCAATTTGACCACTCCGCCTACTATTATGGAACAAATCTGTGATTTACCTATCATCACCCAATATCACCACAACCATAAACAATTTATGAGCATTATCCGTAAACACTGGTGTATTCTTCAGGGTGACAAGAAGGTTGGCGAGTTTTTACCAGACCGCCCTAAATTTGTATTCAGGAAAGTCCAAACATTGGGCAACCTGATAGCCCCCACTGTTAGAAATGGTACAATGTCACCTTTAGGCATGGGCTCCATGGGTTTCACACCATGTGGCACATGTTCATGCTGTACGTGGACCAATTTTCGCAAAGTTAAACAAACTATGTTTTATGATGCCCACAATAAACATCATTTTCAGATTAAAGATTCCATCTCCTGTTTTACTACGGGGGTAATATATTTAATAAAGTGCTCCTGCAGTAAAATTTACATAGGGCTAACCAAGCGAAAATTGATGGACCGCATGAAGGAACATTTTAACAACATAGAAAAAAGCTTTAAAGGCCACCCACTTTCCAGGCATTTTTTAGAATATCATAATAAATCCGCACATGGTGTGCATTTTTGCGGGATACAGGTGATTCGCAAAAACATTAGGGGGGTGATTACCTCAAACAAATGTCACGGATTGAATCCCTTTGGATCTTTACCCTGGATAGTTTGCCCCCCACAGGGTTGAATCATGAGATTGAACTTTACGCCTTCTCATGAGGTCGCCACGGGTGTTAGTTACTGTACAATATATATGCATATTTATCCTATACGTTTTATTATGGAAAATGCTGACACTCACACTGTGCACGCCAATATATTTATCATTAATATTTCTATCCATAATGGGTAATTAGCATATTTTATATATTATTTATGCGTACATACATGGAGTATGTGGTGTATATTCTGTGCACGTACATTTTTAGATAAATGTTTTATTCAGGTTTTTGCATATTTACCATCTTGTATGGTTCATTATGCGTTTTTATTTAAATTATTCATGACAGCGTCAATAAGCGGTTTTATCTATTTATAGCCCTATAAAGGACTTTTCTCTATCATATGCACATTAAACTCAATTTTAATTAATTTAATTAATAAAGGTTTTTATTTTATCATGATTCAGGTTTTAACAATAAATATTCCAGTAGTCGCTGCTTTCCCACTCTTTTTATCTTTTCCTCAAAAAAAACACAGAAATACTGCATTAGGTACTTCCAATTTACTGTGGTCTTCTAATATGGGCACTTTATTGATGGATGAGGGGCGTGGAGACACTTATAGGGATATAAGGCGGGGTACACAGTGGGTCTCTATCCCTGATGAAAAAAGTCAGAGAGCCTTTGAAACGCGTCGGTGTATTTTGATCCTTCCCGGTCCCCGTCCAGTGGTGATGTCACCCATCCTCCATCCCGCCCCCTGCCTGCTCGCTTCCTCTCAGCGGCACCTCTCGGCCAGAGGACGCCGCTGCTTACTCAGTCAGTTGCGCGGCAACTCAAGAGGCACCTCTACGTAACAGGCAGGACGCTCCCTTGCTACAGTGCTGTCTTGCCTCCTCATCTACCGTGCGGTCTGGGGAGGTTTCTATGAGGAGTCGGCTCCCTCCCTTTCAAGCACCAGCCACAGATCCAACCCTCAGGAACCAAGAAAGTCCCCATGTGCCTGCATCAGGCTTTATGCAAGAACTCAATTGCCGTTTCTCCATCTAGGTCTATTTAGACTTTCTGAGAAAAATTCTTGAAAACCCGGTCAGCAGGGCGCAAAAGACAGGAATCTTCTTAGTAAATTACAATCTTCATTTATTAAAAATTATTAAAAATTATGGTAAAACAATGAATCCACAACGTGTTTCAACGGAGTGAGTCCATCTTCCTCAGGTGATTATGCCACCTGAGGAAGATGGACTCACTCCGTTGAAACGCGTTGTGGATTCATTGTTTTGCCATAATTTTTAATAATTTTTAGTAAATGAAGATTGTCATTTACTAAGAAGATTCCTGTCTTTTGCGCCCTGCTGACCGGATTTTCAAGAATCTTTCTCAATAGTAATCCCACTCGCGGTACCCGGCTGGAGCAGCATTAGATTTCTTAATTGCACCTGGCTGGTGCTCCTACAGACTGTCTATCCCACGTCTCTCATCTATTTAGACTTTATGGCTCCTACTTTCACTTGTCCTTTTGCAGCCATTGGTAGTTGCGCCTTTTTTTTATCAGATCTCATTGGAAGCGCAGGTGTTTCACTTTGGTACATATTTTGCTCAATCTCTTTTTGTCAGCAGTCGCACAGTAGCTGACTCAACTCCAGCAGACTCCATACTACTATATCTGTATATATGTGTATGCTTGCTCCCATGGTCCATATACATATATATATATATTTTTATTTTTTTTTCCCCACATTTTCAGGTAGCGCCAGTGTATTATTTCTTTATTTTTGAAAAACAATTTAGTTTGGTGTCACTTTGTTCTGAGACTGCTAACTTTTTTTTTTTTTCTGTTGATGGAGCTGTGCAATGCCTCTTTCAGATGTCAGGGTGTCCAGTATGTATGGTGACAGTTTTCACACGTATTGGAGACACTTACACACATAGACAAGTGAATGAGTCTGTGCACATGCTAGTGTGCTTCCACAAACTGTGTGTTTGTGGGCAAAATACTTCTGACATGTCCATTTTTTTAACAGCAGCACAGGCCGCAAAACTTCCCACACACGGATGACACACAGGGATGTCATACGTGTTACACATCCCAGTGCCTGAGAAGCAGCGTAAGTTAGCGCTGTTCCCCGGCGCCAGGTGCTGAAGACGCCGGTCATCATTCTCCCCTGCTCTGCTGGCAATCAGCGAGAGCAGGGGAGAATGATGAGTCATATTCAACTGATAACAGCAACAGCAGGTGGCGGCTGATGGGACTTTTACTCCCATTAGCCTACACCTGCTGCTGCTAATAACAGTGAGAGAAATGCAGCAGCTGATGGGAGTATTCAAAAGCTGCCACCTGAGCCATAAATAAATAAATAAAATGGCGTGGGTTCACTTGTATTTTTGATAACCAGCCAGGCAAAACTGACAGCTAGGGCTGCAGCCCTCAGCTATTAGTGTTAGCAAGGCTGGTTATCAAGAATAGAAGGGTCCCCTTGCTACCTGTTGTGAACACTTTTAATCTGGATTCTGAGTTTGGGCTCCCTCTGGTGGTTGCTGCTGGTAATGGAGCTGGTATGGCTGACAGAAGTCAATCACCTGAAGAGGATGATTGGAGGTAAGGTGTTACAGACTGGGGAGATTTAAGTGAGCAGCCTTCCCTTAGTTGTTGCAAGTGATTTGGTCTTCTTCCTGAGCCTTCTGGAAGTCTGCTTGCTCCCTGCTTTGTCCTGCATCTTTCAGATAAATTATTTGTCTGTTTTAATCTGTGGCATTTTTTCCCTATTTGCTTTTCTCTGTTCTCTGACTTGCTTGTGTGAGTTCAGCCCCTGTGCTTGACTCTGTTTTCCTTTGCCACAGCTCATGGCAGTCTTTTCTCTATTTCTAGTCTCCTGGTATTTCAGTATCTGTTGTTTTGCATCCAGTTCACACCAGAGTTCTGATTTAGTGGGGGAGAGGTTGTGTGGCCTCAGTATTTTTGCATATCAGACGTGTTGAAATTTTTCTTAGGGTTTTTGCAGGTTTGCAGACAGTATCATTTCCTGTCCTGTTCTATCCAGACAGTTTGGGCCCCAGCATTTGCTTACTCTATTTTCTGCCTGTGTATTGTACTTCATCTGTCTCACCGGCAATATATGTTTGGGGGCTATCTATTCCTTTGGGGCTCTACTCCGGGGCAGTTAGCTTTCCCCTTTCTCTGTTTAGGCTTAGTTAACACTTTGGCTGTGTCGAGGCGTCTAGGGCATCGTAGGTACATCCCACGGCTAATTCTAGTTGTGTTGTCAGTTTAGGGGTCTGCAATCCGCTAAGTTACCAATCTCTCTGGGTGTTTGGTTGCCTAGCCTATTTTTCTATTATCCTCCTCGGTTACTGAATCATAACAGGGTCCTCCCATTATTGAGAACCGGTGGCTGGTATTCTCAGGCTGGTAAGGGGCCATAGATATTGACCCCCAGACTAAAAATATCAGCCTGCAACTGCCCAGAAAAGGCACATCTATTAGATGTGCCATTTCTGATGCTTTTCCTGGCTCTTCCCACTTGCATTGTAGTGGTGACAAGTTGGGTTCATATTTGTGTGGTTGATGTCACCTTTCCATTCCAAGACACCTATCCATTACTAATCCAATAGATGTATTGTAAACAAGCACACAGCAAGTAGGGATTCAATGGAATGAGCGTTAAGTGAGTATAACTGTGTATAATTATTGTTAAATAAAGTAAAGTGTGTTTTTGTTTTGATTTTTTAAATAAAGGACTTTATTCTGGCCGTGTCTTTACTTACAATACAACTTTAGGATTAGTAATGGATAGCTGTCTTATAGATGCCTCTCCATTACTAACCCATGGGCTTGATGTCACCAGACAATACAAAGGTGACATCAATCCCACAAATATGAACACCATTTGCCACTGCTACAGGGCAAGTGGGAAGAGCCGTGCAAAGCACCAGAATTGGCAATTTAAAGATGTGCTTCTTCTGGGCGGCGGGGCTGTTTTTTTTTTGGGGGGTCGTACCCAGGGCCCCTTTGCAGCCTTAGAATACCATCCCCAGCTTTTGCTTTATTTGGCTATTGAAAAAAATGGCGACCAAACGTGTTTTTTTTAAATTTTTTATTTAAATAAAAAAAAAAAAAACACTGTGGGGGGGGCCCCCTTTTTTCTTGTAACCACTTGTTAAAGCTGACAGCGGGGGGGTTGGGACCCCACAGCTTCTTTTTTACTGGCGGTTATCAAAAATAAAGGAAACCCATGTTTTTTTTTTTAAAATTTATTTTTATAGCCACGCGCAGGCTGATGAATATTCCACATGCCCCTGCTCCGCTGTTGTACCCGCAGCGGGCAAGTCTGATTGGAGTTTTCCCATCAGGATGCCTGTGACAATAGAAAAATTTTTTTACCCCGTTTAGTGCGGGCTCAGCTGCCCTCGACAGCGGGAAGAAAAAGGCTCTTGCCCAGCGTATATCTTACCAACATCAAGCTGCCAATGTTTCTTCATCTGCGTGACAGCGCAAGAAAACCCGGTGTTCAGGTGCCCCCCCCAACAGTATCACAGACTTCCGGGTGAAGTCAGTGTTCGGGGCCATGCCTAAACTATGTTCAGTACAGACCCCAATTTTACTGTGGGCTTCACCATCTCTTTTACAAGTCCTCTTTACTGCTTAAGGGGCTATGGACTGTAGAATAGAAAGTAGTTACCCCTCCTATCTGCAGGACTTTCTAAAAAATCATTGCAAGGAACGCACTACAGCAATCGGTAGTTTAGGGAAAGGGATAAGAGACATCCAGATTTTTAAAAAAGCAAAAAAAATTATTACCACTTACCTTCCCTTTTCGATCGCTGTATATAGGCACTTAAAAGTACCAGGGTGCGTAATAGTATGCCTGACGACAGGATTCCCCCCTCCTTACACGGCAGTAGTGACACTGGTATAGGGGGGGAGCCGACTCTGGGGACATGAGACCAGACAACCTGTCGGCAAATGAGGCTGCCCTTTTTTTCCCTTTTTCTGGGGCTAAATACCAGCCCCAGTTACAGGAAAAAAAGTGAAAATAAAAAAAAAAATTTCAAAATTTAAAAACCCCTTTTTTTACGACCTTTTGGGGGAAATATGTAAAATACTTTTAAAAAAAAAAAAAATACATT
>JARQOD010000008.1:160367523-160394847 GCA_033576555.1 Oophaga sylvatica
AAGGGAGGGAGCGACATTTGACTTTTTGAAAGCCACGTCGTGTTTGGAGACCCCCTGATGTGTCTAAACAGTGGAAACCCCCCACAAGTGACCTCATTTTGGAAACTAGACCCCTTAAGGAACTTATCTAGATGTGTGGTGAGCACTTTGAACCCCCAAGTGTTTCACAGAAATTTATAAACGCAGAGCCGTGAAAATGAAAAATCATTTTTTTTCTCAAAAATGTTTTTTTTAGCCAGCTATTTTTATTTTCCCAAGGGTAACAGGAGAAATTAGAACCCCAAAATTGGTGTGCAATTTGTCCTCAGTACGCTAATACCGCATATGTTGGGGTAAACCACTGTTTGGGCGCACGGCAGGGCTCGGAAGGGAGGGAGCGACATTTGACTTTTTGAAAGCCACGTCGTGTTTGGAGACCCCCTGATGTGTCTAAACAGTGGAAACCCCCCACAAGTGACCCCATTTTGGAAACTAGACCCCTTAAGGAACTTATCTAGATGTGTGGTGAGCACTTTGAACCCCCAAGTGTTTCACAGAAATTTATAAACGCAGAGCTGTGAAAATAAAAAATCATTTTTTTTCTCAAAAATGATTTTTTTAGCCAGCTATTTTTTTATTTTCCCAAGGGTAACAGGAGAAATTAGAACCCCGAAATTGGTGTGCAATTTGTCCTGAGTACGCTGATACCCCATATGTTGGGTAAACCACTGTTTGGGCGCACGGCAGGGCTCGGAAGGGAGGGAGCGCCATTTGACTTTTTGAACGCCACGTCGTGTTTGGAGACCCCCTGATGTGCCTAAATAGTGGAAATCCCTCAATTCTAGCTCCAACCCTAACCCCAACACACCCCTAACCCTAATCCCAACCCTAAACCTAACCTAAATCCCAACCCTAATTGTAACCCTAACTCTAATTGTAACCCTAACCCTAATTTTAACCCTAACCCTAATTGTAACCTTAACCCTAATTATAACCCTAACCCTAAGGCTAGATTCATTTTGCGTTTTACCAGCCCGTTCAACACATAGCGTTGACGGGCTGGTAACGGTATAGCATAACACGATCGCGTTATGCTATACCCGCTAGCGCAGAGGAATCAGCAGATGATTCATCTGCGCTAGCGGTGACGGAGCCCAGACGCTGCAGCCCGCGTCCGAGGCTCCGTCACTGAATGATGGCACGTCGCAAACGCATCCCGCTTTACGGCATGCGTCGCGATGCGCCCTCAAATGGGGGTGAATGGCAGCGTTAACGGACTGCGTTACACCGCGTTATACCGCGGTGTAACGCAGTCCGTCTAACGGACTGCCATAATGCAGTATGAACCCAGCTTAACCCTAACGCTAATTATAACCCTAACCCTAATGCTAACCCTAACCCTAATGCTAACCCTAACCCTAATTATAACCCTAACCCTAATTATAACCCTAACCCTAACAGAAAAATGAAAATAAATATAATTTCTATTTTTTATTATATGTCCCTAACTAAGGGGTGATAAATGGGGGGTTATGTACTGTTTTTTTTTTTGATCACTGTGATAGTTTATCACAGTGATCAAAATGCACTTTCTGGAGAATGAATGAAATAAATTTTTGAATCTGCCGCCAAGCAGATCGGCGGGCGCACTGCGCATGCGCCCGCCATTTTTTTTTGCAGGAAGAAGACGCCGGGATCCTGGGGCCTGCGGGAGGACGGAGGACACCGGTAAGTATACGGGGGGGCGATCGGGGGACCGGGGGACCCTCATTTTCTCCCCTCTGATGTGCGATCACATCAGAGGGGTGAGAAATCTTTTTTTTTTTTTTTTTTTTTTTTTGCGATCGCATCTATGCTTGCATAGATGCGATCGCAACACCAGGATCGGTGAATACCGACCCGGATCATGTTCTCTGGGGTCTCGGTAGCCGAGACCCCAGAGAATATTTGCCCATCCCACCCAGGACACAGCGGCACATAGCGGCGGGCGCACTGAGCATGCGCCCGCCATTTTCTACATTGTGCCGGCCCCGGGGACACCGGAGGGCCCTGGGGCCACATACAGGACATCGGGGGCCACATGGGGGTCCCGGGGACCCTTTTTCTCTGTCCTCTGATGTCCGATGACATCAGAGGACAGAGAAATTAAATGGCACAACTTTTTTTTTTTTTTGTTGCGGTCGCCGTTATAGGGTTAATAACGGCGATCGCAACATCGGTGTCGGTAAAAACCGACCCGATTCATGTTCTCTGGGTCTCGGCTACCCCCGGTAGCTGAGACCCCGGAGAAAATGCGCCTCTGGGGGGCGCTATTCACTTTTTCCACAGCGCCGTTAATTAACGGCGCTGTGGTTTAAGTACCCTTAATGACCGCCGTTAAAAGGCGTATCGGCTGTCGTTAAGGGGTTAAGAAGGTGAAGATGAAGAATAATTTGATGAGAAAGATGATGCTGCTGCTGAAGATTATGAAGGAGAAAGTGTGGCACTGGCAAAAGTTAAAAAGGTGAAGAGCATGGAAGTTGTGAAACATACATATTTGCCAAAATAGAAAAAAGGTTAACAACATTGTCAATTTGTTAGTCAATCCAAACGTATTTCCAAAAAAATATATATGAATGCTATTCCAATGCATTGGGTTAAACATGTATGCCTTTATTGTCTCCTCAACCTCCCCCAATACATTCTACATTAGTCTTTGTTGTTTTCCTTCATGTACAATTAACCAACAAGGCAAGAATGTTTTTTTTAATGTCGATATTTGGTTCCCATAGACTTACATGGGACTTCCGGTATCGGAATCGGATATCGACGATATTTAGTGATATCGGCGATACCATTCCGATCCGATATTTTTAGATATCGAGCAGTATCGCTCAACACTACTTAAGATGTTCATTTCTAACTTCAATAGTAACACATTCGGCCTTGAATTCACGTCCATTATTAGTACGAATAGCATCAACTTCTTGGACTTAGAAATCTATATGGACGAGGATGCTATTCACACTAGATGCCAACGTAAGGATGTGGATGCAAACAGCTATATTGACATCAACAGCTGCCACCTCCCTATATGGCTAACTAACATCCCAAAGGTCAATTTACGCGGGTGAGGCGTAACTGCTCTAAAATGCAGGATTATACCAAAGAAGCGGAATATTTGACTCAACAATTCCTAGAGAAAGGTTATCCTGGATCACTATTACAGACAGCAAAAGGAGAAGTTGGAAAATTGTCCAGACAGACTCTAGTCCATAAAACTCAACCCAATTTGACCACTCCGCCTACTATTATGGAACAAATCTGTGATTTACCTATCATCACCCAATATCACCACAACCATAAACAATTTATGAGCATTATACCGTAAACACTGGTGTATTCTTCAGGGTGACAAGAAGGTTGGCGAGTTTTTACCAGACCGCCCTAAATTTGTATTCAGGAAAGTCCAAACATTGGGCAACCTGATAGCCCCCACTGTTAGAAATGGTACAATGTCACCTTTAGGCATGGGCTCCATGGGTTTCACACCATGTGGCACATGTTCATGCTGTACGTGGACCAATTTTCGCAAAGTTAAACAAACTATGTTTTATGATGCCCACAATAAACATCATTTTCAGATTAAAGATTCCATCTCCTGTTTTACTACGGGGGTAATATATTTAATAAAGTGCTCCTGCAGTAAAATTTACATAGGGCTAACCAAGCGAAAATTGATGGACCGCATGAAGGAACATTTTAACAACATAGAAAAAAGCTTTAAAGGCCACCCACTTTCCAGGCATTTTTTAGAATATCATAATAAATCCGCACATGGTGTGCATTTTTGCGGGATACAGGTGATTCGCAAAAACATTAGGGGGTGATTACCTCAAACAAATGTCACGGATTGAATCCCTTTGGATCTTTACCCTGGATAGTTTGCCCCCCACAGGGTTGAATCATGAGATTGAACTTTACGCCTTCTCATGAGGTCGCCACGGGTGTTAGTTACTGTACAATATATATGCATATTTATCCTATACGTTTTATTATGGAAAATGCTGACACTCACACTGTGCACGCCAATATATTTATCATTAATATTTCTATCCATAATGGGTAATTAGCATATTTTATATATTATTTATGCGTACATACATGGAGTATGTGGTGTATATTCTGTGCACGTACATTTTTAGATAAATGTTTTATTCAGGTTTTTGCATATTTACCATCTTGTATGGTTCATTATGCGTTTTTATTTAAATTATTCATGACAGCGTCAATAAGCGGTTTTATCTATTTATAGCCCTATAAAGGACTTTTCTCTATCATATGCACATTAAACTCAATTTTAATTAATTTAATTAATAAAGGTTTTTATTTTATCATGATTCAGGTTTTAACAATAAATATTCCAGTAGTCGCTGCTTTCCCACTCTTTTTATCTTTTCCTCAAAAAAAACACAGAAATACTGCATTAGGTACTTCCAATTTACTGTGGTCTTCTAATATGGGCACTTTATTGATGGATGAGGGGCGTGGAGACACTTATAGGGATATAAGGCGGGGTACACAGTGGGTCTCTATCCCTGATGAAAAAAGTCAGAGAGCCTTTGAAACGCGTCGGTGTATTTTGATCCTTCCCGGTCCCCGTCCAGTGGTGATGTCACCCATCCTCCATCCCGCCCCCTGCCCTGCTCGCTTCCTCTCAGCGGCACCTCTCGGCCAGAGGACGCCGCTGCTTACTCAGTCAGTTGCGCGGCAACTCAAGAGGCACCTCTACGTAACAGGCAGGACGCTCCCTTGCTACAGTGCTGTCTTGCCTCCTCATCTACCGTGCGGTCTGGGGAGGTTTCTATGAGGAGTCGGCTCCCTCCCTTTCAAGCACCAGCCACAGATCCAACCCTCAGGAACCAAGAAAGTCCCCATGTGCCTGCATCAGGCTTTATGCAAGAACTCAATTGCCGTTTCTCCATCTAGGTCTATTTAGACTTTCTGAGAAAAATTCTTGAAAACCCGGTCAGCAGGGCGCAAAAGACAGGAATCTTCTTAGTAAATTACAATCTTCATTTATTAAAAATTATTAAAAATTATGGTAAAACAATGAATCCACAACGTGTTTCAACGGAGTGAGTCCATCTTCCTCAGGTGATTATGCCACCTGAGGAAGATGGACTCACTCCGTTGAAACGCGTTGTGGATTCATTGTTTTGCCATAATTTTTAATAATTTTTAGTAAATGAAGATTGTCATTTACTAAGAAGATTCCTGTCTTTTGCGCCCTGCTGACCGGATTTTCAAGAATCTTTCTCAATAGTAATCCCACTCGCGGTACCCGGCTGGAGCAGCATTAGATTTCTTAATTGCACCTGGCTGGTGCTCCTACAGACTGTCTATCCCACGTCTCTCATCTATTTAGACTTTATGGCTCCTACTTTCACTTGTCCTTTTGCAGCCATTGGTAGTTGCGCCTTTTTTTTATCAGATCTCATTGGAAGCGCAGGTGTTTCACTTTGGTACATATTTTGCTCAATCTCTTTTTGTCAGCAGTCGCACAGTAGCTGACTCAACTCCAGCAGACTCCATACTACTATATCTGTATATATGTGTATGCTTGCTCCCATGGTCCATATACATATATATATATATTTTTATTTTTTTTTCCCCACATTTTCAGGTAGCGCCAGTGTATTATTTCTTTATTTTTGAAAAACAAATTTAGTTTGGTGTCACTTTGTTCTGAGACTGCTAACTTTTTTTTTTTTTCTGTTGATGGAGCTGTGCAATGCCTCTTTCAGATGTCAGGGTGTCCAGTATGTATGGTGACAGTTTTCACACGTATTGGAGACACTTACACACATAGACAAGTGAATGAGTCTGTGCACATGCTAGTGTGCTTCCACAAACTGTGTGTTTGTGGGCAAAATACTTCTGACATGTCCATTTTTTTAACAGCAGCACAGGCCGCAAAACTTCCCACACACGGATGACACACAGGGATGTCATACGTGTTACACATCCCAGTGCCTGAGAAGCAGCGTAAGTTAGCGCTGTTCCCCGGCGCCAGGTGCTGAAGACGCCGGTCATCATTCTCCCCTGCTCTGCTGGCAATCAGCGAGAGCAGGGGAGAATGATGAGTCATATTCAACTGATAACAGCAACAGCAGGTGGCGGCTGATGGGACTTTTACTCCCATTAGCCTACACCTGCTGCTGCTAATAACAGTGAGAGAAATGCAGCAGCTGATGGGAGTATTCAAAAGCTGCCACCTGAGCCATAAATAAATAAATAAAATGGCGTGGGTTCACTTGTATTTTTGATAACCAGCCAGGCAAAACTGACAGCTAGGGGCTGCAGCCCTCAGCTATTAGTGTTAGCAAGGCTGGTTATCAAGAATAGAAGGGTCCCCTTGCTACCTGTTGTGAACACTTTTAATCTGGATTCTGAGTTTGGGCTCCCTCTGGTGGTTGCTGCTGGTAATGGAGCTGGTATGGCTGACAGAAGTCAATCACCTGAAGAGGATGATTGGAGGTAAGGTGTTACAGACTGGGGAGATTTAAGTGAGCAGCCTTCCCTTAGTTGTTGCAAGTGATTTGGTCTTCTTCCTGAGCCTTCTGGAAGTCTGCTTGCTCCCTGCTTTGTCCTGCATCTTTCAGATAAATTATTTGTCTGTTTTAATCTGTGGCATTTTTTCCCTATTTGCTTTTCTCTGTTCTCTGACTTGCTTGTGTGAGTTCAGCCCCTGTGCTTGACTCTGTTTTCCTTTGCCACAGCTCATGGCAGTCTTTTCTCTATTTCTAGTCTCCTGGTATTTCAGTATCTGTTGTTTTGCATCCAGTTCACACCAGAGTTCTGATTTAGTGGGGGAGAGGTTGTGTGGCCTCAGTATTTTTGCATATCAGATGTGTTGAAATTTTTCTTAGGGTTTTTGCAGGTTTGCAGACAGTATCATTTCCTGTCCTGTTCTATCCAGACAGTTTGGGCCCCAGCATTTGCTTACTCTATTTTCTGCCTGTGTATTGTACTTCATCTGTCTCACCGGCAATATATGTTTGGGGGCTATCTATTCCTTTGGGGCTCTACTCCGGGGCAGTTAGCTTTCCCCTTTCTCTGTTTAGGCTTAGTTAACACTTTGGCTGTGTCGAGGCGTCTAGGGCATCGTAGGTACATCCCACGGCTAATTCTAGTTGTGTTGTCAGTTTAGGGGTCTGCAATCCGCTAAGTTACCAATCTCTCTGGGTGTTTGGTTGCCTAGCCTATTTTTCTATTATCCTCCTCGGTTACTGAATCATAACAGGGTCCTCCCATTATTGAGAACCGGTGGCTGGTATTCTCAGGCTGGTAAGGGGCCATAGATATTGACCCCCAGACTAAAAATATCAGCCTGCAACTGCCCAGAAAAGGCACATCTATTAGATGTGCCATTTCTGATGCTTTTCCTGGCTCTTCCCACTTGCATTGTAGTGGTGACAAGTTGGGTTCATATTTGTGTGGTTGATGTCACCTTTCCATTCCAAGACACCTATCCATTACTAATCCAATAGATGTATTGTAAACAAGCACACAGCAAGTAGGGATTCAATGGAATGAGCGTTAAGTGAGTATAACTGTGTATAATTATTGTTAAATAAAGTAAAGTGTGTTTTTGTTTTGATTTTTAAATAAAGGACTTTATTCTGGCCGTGTCTTTACTTACAATACAACTTTAGGATTAGTAATGGATAGCTGTCTTATAGATGCCTCTCCATTACTAACCCATGGGCTTGATGTCACCAGACAATACAAAGGTGACATCAATCCCACAAATATGAACACCATTTGCCACTGCTACAGGGCAAGTGGGAAGAGCCGTGCAAAGCACCAGAATTGGCACATCTAATAGATGTGCTTCTTCTGGGCGGCTGCGGGCTGATATTTTTAAGGGGTCAGTATCCATGGCCCCTTTGCAGCCTTAGAATACCAGTCCCCAGCTGTCTGCTTTATCTTGGCTAGTTGAAAAAAATGGGGCGACCAAACGTGTTTTTTTAAATTATTTATTTAAATAATTTAAAAAAAAACACGTGTGGTGGGGACCCCTATTTTCTTGATAACCAGCCTTGTTAAAGCTGACAGCTGAGGGTTGCAGCCCACAGCTGTCAGTTTTTACTGGCTGGTTATCAAAAAATAAAGGGTAACCCATGTCATTTTTTTAAATTTATTTATTTATAGCGCACGCGCAGGCTGATGAATACTTCCATCAGCTGCCGCCTGCTCTCGCTGTTGTTAGCCGCAGCAGGCGAAGTCTGATTGGAGTAATTCCATCAGTGAATGCCTGTGACAATAGGCAAAATTTTTACCACCTGTTATAGCTGCAGGCTCATGCTGTCATCTGACAGCGTGGAAGACAAGGCTCTCTGACCAGCAGTAGTGATCTTACCAACGATCAGAGCTGCCAATGTTTCTTCATCTGCGTGACAGCGCAAGAAATACCCGGTGTTCAGGGTGCCGAACCCGAACAGTATCACAGACTTCCTGGTGAAGTCAGTGTTCAGGGTCCATGCCTGAACAGTAGGTGTTCAGTACAGACCCCATATTTTACTGTTCGGCTTCACTCATCTCTGTGTACAAGTCCTACTTTACTGCTTAAGGATGCTATGGACTGTAGAATAGTAAAGTAGTTACCGCTCCTACTCTGCAGTGACTTTCTAAAACATCATTGCATAGGAACGCAGCTACATGCAATCGTGTAGTTGTAGGAATAGGGAGTAAGAGACATCCAGAGTCTTCATAGAGAAGGCAGAAACAAATTATTACCATCTGTACCTTCCCTTCTCGATCGCTGTATATAGAGCACTTAATAAGTACCAGGTGTGCAGTAATAGTATGCGCTGACGGACAGTGATTCCTCCTCCTTACACGGCAGTCATGTGATCACTGTGTATAGGGAGGGAGCTCGACTTCTGGGTCACATGAGAGCCAGACAACACTGTCGTGCATCAATGAGGCTGCATTTTCCTTGTAACTGGGGCTAATATACCAGCCCCAGTTACAGGGAAAATAAGATGAAACTAAAAAAAAATATTTCAATATTTAAAGACCCATTTTTTACGACCTTATAGGGGTACAATATGTAAAATACATTAAAAAAAAAATAAATACATTAAAAAATGGGTAAAAAATAAATTAATAAATTAAAATAAATAAAAACACCAGTGTCCATGCAAATTGATTTTACCAGCTCTGATGCGTAAAAAAAATTGTGTCAGCTATAGATATATATATATAAATTTATATATATAAATATTTGCTACATATTGGGGAACACATTATTAAATGTTATTAAATGTAGTTGGTCAAAAAATGTGTTAAAAATGGCTAAAAAAGGAAACATGTTTCCTTTATGTTTCAGGAAAAAAAGAGATAGTATAACAGTGACAATTAAATATAAAATAAAATGTATCACAAAGAAACAGACAAACTGCAAAAATTATTTGAATATCTGAAAGAGAAAAAAAAATGTACAGGTCTTCAAACTGCAGCACAAAAAAATCTCCAAAAACCTGTTTTGTCAGGATTGGGGGTAAATGGCCTGGTTTTGAACTGGTTAATAATGTTTGCAATCTGTATTGTCAAATCCATTGACAGATCCCCTTTAGTAGTGGACATACTAATAAAGGAAGATGTTAAAAATGGTTTTCATTCTTTTATTTTTATTTTTTTTAACTGCGATAGAAGCTACAAACATTCTTTTATATTTGGTGATAGCGCAGATCTGGTGATACCAAACTGATACATAAGATGCGGACCACATATATATGTGTAAGCTCTTCACATTCCCCGTGACTTCCCTGGGATATTATTAGAGCTCTCAGCTCATGGAGAAAGTGATTCCAGTATTAGCAGTATATCAGGGGACTGCTGTATATGCAAGATCCGGTGTGAGATTCACCTTCAGCTGATAAAGGAGAACTTTCACCTTGTACCGTTGTAAGAAATAGCTCTGCTATTACCTTGCTATATCTTGGGTAAAGCTATGGGAAAAGGTGAGGACATCAGCTCTCTATAATATCAAATACATTATGGTCAGATCACAGTAATATCGACTTGGGGTACGTGCACACAACGTCTTTTTCAGGTGGATTCCGGCTGGAAACCCCCTGAAAAAGCACTTTAAAAAAGTCTAAAAGAATGAAAACATGCACAGCAATGGCAAAACGACCTGCTGTGCCTAATTTTCATCTTTTGTCATATTTTTTTTACCGTTTCTAGCTCTTAAGAATCTCATTACATGGACAGACCTTTGGCAAAATACGATCGCTTAGCAGTAAACTTCTTTTTGATCGGCGCACGTTTTAATCCCCGTTTACACGGGCAGAAAAGAGTAAACAATGTGCACTGAGCGATCTATAGACGTTCGCCCTGTGCACATACTGTAGGCTGCCATTGTTTTCAGCAGTGCGAGTCCTGTTTACAACGGTGAGAACGATAATCTTTTCTGCTGCAAAAAAGATCGTTTCACCCGACGAGCGAGCGTTCTGGGAGACAAGCTGTCTGTTTATATGGCAAGACAATTGTGAAATAAGGATTTTTCACAATGCTCTATCACGATAGTTTTGCAGTGTAACTGTCCTCTAAAGCCATGAAGTGTCTAAGACAAGTGATCGGTCCATTCTTATGGCGCCTTCGGTTGCATGCTTCTAATATATCTTATAGTAAATGAAAAAACATATGCAAAATATGTAAAAGACATTCCAGGAAATAACACCGGAGCGTCTTTCTACAGCCCTCCTGTAGACTGCGTGTAAAAGGCGTCATGCCTACAATCCCTTAGAATAAACTCAGTTTCGGAAAGTTTCCATATAAGATAGTGAAGGCCGCAGTTTCCATATAAGATAGTGAAGGCCGCAGTTTCCATATAAGATAGTGAAGGCCGCAGTTTCCATATAAGATAGTGGAGGCCGCAGTTTCCATATAAGATAGTGAAGGCCGCAGTTTCCATATAAGATAGTGAAGGCCGCAGTTTCCATATAAGATAGTGAAGGCCGCAGTTTCCATATAAGATAGTGAAGGCCGCAGTTTCCATATAAGATAGTGAAGGCCGCAGTTTCCATATAAGATAGTGAAGGCCGCAGTTTCCATATAAGATAGTGAAGGCCACAGTTTCCATATAAGATAGTGAAGGCCGCAGTTTCCATATAAGATAGTGAAGGCCGCAGTTTCCATATAAGATAGTGAAGGCCGCAGTTTCCATATAAGATAGTGAAGGCCGCAGTTTCCATATAAGATAGTGAAGGCCGCAGTTTCCATATAAGATAGTGAAGGCCGCAGTTTCCATATAAGATAGTGAAGGCCGCAGTTTCCATATAAGATAGTGAAGGCCGCAGTTTCCATATAAGATAGTGAAGGCCGCAGTTTCCATATAAGATAGTGAAGGCCGCAGTTTCCATATAAGATAGTGAAGGCCGCAGTTTCCATATAAGATAGTGAAGGCCGCAGTTTTCATATAAGATAGTGAAGGCCGCAGTTTCCATATAAGATAGTGAAGGCCGCAGTTTTCATATAAGATAGTGAAGGCCGCAGTTTCCATATAAGATAGTGAAGGCCGCAGTTACTTTTCTTTGCTGTAAAATGAAATGAATGATGCTAAACTTATCACCCGACCGCTGTTTTATTGTCTTTTGGATATGTCGTGAATTCATATGAAGGTTTTGATCATTTTTCTTTCCATTGTTTATTCTGCAGGGAGCAGCTTTGTGATTAGTGAAGGAAGCTTTCTCGACGTATCAAACTGGGTAAACCCTGCCCAGCTGTTTCTGTACTATCAGGCAAATGGCAGCTCTCCGTGGGTGCGGGATCTCTGCGGCCAAAGAACAATAGACGCTTGTGAGCAGATTTGCGACCCAGAAACAGGTGAGCCAAGGTTTGACCCTGTAGGAATGATTAGAAGAAACTATCCACTCATTCATAAAACATGATGCTTGAGGCAAATCTACTCCGATGTTACTGAGAGGTCCCAGGGCGGCTTATAAATTGCTTCTAATGCTGCTGTTCTCCTCGCTGTCTCATGAGTGTTCACCTTTATTACATTGATGGTAAGCAGTCACTGTCATTACTGATGGAAAGACTGGATAAACTATGATGAGACTGGCTTGGTAGTGACAGCTCGGTCCCATGTCTACAGTAAATATGCACGGCGTCTGAGTCCAGGGGTTCCACAGTAATTAAAGAGGAGAAATTGGTTTAGTTTTAAAATGGATGTCCTGGGCTAACATACTGATGATCTGTGTGCTATGTATCTTTGAGTTTGGTCATTAATATCATATCGGTAGGTGTCCGATACCCAGCACCCCCACCGATCAGCTGTAATATGCTCTGATGGCAGGCAGATGTGAACTATATACCAATCCAGAACAGCACGACTCCAGTTTAGTGGTCACTCCTAGGTACTGCAGCTCATCTATTATTTACTTGCTGTCCCGATTATGCACAGCATTTAAATCCGACCATCTTGGACAATGCCTTTAAAGAGGTTGTTCACTACTAAGACAACACCGACTCGATATGAATGTCCTCTGTTGAAATACAAACACTTTTTCTCACCTCCTGTGCTGGCAGCATTACAGTGGTATCATCACTCGCGTTCCCCCAGAGCTCACATGACGTTTTTATGTCATGCGAGCCCTGCACACAATCAGCGCTGACTTCACCGTCCCTGCCTTCAGACGTATAAGTAATCAAGACAAAGTGATTGGCCAGCCGCAGCTCTCACATCCTTTATATATTTATTATTATATCCAACAGTGAAGCCAACGCTGGTCAGGCGCAGGGCTCACGTGATGTAACAACTTCACGTTAACCCAGAGAATGTGAGTGCCGACACAGATGGAATGGTGCCGGCATGGGAGGTGAGTATAAGTGCTTTTATTTTAATGGGGGCAAAAATTTAAGATGAGAAGAGATTGTTCTGGTAGAGGACTACCCCTTTAAGAGTATATTCAGACATTACAATTGAAGTTTGGTAAATAGAACACCTGAAAATTTACACTCGAGATAGACATTTATTTTACATGTGTTACCTGTAACAAGGTTCTACAAGGGATCATTTTTTCTTGTCTAGAGTGGCAAGCTATTGTAAGGAGACTTATAGGCCAAGCAATGCTCCTCTGGGAATTCAATATGCCAATATCATCTTCAGGGAGAAATAGTACTTCAACCCTAGTGCAAACTACTGGAAGCAGCATTCCTAAAAGTTAATATGGACTATTTCCAATGACAGGTATGTGTTTCAGGGTGTTTGCCCCTCATCACTGCAAAGCTAAAGATCTTATATGGCTTGGTGAAAGGCTTTTAACAAAATTTCTATGGGGGGGAACATTTCTAGGATTGCTACCCCCCAATAGGTTGCACTCTTCCTCTCTGAATAGGAAATTTGCTTATTTAAATTCCAAGAGGAACATTGCACAGCCTTTATTTTTCCTTATGCTGGTCTGGTACTCTCCAAAAGGAGAAATGTTCCCCCTTAGATCTAGCCAAATAAGATTTTCTGCTTTGCACAGATGAGGGGTAAACATCCTGAAACATGTGTCTGCAATTGGGTGTCTGGTTTGGCTTTTTTATCCTAAGTCAATTGGTAAGGTTCCTTAAAGGGAATCTGTCACCTCATTTTTTGCATATAAGCTGCGGCTATCACCATTAGGGGCTTATCTACAGCATTCTGTAATGCTGTAGATAAGACCCCGATGTAACCTGAAAGATAAGAAAAACTAGTTAGATTATACTAACCCGGGGGGCGGTGCGGTCCGAAGGATTTCACAGGTCCAGGTCCGGCACCTCCCATCTTCACGTGATGACGTCCTCTTCCTTGCTTCTGTCGCGGCTCTGGTTTTTGAATGGAGTGTACTCTATCCTGTACCCTATTGTAATTTTGGGAAAACCTATTTAAGTGTATGCCAGTGAGACTTGATCTGATTTCAAAATCCCTCTTCCATATGCTATTATTCTATTAGTTATTTCTTTTTTTGGATTTTATAGATGTATTGGGAAGAAAATTGAGATTTAGGATTGTATATTTTTGGATTTGGATTTAAAACTTTCTAAAAACATATATTTTATTTATCTAAATTTTAAAGACCAGTAGTCCAAATTCAGTCACTAGTAATGTAATATGCTCATGTATGGGTGGTAATTTTGTAGAAAGTAGTCCATGATGTATGTGCTCTTTCCATAAGATTAGTAATCTGTGACGCTAGTGACTACTCACGGACTTGCTGTGGCTGTGAGGCTGAGTGGTCAACAGGTCCTAGGTCAAATGCCAGGAAAGTAGGTCAAAGACAGAGGGATAAGACAAATGGATCGTCAGGGGCAAAGTCTGGGGTCTGATAACTGAAGTCGGAATATGTCAAAAGGCAAAAAAGATTAGTGCAAAGGCAAATCCAAGGTCCAGCAACAAAAGATCAGAATGTCAAAATACAGAGCACTGAGTAAGCACACCACTAAGCTGAAGCTACAATTGGCAATGATCTGACATTGCCAACAAGTTAAATAGCCTGCCAATTATCTGGAAAGGAAAACAACCTGAAGGAACTCAAATACAAAACTGACAGCTCAACACACACCTAGAACACGGCGAGTGACGGAATTGTGACATATTCATCATTCTGTGCTCAGCAATATATATCAGAGCTATCAATGCAATGGTGCTTAATTATTGCAAGTTAGGGGCAGTCAGTCACTTTTTATGCCAGGTACATTGGCAACAGTGGTGAAGACCAATCTGTGCCGATCCTCGCATCCCCGCACTTGTGCTTTTCCTTCACTTCGTCCAGACTTTGTCAGTGAGCTTGGAAGACGATATCTCTATAAATTTTTCAAATTCCATTTTACAGGTTGGGCTCCCGTAAACCAGACAAAAACTTGTCAGCAGTAACCTGCATTTTTTTCTGCCAAAGCTCACATATTCATATTGTTTTTTAAGGCCAGCTATAAACATAAATGGTTTGTTATTGGTGTTTGCTGAAGCCAGTCTAAAGCGTATAAAAATATATTTGCCTATGATGATAGTAATAAGATTATTGAAAATGTGCCATAGTTGTGGCGCCTTCAAATATCTGCAAAATTCCCCCTGCGACGATATCATAGAAGTGCAATTGGCGGTAATGTGATATCATGTACTAAAGGCTGATTAGATGTAAATGTGACCTAAGTGCAAAATACATTTGCAAAAAGATACTCAAGAAAGTTCCTTCCTTTCTCCAGAGCTTTTCTCATTGTTGTCTCTACTTACAATGGAATGTTTTTTTCTTATTTGTTTGTTTTTATTTCTTTATATAGGAATAAATATTATTTTTCTTCGACTACTTCATTGCTTCTGTATTTTCACCGCTTTGACCTGAAAAATACTAAGCAGTCTGGTAGGTAATAGCGCAGGGAATTTTTACTAGCTATAACCACAGGAAATATCTATCAATTCCTGCTTACAACAGTACAGAAATAAAGTAGTGTAAAAGCAAAGTGCCAAGGCGAAAACTGCCGTGACATTTACTGCTGCCTGGAAACTAAATAGGTGTAAGAAGTGTATGAACTAATACCGAGGAATAGAAATTGGCTTTCTCTCCTTGTCTTTCTATGGACAAATCAGATTCGGCAAGTCCCCACATGTATTTACTGATGAGTTTTATAGAACGGCACAGGGATATGCATAGTGTAATGCTGAACGAGCAGAACTGTGCACTGGGTAATGGCCAGACATGGGTGAATGGGACACATTTTTCATGCCTGCGAGGTAGGCACATCGATGTGCCGGATAATGGCTCCAATTCACAAAGCAATAATTCACAGTTACATAGAGTAAAATTAAACCTTGAGGAAAACGTAGTTTATTAAATGATTTCTCTGGTTATCATATTTAATAAATCCAATATATTTTAGTGCATTGCTGAAATGGGGAAAAAAAAGTCTTCAAGCCGTATTAAAAAAAACCAAAGTGAAATAAATACTCAGAGTCTAGATAATAGAGATGAGTGGACCCGGCATAATTCAAATTCACCTGTTTGCACTTTTTCCACTTATTATCACCTTTTGTCCCTTATTATCTTTGTACTCACATTACCGCTTATCTCTCTGGCCACTCTGCTCCTCACCTACCTCCTTTCTGGTCCTAGCTGTTCATATTTGTCAGGGTGGCACCTCTCCATGTGTGGAATGCAGTTACTCACAGCTCAGCCATCTAATCTGGTATAGGGGTGTGCTGAATCTGTCAGTACTTTAATTGACAGCTTAACCATCCAATCTGGTACAGGGGCATGCTGAGCTGTCAGTGTTTTGATTGACAGCTGGACTATCCAATCTTAAACTAGGAGGAGTCAGCTGTCTCCAAGTGTTCATTATACCAGGTGATTGCCATGCTACTTAACTGAGCTGTTTTTCTCAGACCTCTGTTAGACGTAAATTCAGCTAGTGAGGTTTGTGCTTCCTGTGCCTTGAGTTCTGTATGCTTGATCTTTTGTTGCTGGACCTTGGACTTCGTTCTGACCATCCGTCTGTTTAACCCTTTCTGCTCTGATCCATTATCCTCCTGGTATTCTAACCTTGGAACGTTACCTGACCATGCTTTTGTCTCTTCCTTCTGTTTGACATAACCTCTTGACTTCTGACCTTAGACTCCTTGACCATTCTGACTCACAGCTTGGCCATGAGAAATGACTAGTGTCACAATACTATACAAAGACTTCCGACTCTGATGAGCGCCAGGAGGGTTCTGCATTGGGGTGGCTCTTGGACAATGCTTAACAGAAAAGTTGTTGAAGAGTTAAGAACCACCTGTGGAGTCCTATAGAAAGACCTATAGAAAGTCCTATATGGAAATATGGTGGACAGTGAATGTAATTTGGCTAAATTCATGCTGATACAAATTACAAAGAATCCATACTTTGGCTGATTTTTTTTGTATAAAATATGCAGTGTTTCATCGTCCAAGCAAAGTGGATGTGATTTTCTGAACACTCGTGCCTCCTGTGCGTTTAAGGGAACCCGTCACCTTCCTCAGGCCCCCAAACTACTACATTGCATCTATTGAACCTCTATATTCTTCCTAACCAGCGTCTTATAGTTCTTTATAGATTTTGTACATGACCAAGAACCAGTGGTGATGCTGCTCTAGCAAATCATAGAACTAACGCCCACATGGGTGTGATAACATGATTGGTGAAACATTTAGCCTGGTGAAAGCAATGCCCCCATGACTAGAAACCTACTAATTAGCATATCACAAGCCCAGTTATAAAACTGATTTTAGGCATATTCCAAAATGTATAAGGCTTGAAGAGGGGCTTGTTAGGAAGTATATAAAAGATTAATAAATACATGGTAGCAGTTTGGGTGTCTGGAGGAGCTAACAGGTTATCTTTAAAGTAGCTGTTGAACTGCGCAGTCTCTTGTTACATTTTTTCTCTGTAGTCTTCTACAGAGTGCCATAAGAGAACTTTTACAGTATTTTTGGGTTACTATTTTATTTCCAGCATTTCATCACTTAAACTGATGGATGAGAACATCATTTTGCATTTCTATGTGTGTCCACAGGTGACTGCAGCTGCCATGATGGTTACTCTCCTGATCCAAATCATCCACATTTGTGTGTTCGCAGCGACTGGGGACAAAGCCAAGGGTATGTTCCTTCAAGCACAATAAATTGCATGGTGGCTAATATTGCCTGAGAAAACTGCATATCAAACTAAAATCAAGAATTGCTAAAATCAACAGTTCTACGCAAAGGTTTTAGGCAGGTATGGAAAAAATGCCACAAAGTAAGAATAATTTCAAAAATAGCAAGAAGAATTCTGTAGGATTTTGAGGAATTATAGTCAGGTGTATGAGTAACCAAATGATAACAAACAACAAGACACAAGGTAGTTATACTGCATCAGCAAGGTCTCTCCCAGGCAAAGACTTCAAAGCAGAATGAGGTTTCAAATTGGGTTGTTCAAGCTCTTTTGTAGAAGCACCAAAACATGGATAACATTGCAGACCATAGATGCAATGGACCCATCATGCTTAGTTTCTTTTAATATTGAAATATGTCCAGCAGTGCCATCACCTCAGACTTGGCAGCAACCAGTGGAACCCAGCTACATCTATTTACTGCCCGAGGAAGTCAAACCAGAAGTAGTCTTCATGGAAGAATTAGGGACAAAAAAACCCACAGCTTTGACAGTAACAAAGCCAACTGACCCAGCTATGCCCAAAACATAGGAACTGGATTGCAGAAAAATGGCAACAGGTTCTGATCTTACCACTGATCAGAAGCACCAGTGTTTTTCGCGTTGTCATGCAGATGGCAGCGCGACACTCACCCGCTGTTCGGGGGGGCGAACCCAAACAGTAACACGGACTTCACCAGGAGGTGTTCGGTACAGACGCCGAACTTTACTGTTCGGGTTTGCACATCTATACTTATGAATAAACATTTTAGATATTTGGCTGTAAGGAAAGTTCGTTTGTTTGCTGAAGAACAGTGCAGTAATGAGTGTCTACAGGTAGCAATGAAGCAAGGTGGAGAGTCCCTGCAAGTTTGAAGACTGCATTTCAACAAATGAAGTTGGGGATTTGGTCAGTATTAATGCCAAGAAATCCAAGCAGTCATATCAGGCCCCTGATTGTCTCCAAGTTTATTCTGCAGCAGGACAATGTCCCCAAACATACAATAAATAGATACAAATAAACTATTAACACTTCTTACTTTTCAGCACAATAAAACATCTGTCTAAAGCTTTTTGCAAAGTACTTTTATGTGTTAAATGTACAGTTTCCTATTAGTCTACAGAAGCTTAATCGTGTAGAAATAATTTTTTATGCAAGGCAATGTCTCTATTGTCTACTAATAAAGGAGAACATTTCACCAGTTTCTGCATGCTAAACCTGCAATATCATGAAATAGTGACTGCAGAGCTGAGTAAAATGTATATTTTATTTAAAACGTCTCCTCTCTATTGTGGAAACATTAGCTTATTAAGCTTAGGTTATAGTTTTATGTTCAGGCCAAGAGACATTTTTACAGATTTGTCTTTGAGGGTGTATACTTCTTCCCCTGTATGATGGTGACCAATCATAAGCAGGCAGCAAAATACAGGGGAAAGAGAACACGCCCCACATTAATGTAGAACAAGCTTTGCTCCTGTGTGAGATGTGTAATAACTGACAGTCATTTTTTCCAGTGTTGTTCTATTAATGTGAATGTGACAATGCTGTGACATGCAGCTCAGCTGCTACTACGTAGACCACAAGTGTGTAAATAGGCCATATGAGGTTGATATGCTCAGCCCATCCTTGGCCATATCAAACAGTTAATTTGTGGAGGTGTCAAGAATCAAAGCTCCATCAGTTGGATATTGATGGTCTATTATTCAAAGAATAGTCACATCAATATTCTGAACCTGGGAAACTCCTATAAGGCAAGTCCTGTCACAAAAAGACACATGAAATATTAATATCATAAACGTAAACAATTATCATTGAAGTGTTTTATTAGAAAATCTGTGTACCATAATTAAATTATGCAATTCTCAGTTTATAAATATATGCCCACTATCTTTAGGCCATGGCCATACAACACACTGGAAAGAGGCTATGATCTGGTAACAGGACAGCAAGCTCCAGAGAAAACCCTCAGGTAAGAAATTTGCCATAAAATAAAAATGTGTGTATTGGATATTTGATTTGTACAGTATGTAAAAATAGAATGTAAAAGATATTCAGTGCTGCTCTGTTTGACAATAATTTACAAAAACTGTATTTTTTTTTTTTATTGATTATAAATAGGGATAGGCGGACCCGTCAATGTTTGGGTCCTTTGGATTCGGATGAACTTTATATAAAAAAAATTGTCTTTGGGTACCAGAAAGGTACCTGAACTTAATCCCGAACCCAGACTCCAGTTGAATGAATAATGGGCCCGAATATGTGGCAGGTCCCACACTATCATCTGTGGTATCCTTACTGATGTTAATGCCAGTCACAGTTCTGTGGTTCCCATGCAGTCACAAAGAGGATATCCTGTAAGCCTGTGACTGGTGGTGAAAAGGTTACCGCCGGTCAGGTGTCGGCAGATGAGTAGTACAAGAGGAGAGAAGAGGCGACACTGATGAGAGTATTCACCAACTGGCGCCTGTGCATAATAGAAAAAAAAATGTCAGTGTGATATATATTTAGTGCAGTGCGTGTGTAGCTTACTGTACATGTATTTAGCTAATACATAAATAAAATAAAAAAATGCCATGAGGTACCCCTTTTTTACTGCCCAGCTGAGGAAAAGCAGACAGTTGTAGGCTGGTGTTGTTATTCTGGGAAGGGGGCAAAAAACATGGATCTTCCGAGGCTATTAATATCCGCTCCCAGCTGTCTGCGTAGCCTTTACTAGTTATTAAAAATGAGGAGCCCTGTAAAAAGTGATGTGGGGTCCCCCCTATTATTATTAACTATCAAATATTAAGCAGACAGCTGCGTGCTGATATTAATAAGCTGGGAAGGGACCATGGATATTGGCTCCCTCCCAGACTAATAACACCAGCCCTAGAAATGGCGTATCCATTAGCTTCTCCAGTTCTGGCACTTAACCTCGGCCCTTCCCACTTGCCCTGGTGCGTTGGCAAGTGGGGAAATGGTTTTGTAGTTAATGTCAACTGTTTTATGTCCACTGACATCAAGCCCTTGGTCAGTAATGGAGAGGCGTCTCAAAAGTAAAAAAGACACACATGGAAAAAAGTCCTATAATTGAACAAAACACCCGCTGACAAATCCCCTCTTTTTCCCATTTATTAATGAAAAAAAAGGGGGGCACCATATTTTTGATAATCAACCAAGATAAAGCTAACAGCTGAGGGCTGTAGCCCGCAACTCTCGGCTTTACCTGTACTTGTTATCAAAAATAGATCGGACCTCGTTTTTTTTTATTTATCTTTTTACACAGTGCGTCGGCTAATCCCAGTTATGCCAATACTTGACATGGTTGTGGAGGGTCCGGAAATGCCCATACAGGAAAAGCTTGTTGATTGGCTGCGCTGCCCATCTCTAATTATAGAGACCCCATAGTGGATGCTTTCTTCTCATGTCATACATGTGCTTAGGGAGTCTTTATCTGGTGGATTCCACCTGGAACCCGCCTTATAAAATGCTAAAAAGAATGAACATAATGCACAGCAACATTAAAACGACTTACTGTGAATATGTTCAGTCTTTTTGAACTTCTTCTAACTGCTTAAGGTTTCCAAAGCCGCAAAGCCCTTAAAATAAGTGACCAGTCCATTTTTTTTGGCTGCTTCAACTTGGTTGAGTTTTTTTTTTTAACCACTTGGCCTATTTGGAAAGCGGAAGCATGGTAAACGACGCTCAAAAGACTGCACATAATATAGCAAGTCATTTTTGCATAAAAATGCAGATGATTATTCTTTTGAGCGTTTCGGTAATGCTTTTTCAGGGGTTTTCAGAGTGAAACCCACCTGAAAAAGACATTGTGTGCACATTCATCAAATGTCCGGCTGTATGTCAGCAGAATTAGATGTATTGAATGGGATGTCTAAAACAGAAATTTCGGCAACAAATCTACCGCGTGTAAATATAGTCTACCAATATATTGTATGTACTCATCATGTGCATCCATGACTTTACTTGCCTTGGCTGCAGCTGCTTGGCGCCGGTTGATAAAGTTATGATTATAAATATTCTTTGACATTTTGGTACAAATAAGGATAAACTATATTCATAAAGTTTATCATTGTTTACAAATATGGACATTTTATTCTGTAAATTACCTGTAAGGTAATTGACCTTGAAAGGACTGGAGCACATCCTCCACATGTGGTACCACACAGGTAACTGCGAGCCCATCTGAATATGTTTCAATCAAAATGAGGAAACTTCAGGATCCCTAAAACACTAAGTAGAAGAGGTCTCATATCACAGCGCGACTTTGTATTTTTGTTTTTTATTTTCTGTTGCTATAAGGCTTATGCTTAGTACAATGATCTCCTTCACTTGCCCAATGTTACAATTTAATCCTGTTGCTTGAGGTTTGGTACATTAATCTCCTTGACACAGTTTAATGAGAGTGAAAATTAATCACCGGTCCCGAGAGATATTCGGCTTTTGTGGTGCGGAACTACACACTTTATTTGGAGTAGAGAAAACAGGAAGTTGTTTATTTCGCTTAAGGTGGTAAATCTTATTTAATAAAATTAATAAAACCTTATTTAATTACACAATGGTTAACCATGGGTTTTGACATTTTTTAAATAACAATCCTTCGAATATTTACAGCGTTCTTCATACGACGCTAAAGATTTTTAATATTGTTCATTAAATACACTCCACCCAAGACCGTCCGATTAACCGCTAGTTGTCTAAAGGAAGAAAAAAAATATGAATTAGAAAAATGTAAAACAAATTTGGGAAAAAAATGCAACTTAATAATAAAGAAGATATTTTGAATAAGCTAAATTGTAAATGACATGCGTTCAATGGCTTCAGGGTGCAAATAAGGTGGAAACTGTGACAGAGATGAATTGGCTGTGCAGAGCCACTGACGCTAAAAAGCCATAGGAAGGTTTTCTTCACTGCCAGTACCGAGCTTAGACTTCAGAGAGAAGAAGAACGCCAATGCTTCTCATGGGAGTGGTTTGAGATGAGTTTCAATTATTGGTTTTTAATGACACAGCCACAAGTGGGAATGGGAAGAGAGACATTACTATTATAATAGTGGCACAAAAGAGCTATTATTAAAGGGAATCTGTGGCCAGGTTTTTTCTACCTCATCTGAGAGCAGTATAATGTAGACAAAGACACCCTGATTCCAGCAATGTGTCACTAAGTTTACTGGGTGAAGCAGTTGAGATAAAATCACAGTTTTCTCTGCTGCAGATCTAACAGAGCTCTGAATCCTGAGCCCTCTATAACCCCGCCCTCACCACTGATTGGCAGCTTTCAGTGTACACTGTGCAAGAAGCTGCTAATCAGTGGTGGGGGCGGGTTACAGACAGCAGTTGACTAGTAGGCACATAACACTAGTCCTGTATGGAAGCACAAAGGAGGCATTATTAATACAGTAAATGGGTTAAAACTGTAATATTAAAATAAAATATATTGCAACAATTTTTTTGATAACTGAATAGTACAAGTGAATGTAAGAAATATTCAAATTGTCTCTTCATAGAGGAAGAGGACTAGAACTCTAGCGCCACCTATAGGAAGTAGCGATCCTAAAAGTCAATATCGACTCTCTAACGAGCCTTGCCCTAGGACTTAGGATAAAGGTATACAGAACAGCCATTAACACAATCGTTCTGTGCACATGTCCTTTTTACACATGATCTTTGTGTTGACAAGAATTATTATTTTTAAGCTTCCTTAAAACTTATTTCATCCAAAATTTGAATTCTCCTGTTTGAGCTTTTTTTCCCAAGGACCTTGGATGGTTGGAATTTAATGTCTCTTATTATCTGGCGATTCTCCTGACTCCCTAGCGTAGTAAATGTAATATGTATAAAATAATGAAAATACTTATATTCACCATACCGCTCACTTTTCCGGGCCCTCCACACCTCACCATCACTCATCCAGTCCTCAACACATCTTCAGAGAGCCGCCATTCGCATTGAAATCCTCACGCCTCTCATGCTAAGCTAAGGCTTCCAGCTTTGATGGAACTTGGAATGGTTCTGCACATGCGCACACAAGATCACGGTGCCCGCCATCATGTCATGACGCCGTGATCTTTTGCGTGGTTGTGCAGAATCTTCCCGTGTTTTCATCAAACCTGGAAGCATCAGCCCTGAGTGTTAGACCCTGGGATTTCGTCACAAGTGGTGGCGACTTGAAGATGTGGCATGAACCCGTCCAAAGAGACGACTATAAGGACTTTTATAAAATATTTTAATGGTCTTTTACAGTTCAGAAAAATGTTGACCAACAGCTGCCAGTTTGCTGAATCCGCACACAGAATCAAATTACAAAATTTAAAAAAAAATCAATTACACCTCAACTTACAAACCAAAAGTCAAAATGTAGCATACATACACATATGGTCAAAATTGTTGGTACCCTCGTTTAATGAAAGAAAAACCCACAATGGTGACAAAATTAACTTGAATCTGACAAAAGTAATAATAAATCAAAAATCTATGAAAATGAACAAATGAAAGTCAGACATGCTTTTCAACCATGCTTCCACAGAATTAAAAAAATATAAAACTCATGAAATCGGCCTGGACAGAAATAACGGTACCCCTGAAAATAATGTGACAAAGGGGACATGTTAAATCAAGATGTGTCCACTAATTAGCATCACAGATGTCTACAATCTTGGAATCAGTGAGTGGCCTGTATTGAGGGCTACAGATACTCACTGTGCTATTTGGTGACATGGTGTGTATCACACTCAACATGGACCAGAGGAAGCGAAGGAAAGAGTTGTCTCAGGAGATTAGAAAGAAAATTATAGACAAACATGTTACAGGTAAAAGTTATAATAACCATCTCCAAGCAGCTTGATGTTCCTCTGACTACAGTTGAACATATTCAGAAATTTAAGCTCCATGGGACTGTAGCCAACCTCCCTGGACGTGGCCACAGGAGGAAAATTGATGACAAATCAAAGAGACGGATAATACGAATGGTAACAAAAGAGCAAAGAAAAACTTCAAAACAGATTAAAGGTGAATTTCAAGCTCAAGAAACATCAGTGTCAGATCGCACCTTCTGTTGTTGCATGAGCCAAAGTGGACTTCATGGGAGATGACCAAAACAACATTGTTGAAAAAAATCATGAAAAAGCCAGACTGGAATTTGCCAAACTATGTGTTGACAAGCCACAAAGCTTCTGGGAGACAAAAATGGAACTTTTTGGCAAGGCACGTCAGCTGTTGTGAATATGCTGGATGCGGCTTCTGAGCTGGGGCTCCCTCCGGTGGTTGCTGAGGGTAATGAACTGATTACTGAATGGCCTTCAGCTGGCGCTGAATGGTAGGATTTAAGTGGCCTGAGTTCCCAGCAGCCTTGCCGGTTATCAATTGTTCCTTCTGGTCTTGCTTGAAGCACTGCTAGGTTCCTGCTCTCCTTCAGATAAGTGTTTGCTGTTTTTTTTTCCCTGTTTGATTTTCATTGCTGGTTTACTGCTTGCAGTGGACTGCAGCCTGTCCCCTTTTGGGGATCTGGTGCTGCAATTGTGCTCCGTTCTTGTCTGCACTTTTGCTTTGCTCCTTTGTTACTTTTTATTTGCTGAATAGCGTTTGTTACACCAGAGCTCTGATTTAGGTGGATGAGATCGTGTGATCTCAGGTTTTTTGGCAATAAGAAGTGTTGGTATTTTTTAGGATTTTTGTTGGATTGCAGTCAGAATTCTTTCCTGTACTTTTCTGTCTAGACAGATTGGGCCCCAGCGTTTGCTCATTATATTTTCTGTCTGTGTCCGTGCTTTCTTCTTGTCTAACCGCCATTACATGTTTGGGGGCTTTCTATTTTCTTTGGGGATCTGCTCTGGGGCAGATAGCTTTCATCTTTCTGCCTTTAAGTGTAGTTATCTCTCAGGCTGTGACGAGGCGTCTAGGATCAACGTAGGAACGCTCCACGGCTACCTCTAGTTGTGTGGTTAGTTCAGGTTACTGCAATCCAATAGGTTCCAGCCTCTCTGGTGTATTACCGTTTTTGCTATTTCTCCTCAGTTACCGAAACATAACAGTCAGCTCTATGTTCATAGACGGAAAAGTGAAGCATATCTACAAAAGAACACTGTCCCTACTGTGAAACATGGAGGAGGCTCTGTTATGTTCTGGGGCTGCTTTACTGCATCTGGCACAGGATGTCTAGAATCTGTGCAGGGTACAATGATATCTCAAGACTATCCAGGGATTCTAGAGAGAAATGTGGTGCCCAGTGTCAGAAAGCTTGATCTTAGTCGCCAGTGACCAACAGGATAATGACCCAAAACACACAGCTAAAATCACCCAAGAATGGCTAAGAGGAAAACATTGGACTATTCTGAAGTGGCCTTCTATGAGCCCTGACCTAAATCCTATTGAGCATCTTTGTAAAGAGCTGAAACATGCCGTCTGGAAAAGGCAACCTTCACACACGAGACAACTGGAGCAGTTTGTGTTGTGAATGGGTTTGAGATGAGTTCTGAGCAGAGGCTCCCTCTGGTGGTTACAAGCGGTGCTAGTGAAGATTGTGAGGACTGGGAATCAGGTGTTACTGACTGGTCTTATATAAGGGAGTCATTTTCCCATCAGGGTTGCCGGTGATCAATTGTTCTGGTCTGAATCCTTCATTCCAGTTTCCCTTGTAGCCTGCTGTGTCGTGTCTGCATCTCCTGCTTACAGATAAGACTTTTGCTTCTTTTGTGTTTGTGCTATATTTTTGCATTTTGTCCTGCACTTCTTTGGGGGCTTCTGCCCTCTCAGTTTAGTTCAGCCACTGAGTTTTGTTCTTTTGCTTTTTCCAGTTTTTTCAGTGGCTGCTGTTTTTATTTTGTTACACCAGAGAACTAATTTAGGTGGTAGAGGTCGTGTGATCTCAGGTGATTTTGAAATTAGTAGAGTTGGTGCTTTTCAGGGTTTTCTGGGATTGCAGTAAGTACCCTTCCTATCCTTTTCTATTTAGATAGTTTGGACCCCAGCGTTTGCTCATACTATTTTCTTTCTGTGTCAGTATTTCCTCTTGTCTAACCGCCATTACATGTTGGGGGCTTTCTGTTATCTTTGGGGTTCTGCTCCGGGGCAGATAGCTTTCCTATTTCTATCTTTAGGTGTAGTTAGTTTCTCAGGCTGTGACGAGGCGTCTAGGACCAACGTAGGAACGCTCCACGGCTGCCTCTAGTTGTGGTGGTTAGTCAGGGTACTGCAATCTCATAGATTCCAACTGCTCTGGTGTATTGCCTTTTTTACCTGCACTCCTCAGCTACCGAAACATAACAGTATCACCGGCCTAAAAATTGAAATTGTATGGTACTCACAGAAGGAAAAAAAATATTGTGAAAGAAAAAAAGTTGTCAGAGTTGTCAGAGATATTTTTCTGTTTGTTGCATTTTTTTTTTTCCTCTGTATCTCTGGGTGCTGGGGAGGATCTTTTCTCCCAATGGAGTTTGCACAGTTGTCTGGCCGTGTGGATCAGCTTGCCACTGAGGTTCAGAGTATTGCTGCATATCTTGCTAGGTTGCCTGTGGTGGAACCTAGGATCCCCATGCCAGATTTGTTTTTAGGGGATCGAGCTAAGTTTCAGAATTTCAAAAATAATTGTAAATTGTTTTTTGCCTTAAAATCTAAGTCCTCAGGAAACGCAGCGCAGCAGGTTCAAATTATTATCTCTCTCCTGCGCGGCGATCCTCAGGATTGGGCTTTT
>JARQOD010000008.1:160394947-160474050 GCA_033576555.1 Oophaga sylvatica
TTCCCAGTCCTCCAATTTCACTGGCAATGCACCGCTTGTAACCCCAGGGGGGAGCCTTGTCGGGACTCCCCAAAACCCCTTTAAAACAGTCCCCCCCCTTGAGGGGGGGTCACCGAACCCTCTTTTGAGAAACCCAGGGGTCAGGATGGTTCTTGATTGAAAAGGAAAAGGTCTTGCGGGATGCCCGAAGAAAAACACCCAAGAATTGTTTCCTGACCATAACCTCTCCATTTACAAAAATACGGGGTTTTCCCGTTAGAAAACGAGAATCAAATATTTTTCAACCAATATCCAGATTGCCTAACCCAAAAAAACAGGGTCAGGGGCACACCCGGAAACCACGGGGCTAAACAAACTCTTCAAAAAGGACTTGTGGAACAGTTAGGATTTTAAAAAGTCCCGGGAAGAAGAAAACAAAAAGAAAAGGATTGATAATTTTCCAGATTTTAAGGTCAAATGAACCCCTGGTTTAAATTTGGGAGATGCTACTTGAGGAATATTCTTTGAGGACAACCAGCCCAAGTCCCCACTTTAAACCGAGGCCATCGTCCTTGCGGTTAGCAAACGCTGGGCCTCTCCTGAGAGGGGGAAAAACCTTCCACTCCCTGAAAAAAATCTGTTGCATCGGCCAAAACAGAGTCAACCCCCGGACAGACAGAAGCCCCCGTCTGCCCCCGAAGAAAATCGAGGGAACGAGGGTAAAAACCAGAATTAAAAAAAAAGGGGGGAAAAAAGTGGCAGAGCTACCCAATTTTAAGAGAAAACTCACCCAAAAGGGAAAAAAAGAGACCCAGTATCCTGATCAGAACACAAAGCTTCTTAGATAAAGTCTCCGTCGGTTTGTTCTCTCAGTTTGACCCATTGGTTGGGGAGGGAAATGGGGAGAAAGAAATTTGAACCCCATTTTTAGACAAAAAGTCCCCCAAAATCTGGAAAAAAAAACTGGCCCCTCTGCAGACAAAATGTTTCAGGAATCCCCGTGGAAAAAACCACGGCTGAAGGAACAACGGCACCAATTCAGAGGAGGAAGGCAACTTAGGTAATGGCACAAGATGTATCATTTTGGAAAACCTATCACAAATTACCCAGATGGTGGTCATTCTCTGAGAAACAGGAAGATCGGAAATGAAATCCATAGAGATATGGGTCCATGGTCTCTTGGGCACAGGCAATGGCATCAACAAACCACTAGAGCGAGAGCAAGGCTTGGAGCGAGAGCAAGTCCCGCAGGACTGCACAAATTCCCTGACATCACGAGACAAGGTAGGCCACCAAAAGGACCGACTAACCAAGTCTCTGGTACCAAAAATTCCGGGATGCCCAGCCAATGCGGAACAATGAATCTCAGACATCACACTCTTTTTCCACTGGTCCGGGACAAACAATTTTCCAACAGGGCAGCGCTCGGGCCTATCCTCCTGACACCCCTCCAGAGCAAGTCTCAAATTGGGCGAGGTGGCGGAAAGAACTACACCCTCTTTCAAAATAACAAAAGGATCAGATAACTCAGGAGAGTCCGCAAGGAAACTCCTTGAGAGGGCATCCGCCTTAACATTCTTAGTGCCAGGAAGAAAGGAAACCACAAAATTAAAACGTGTGAAAAACAAGGCCCACCTGGCCTGTCTAGGATTGAGTCGCTTGGCAGATTCCAAATAGACCAGATTCTTATGGTCCGTAAGGACCACCACCTGATGTTTGGCTCCCTCCAGCCAATGTCTCCACTCTTCAAAAGCCCACTTCATGGCCAATAACTCCCGATTACCCACGTCATAATTACGTTCAGTAGGAGAAAATTTTCGAGAGAAAAAGGCACAAGGGTTACTTTTAGAGGTCTCTGGATCTTTTTGGGACAAAACGGCACCTGCCCCAATTTCAGAGGCATCAACCTCCACCTGAAATGGCAGAGAAACATCAGGCTGCCGTAGAACAGGAGCAGAAGTGAATCTCTGCTTAAGTTCCTGAAATGCAGAGACTGCCTCAGGAGGCCAATTCACCACATCAGAAACCTTTCTGGTCAAATCAGTTAATGGTTTAACAATAACCAAGAAATTACCAATAAATTTACGATAAAAATTGGCAAAACCCAAAAATCTCTGAAGAGCCTTTAATGAAGTAGGTTGGACCCAATCACAGATGGCCTGAACCTTGACCGGGTCCATTTCAATAACAGATGGGGACAAAATGAATCCCAGAAATGAGATCCTCTGTACGCCAAATAGACACTTTGATCCCTTCACATACAGAGCATTCTCTCTCAAAATCTGGAATACAGTTCGAACATGTTTCACATGAGAGTCCCAGTCATTAGAAAAAATCAAGATATCATCCAAATAAACAATCAGAAATTTGTCCACAAAATCCCTGAAAATGTCATTCATGAAGGACTGGAAGACGGAAGGAGCATTAGTGAGCCCAAAGGGCATCACCAGGTACTCAAAATGCCCCTCCGGGGTATTGAATGCCGTCTTACATTCATCCCCGTGCTTAATGCGAATAAGGTTATACGCCCCCCTGAGGTCAAGCTTGGTAAACCAAGTAGCGTTTTTCACCCTGGAAAACAGGTCAGAAATCAAGGGTAACGGGTATTGATATTTCACAGTAATATTGTTCAAGAGACGATAATCAATACACGGCCTTAATGAACCATCCTTTTTGGCCACAAAGAAAAAACCGGCACCCAAGGGTGAAGAGGATGGTCTGATATGACCCTTCTCCAATGATTCCTTGATATAAGACCGCATAGCGTCATGTTCAGGTACAGACAAGTTAAAAAGGCGACCTTTAGGGAATTCACTACCCGGCACTAATTCAATAGCGCAGTCATAGCTCCTATGGGGAGGCAAAGATGCAGATTTACTTTCGCTAAACACATCAGAAAAATCAATCAAAAAGTCAGGAACATCCTGAGCCTGGGGGGAGGCAGAAAAAACAGGAGTGTTGGTATTAACACATTGGCAGCCCCAACTGGTCACAGACACAGATTTCCAATCCAAAACAGGATTATGAGACTGTAACCAAGGAAAACCCAGTACGATAATATCATGCAGATTATACAGAACCAAAAATTTGCAGCACTCCTGGTGATCAGGTTCAACCCTCATTATCACCTGAGTAGAAAACTGGGGTTTATTCTCAGCCAAAGGGGTAGAATCGATCCCCAGTAGGGGAATAGACTTCTGTAGGGGTATCAAGGGAAATCCACAACGTTTAGCAAAATCATAATCCATCAGGTTAATAGCTGCTCCAGAATCAACGAAAGCCTGAGCAGAAAATGAGGACAGAGAGCATATCAGAGTGACAGTTAATAAAAACTTAGTCTGAACACTACCCAAGACAACTGAGCGTGCAAAACGTCTTCCCCGCTTAGGGCAGACTGAAATAGCATGAGAGGCATCACCACAGTAGAAACATAACCCATTGCGCTTTCGAAACTCATGACGCTGTGCCCCAGACACCACTCTATCACACTGCATGGGTTCAGAAGCTGGTTCACAAGGCAACACCATTCCACGCATACTTCTCCGCTCACGCAAACGTCTGTCAATTTGAATCGCTAATGACATAGAATCATTGAGACCAGAGGGGACAGGGAATCCCACCATAACATCCTTTACATTATCAGACAGACCCTTCCGGAAAAGGGCTGCCAAAGCGTCGTCATTCCATTTGGTCAGGACTGCCCACCTACGGAATCTCTGACAGTATAACTCAGCGTCCTCAAGCCCCTGATTTAATGCCAACAAGGCTTTTTCAGCTTGATCAGTGACATTAGGCTCATCGTACAATAACCCCAAGGCCTGAAAAAACGCATCAACATCACTCAAAACAGGATCCCCAGGTGTCAGGGAAAAAGCCCAATCCTGAGGATCGCCGCGCAGGAGAGAGATGACAATTTGAACCTGCTGTGCTGCGTTCCCTGAGGACTTAGGTTTTAAGGCAAAAAACAATTTACAATTATTTTTGAAATTCTGAAACTTAGCTCGATCCCCTAAAAACAAATCTGGCATGGGAATCCTAGGTTCCACAACAGGCAACCCAGCAAGATAGATAGCAATACTCCGAACCTCAGTGGCAAGCTGATCCACACGGCCAGACAACTGTGCAAACTCCATTGAGAGAAAAGATCCTCCCCAGCACCCAGAGATACAGAGGGAAAAAAAAAAAAAATGCAACAAACAGAAAAATATCTCTGACAACTCTGACAACCTTTTTTCTTTCACAATATTTTTTCCCTTCTGTGAGTACCATACAATTTTCAATTTTTAGGCCGGTGATACTGTTATGTTTCAGTAGCTGAGGAGTGCAGGTAAAAAAGGCAATACACCAGAGCAGTTGGAATCTATGAGATTGCAGTACCCTGACTAACCACCACAACTAGAGGCAGCCGTGGAGCGTTCCTACGTTGGTCCTAGACGCCTCGTCACAGCCTGAGAAACTAACTACACCTAAAGATAGAAATAGGAAAGCTATCTGCCCCGGAGCAGAACCCCAAAGATAATAGAAAGCCCCCAAACAAGTAATGGCGGTTAGACAAGATGAAATACTGACACAGAAAGAAAATAGTATGAGCAAACGCTGGGGCCCAAACTAACTAAATAGAAAAGGATAGGAAGGGTACTTACTGCAATCCCAGAAAACCCTGAAAGGCATCAACTCTACTAATTTCAAAAACACCTGAGATCACACGACCTCTTCCACCTAAATTAGTTCTCTGGTGTAACAAAATCAAAACAGCAGCCACTGAAAAAACTGGAAAAAGCAAAAGTACAAACATCAGTGGCTGAACAAAACTGAGAGGGCAGAAGCCCCCGGAGGGGACCCTGAAGGCCCCCACAGAAGTGCAGGACAAAATGCAAAAATATAGCACAAAAACAAAAGAAGAAAATGTCTTCTCTGTTAGCAGGAGATGCAGACACGACACAGCAGGCTACAAGGGAAACAGGAATGAAGGATTCAGACCAGAACAATTGATCACCGGCAACCCTGATGGGAAGGTGACTCCCTTATATAAGACCAATCAGTAACACCTGATTCCCAGTCCTCACAATCTTCACTGGACAGACTAGCACCGCTTTTAACCACCAGAGGGAGCCTCTGCTCAGAACTCATCTCAAACCCATTCACAACAGTTGTTGTCCAATTTGTCCTGAGTATGCTGATATCCCATATGTGGGAGAAAACAACTGTATGGGCACACGTCGGGGCTCGGATGGGAAGTAGTGACGTTTTGAAATGCTCACTTGATGGAATGGTCTTCAGGCGTCATGTTACATTTGCAGAGTCCCTGATGTGCCTAAACAGTAGAAACTCCCCACAAGTGACCCCATTTTGGAAACTAGATCCCCCAAGGAACTCCTATAGATGTGTGATAAGCACTTTGAATCTCCAAGTACTTCACAGAAGTTTATAACGCAGAGCCGTGAAAATATAAAATCATTTTTTTTCCACAAAAATAATTTTTTAGTCCCCAATTTTTTTTCCCAATGTTAACAGGAGAAATTAGAACCCCAAAGTTGTTGTGCAATTTTTCCCGAGTACGCTGATACCCCATATGTTTGGGCATACGTCGAGGCTTGGAATAAAGGGAGCACTGTTTGACTTTTTGAACGCAAAATTTGCAGGAATCAATGGTGGCGCCATGTCGCGTATGGAAACCCCCAGATGTGCCTAAATAGTGGAAACCCCTCAATTCTAACTCCAACCCTAACCCCAACACACCCCTAACCCAAACCCTAACCCCTACACACACCTAACCCTAATACAAACCCTAACCATAACCCTAACCCCAACACACTCCTAACCCTAATCCCAACTCTAACCATAAACCTAACCACAAGCCTAACCCTAATTCCAACCCTAACCCTAATTCCAACCCTAACCCAAATTCCAACTCTAACCCTAATTCTAACCTTAACCCTAATGCTAACCCTAACCCTAGTTCTAACCCTAAGGCTGGGTTCATATTGCGTTTTACCAGCCCGTTCAACACGTAGCGTTGACCGGCTGGTAACGGTATAGCATATCGCGATCGCGTTATGCTATACCCGCTAGTGCAGATGACTCAGCAGATGATTCATCTGTGCTAGCGGTGACGGAGCCCAGACGCTGCAGCCCGTGTCTGAGGCTCCGTCACTGAATGACGGCACGTCGCGAACGCATGCCGCTTTACGGCATGCGTTGCGATGCGCACACAAATGGGGTGAATGGCAGCGTTAACGGACTGCGTTACACCGCGTTATACCGCGGTGAAACGCAGTCCATCTAACGGACTGCCATAATGCAATATGAACCCAGCCTAACCCTAACCCTGAGGCCCCGTGCACACGTTGCGGATTCACTTGCGGATTTTTCTTAAATCCGCAGGTAAAATGACCTGAGTTTTACCTGCGAATTTAGCGCGGATTTGCTGCGGTTTTTCCCTGCGATTTTACACCTATAATGGAATAGGTGTAAAACCTCTGCGTTATCCGCACAAAGAATTGACATGCTGACATTTAAAACCGCAGCAAATCCGCATGTGCACAGCGTTTTTTTTAACCATTTATTTGCATTGTACTGTACATGGTTTCTGGATCTGCTGTGGATCCGCAGCGCCAAATCCGCTGCGAATCCGCAGCAAAATCCCCGGCGGATCAGCAGCAAAATCCGCCGCGGATCCCCAGCAAAATCCGCCGCGGATCCCCAGCAAAATCCGCCGCGGATCCCCAGCAAATTCCGCCGCGGATCCGCAGCAAAATCCGCCGCGGATCAGCAGCAAAATCCGCCGCGGATCAGCAGCAAAATCCGCCGCGGATCAGCAGCAAAATCCGCCGCGGATCAGCAGCAAAATCCGCCGCGGATCAGCAGCAAAATCCACCGCGGATCAGCAGCAATTTTCGCCGTGGATCCGCAGCAAAATCAGCCGCGGATCCGCAGGAAAATCAGCCGCGGATCAGCAGCAAAATCAGCCGCGGATCAGCAGCAAAATCAGCCGCGGATCAGCAGCAAAATCAGCCGCGGATCAGCAGCAAAATCCACCGCAGATCAGCAGCAAAATCTGCCGTGGATCAGCAGCAATATCCGCCGCGGATCCACAGCAAAATCCGCCGCGGATCAGCAGCAATATCCGCCGCGGATCCGCAGTAAAATCCGCTAGGAAAAAAAAAAAATCTTTATTTTTTTATTTGTCCCTACCTATGACAGGGGGGGGTTCATTTACTTTTTTTTTATTTTGATCACTGTGACAGTTTATCACAGTGATAAAAATAAATTTTTGTACACTGGAGGGCGCACTGCGCATGTGGATCAGCAGCAAAATCCGCAGCGGATCAGCAGCAAAATCCGCCGCGGATCAGCAGCAATATCCAACGCGGATCCGCAGCAAAATCCGCCGCGGATCAGCAGCAAAATCCGCTGCGAATCCGCAGCAAAATCAGCCGCGGATCAGCAGCAAAATCCGCCGCGGATCAGCAGCAAAATCCGCCGCGGATCAGCAGCAATATCCGCCGCGGATCCGCAGCAAAATCAGCTGCGGATCAGCAGTAAAATCCGCTAGGAAAAAAAAAAAAATCTTTATTTTTTTATTTGTCCCTACCTATGACAGGGGGGGGTTCATTTACTTTTTTTTTATTTTGATCACTGTGACAGTTTATCACAGTGATCAAAATAAATTTTTGTACACTGGAGGGCGCACTGCGCATGCGCCGGCTGGCGGGCGCACTGCGCATGCGCCCGCCATTTTCCAAGATGGCGGTGCCCATGAAGAATCCCGGGCAGCCGCCGGGACGGATCCATGGACATCGTTGGACCGGGAGAGGTGAGTAGGGGGGGGTCGGAGGGTGAGGGGGGATCGGTAGGTGGGGCAGCGGATCGCAGGAGCAGGGGAGCAGATAGTGACGGCGGTGACCGATCGCTTCCATCTTTCGGTGGCGGCGGCCGATCACCGCCGTGACTTGGTGTGGGGGGGTCAGATCTTGGTGTCCAGCCATGGCAGATGCTATTGCAGCATCAGCCATGGCTGGATTGTAATATTTCACCAGTTTCATTGGTGAAATATTACAAATCGCTCTGATTGGCTGTTTCACTTTTAACAGCCAATCAGAGCGATCGTGGCCACATGGGGGTTAAGCCAACCCCCCTGTGGTGATGCACTAAGGGTCCTGTGCCTGCGGGTCGGGTGACCTTTCAGTGACCCCGGTCACCCGGCCCGCAGGAACATGATTTATAGCATGACGCCGACGTCGGCGTCATGGGTCGGGATGGCACTGGTTTTCATGACGCCGACGCCGGCGTCATGGGTCGGGATGGGGTTAAAGAGCTCTTTTTATACCAACTTGTAAAGAGTTCTCCTAGCTACAGTGATACATGTGGATGTTAACTGTGGTTTGGGCAGAGCGAAGGGCTCACGGTGGGAAGCATTTGACTTAGAAAGTGTGGATTTTGCTGGATTTTTTTAGGGTAGTCAAGTCGCTTTTCCAGAAGCTTTGAACTTCCAGTAACCTGTAAACCCCCTATTTTGCATTTAACACATGATGTACCTGAGTGGAGACTTTTTTGAGATGAGCAGAAGTTTTTATTTCCTCCATTTAGAACAATAATATTTTTTGATTGCATTCTATCCTGCATGGCAAAACTGACTTCTGTGTGCTGTGTCAGATGTCAACCTTTTCATGGCTGGTTGTCAAGAATAGAGGGGTCTCCACGCCGTTTTTTTTAATTCCGCACTGCACATGCTCGTAAGGCTCGTATCAGAGACCAGTTGTGGAGTACCAGCTTCAACATGCCCGCCGGTATTCTGGGCAGCCTTCGCACATAACAACTGAAGAGTGGGCATGGATGTCTGACATTTATGCGGTTCTCCAAGACTTTGAGAACTGCACAAAGATGGTGAGCAGGTATGACACCACAATCCGCTTCTGTGCTTACTTAAACAGTTGTTGCTCACAAATAAAGCTAAAGCTTTGCATGTGTACCAGGTGGAGATGGAGGAAGACATGAGATTTTACCCAGCCCAGCTTCATCTCATCTGCTCAGCACAGACTGGGTAACAATAAGTAGGTAGAGGATGAGGAGGAGGAACAGGAGCTGGTTGCTAGTGCAACTGATGCTAGTACAAGGATGGTACAAGCTTTAGCCTGTTTCTCCTACTTGGATGCTTTCAGTTATCTATGTATTACCCTCCTTATCATTTTTTCCTGGCTTTGCACTTTGTTGTTGCCTTCAAGGGTCTATGGATGACTGTATTACTCTCCTTATATTTTTTTGCTGGCTTCAAAGCCTTGATGAGTGTAGAAGTGCCAAAACTACACTTTCTTAATTTTTTATGAGTCGCCCCAGTTGGTGCCTTCAAGGGTGTATGGATGACCCTGCTTCTCATTTTTGGCAGTCTTTGCACTGTGTGCAGAGCTTTTATGAGTGTAGGAGTAGCACAACTATACTTTGTTCACAATAGTTGAATGAGATACTACAGTTGGTGCCTTGAAGGGTATATTGATGACCCTGCTTGTAGTTATTGGCAGACTTTGCACTTAGTGCAGATCTTTTATGAGTGTGCGAGTACCCCAACTACACTTTGTTCACAATATTTGAATGAGGTACTACAGTTGGTGTCTTGAAGGGTGTATGGATATAACTGCTTGTAATTTTGGCAGAATCTATACTTACTGCATAGACTTTATGAGTCTAGGAGTACCACTACATGATATGGTTTGAACAGAATATTTATGAGACCCTCCCTTATGTTTAATGCAGGATGTATCCAAGTCCCTCTTCCATCAAAATTTTTGGCAGTTCTTCCTTCCTTCTTAAATTACACTGAATTTTCCAATTTATTAATACAGATTTCAATTTTGGTTTACTTACATTATTATTTTTTTAAATCATTTTATGCCTAATATACAAGTCATTATATAAGAACAAATGTTTAACATTTTTTTCCTGTAAACTCCAATTTCTCTTCGATTTTGAATGTTTTTCGTCAGTCCTTAAAGTGGAGTAAAAGTCTGACATAATTGTTCTCAGCAGCGATCTGGGAGTCAGAGATGCTGCCAGGGGTCTTCCCCATGCTGTTCTCCATTCAGCAATATTTCCATCTGTTCCAATAAATTCACTGCCCCCCAGACATCCTTCTAGGGTCTGCCGAAAAACTGCTCGGATTTCTCATTGATTCCCATTATACTCGAGATGAGCATCGAAGCATTAAGAATTGCGTTTGCATTTTTGTGCTTGGTCATTCCTAACCTTGACCCACTGGATACTGTACCTGTATGTCCTAGCTGTTTTTAAACAGATAGTGACTGTACGGTTGTCACACAGTGACGCCACCCTTTTTCACACTCACTTCCGGTGATTTAGGGTCCAAAAGTGAGCTCCTAGCATGATGGTCCTGCCTGACACAGCTGCCATATTTTTTGAGCAACAAACTCCTTCATTTTTGCCTACAGCACCGACACTTGTGTGATACCTGACTTCTCTATTCACTGGTGAGTCGTTTTCTTTTCTGACCAGGTCTTTGGCATATACTTACCATTTCTGATGCCTGTGTAGTAGATGCATTTCCATAATCATGCCTTTATATGCATATTTACTGTAAGGGCTTTTTCCCTATAATCCTGTGTCTTGAATACTTCACTCTGGATACAGCCCAGTGTCCGATTTCGCTTTATTAACCTATGTGCTCATTTACATAATTATGTTTATATCTAGAAAAAGAAAACACAGCAGCACTCTATATGAGCCAAGATATATGCAAACACTGAAGTCATTGAATCTAAACTGTGTTATTACTCAGTAACATGTACTTACAATAATGAAGGTTCTTAGCGCAAAAATTGGCAAATTCATGTGTGCCCATTAACCATGGCAAGGTGACCTCCCTCTGATGGGTCCCTGTTCTACTGTGCAAATCTCTTTTGAGCTTTCAGCTCAGGTTTATATCTATATACAGTGGTTACAGAAAGTATTCAGACCCCTTTAAATTTTTCACTCTTTGTTTCATTGCAGCCATTTGGTAAATGCAAAAAAGCTCATTTTTTCTCATTAATGTACACTCTGCACCCCATCTTCACTGATAAAAACCAGAAATGTAGAAATTTTTGCAAATTTATTAAAAAAAATAAACTGAAATATCACATGGTCATAAGTATTCAGACCCTTTGCTCAGTATTGAGTAGAAGCACCTTTTGAGCTAGTACAGCCATGAGTCTTCTTGGGAATGATGCAACAAGTTTTTCACACCTGGATTTGGGGATCCTCTGCCATTCTTCCTTGCAGATCCTCTCCAGTTCCGTCACGTTGGATGGTGAACGTTGGTGGACAGCCATTTTCAGGTCTCTCTAGAGATGCTCAATTGGGTTTAGGTCAGGGCTCTGGCTGGGCCAGTCAAGAATGGTCACAGAGTTGTTCTGAAGCCATTTTTTTGCTATTTTAGCTTTGTGCTTAGGGTCATTGTCTTGTTGGAAGGTGAACCTTTGGCGAATTCTGAGGTCCAGAGCACTTTGGAAGAGGTTTTCATCCAGGATATCTCTGTACTTGGCCGCATTCATGTTTCCTTCAATTGCTACCAGTCGTCCTGTCCCTGCAGCTGAAAAACTCCCCCATAGCATAATGCTGCCACCACCATGTTTCACTGTTGGGATTGTATTGGGCAGGTAATGAGCAGTGCCTGGTGTTCTCCACACATACCGCTTAGAATTATCACCAAAAAGTTCTATCTTCATCTCATCAGACCAGAAAATCTTATTTCTCATAGTCTGGGAGTCCTTCATGTGTTTTTTAAGCAAATTCTATGCGGGCTTTCACATGTCTTGCACTGATGAGAGGCTTCCGTCGGGCCACTCTACCATAAAGGCCCGACTGGTGGAGGCTGCAGTGATAGTTGACTTTGTGGAACTTTATCCCATCTCCCTACTGCATCTGTGGAGCTCAGCCACAGTGATCTTGGGATTCTTCTTTACCTCTCTCACCAAGGCTCTTCTCCCATGATTGCTCAGTTTTGCTGGACAGCCAGGTCTAGGAAGACTTCTGTTGGTCCTAAACTTCTTCCATTTAAGGATTATGGAGGCCATTGTGCTCTTAGGAGCCTTGAGTACTGCAGAAATTCTTTTGTAACCTTGGCCAGATGTGTGCCTTGCCACAATTCTGTCTCTGAGCTCCTTGGCCAGTTCCTTTGACCTCATGATTCTCATTTGGTCTGACATGCACTGTGAGCTGTGAGGTCTTATATAGACAGGTGTGCGCCTTTACAAATCAAGTCCTATCAGTTTAATTAAACACAGCTGGACTCCAATGAAGGCATAGAACCATCTCAAGGAGGATCACAAGGAAATGGACAGCACGTGACTTAAATATGAGTGTCTGAGCAAGGGTCTGAATACTTATTACCATGTGATATTTCAGTTTTTCTTTTTTAATAAATTTGCAAAAATTTCTACATTTGTTTTTTCAGTAAAGATGGGGTGCAGAGTGTACATTAATGAGAAAAAAATGAACTTTTTTGAATTTACCAAATGTCTGCAATGAAACAAAGAGAGAAAAATGTAAAGGGGTCTGAATACTTTCTGTACCCACTGTATGTAAAAAATGTTTCCTTTTCTTCCTTTAGGATATATTGTATCATATATTTATATAGTTTTTTCTGTTTTGTAGTGACTGAGTGAACAAGGCTCGGGATGAGCCGAAACGTCTCTTAAAAAAATCACATTTTTCCAATATATTTTTAATTTCTGGTGAATTTTCCACACCAATTGAATTTTGAATAAATAAAAAAACGTTCTTTGTTTTATATGACAGTGCCATTTTTGGACTATTTAGCAATTTTTCATACAAGAACCTCTTTTTCTTCCAAATGCTGACCTTGTTTATTCAGCAAATCAGATGTACCCTGACCCTATAGTCAAAGTGTTTTTTCTTCCAAGTGTATGTTATTAAGAATTAACTTCTTAAAGACTAATCCGAATTTTGCCTTAAAGGGGTTGTGCACTAATCAAACAACCCCTTCTCAATCCCTAGGTTTCCCCTTTATAAAATAATATCACTTATACTCACCTCTGCTGCCAGCGCCATTCCAGTGGTGTCGGCAGTGGCTCTCCAGGGAATCGCATGACATTGACGATTTGGGCAGCATGAATCACATGACAGGTTCCCTTTAAATTACTCCATCAGCTAGGTTTGGGTTAACAAAATTCTGTCTGTAAGGTTATCTTCATATAACTTTTCTCCAAATCCTAAGACCTTGTGCTCATTGTCTGTTCTCATAGATGTGCTAAACGCTTTTTATTACTTTTTTTAATTCCCAATAGAAGAGAAAGTTTACTTCTTCTGGTGTATGATCCAATGTGACTCTTAGGCCGGCGTCACACACAACTACAAAAAATCTGACCGTTTTAGTCGGTCGATTGTCAGATCAAAATGCAAACATCACACATCCTTCTGGCATCCGATTTTCCTTCAAAGATGCGATTTAGTCGCATGTGTGTGTACCTTGTAACATCCGATTTTCATCCGACTTGCGAGAATTTCTTGCAGGCTTGCAAAACTGACATATAATGGATCCAAAAGAATAGTATTTAAATCACAAAAGAAAGAATAGATATATACACATAGAACACATATTATATATATATATATATATATATATATACATGTCATTGTGACATGTATATATATATATATATATTTATAGTTCCTAGCCTTCTACATACTGTAATAGCCGCTTATTCAATTGCCGGCTTTTGTGAAATCACAGAAGCCGACATGAAATGATACATTGTTTCCACACATTTAACCATGTCATTTCCTGTATTTTGATATATGGTTTGAACTTACAATTACATGAGTGTATTTGTGCAAAATTTCAGACATGTAGGGGTTAATTAAAGGTGTAAATTCGTTGAAAAAAAATGCGTGGCCTCCCGCTGTATTTTCTCCACCAGACAGACAAAGCAAGCGAGTGGGGGCAGATAATAATAGCCTAGGGATGGTACATTTTTTTGTGCCCCCCCCTGGCTACTAACATCTGCTCCCAGACATCCCAGAAAGGGCAAATCTATAATTAGATTCGCCCTTTCTGGCACTTTGCCCGTCTATTCCCATTGCCCTGTAGCGGTGGCGAATGGGTTAATAAGGCGTTAATGTCACCTTAGTATTGAAAGGTGACCTTAAGGCAGGTTAATAATTGAGAGTTGTCAATTAGACAACTATCAATTATTAATCCTATTGAAGTAAATAAAAAAACACACACACTTTAAGAATAAATAATTTTAATGAAATCAAAACACATTTTTTTGACCATCTTTTATTTCACTCTTAATCCGTTCGAAGCCCTTGTTCTTCTAAAATAAATATAAAATAATAAAACAACATTATTCTTACCTATCTGGCGATCTGTCACGTCCCACGATGTAATCCTTCACAAAGGGTTAACTAGCAATCAGATAAGCAGCGCAAGTAATCCTGCGTGCTCAGCTGATAGCTCCTGAATGAATGAGCTTATCTCCTGCCGACAGGAGAGGATGTGATTAATGAATGAAGCTTAATTGATTGTATCCACTTTCACGTTAGGTCAGGTCACTCAAGTGAAAGTGGCAATAAATCAATTAAGCTCCATTCATGAATCTATTCCTCTCCTTTCGCTGGGAGAGTAACTGATTCATTCATGGGGTTACAACTCGGATAGAGCATTAGCTTTCTGCAAGCTGTAACCTGTTAACCCTTTCTGATGGATTACACCGTGTGACCTGACTGTACATCGGATTGGTAAGAATAATTTTGCTTTTTTATTTTATTTTTATTACAGGAAATGGTTTTAGCAGGTAAATAAAATATGGTCAAAAACTGTGTGATTATTTCATTAAACTTCTTTTTTATTAAACTGTGTGTTTGATTTTTCTTTCATACAACAGGATTAATAATTGATAGTTGTCTAATTGACAGCTCTCAATTATTAACCTTGCTTACAGTCACCTTTCAATTGCAAGGTCATTTTAACCCCTTATTAACCCATTCGCCACCGCTACAGGGCAATGGGAATAGACGGGCAAAGTACCAGAAAGGGCAAATCTAATTATAGATGTCACGCGGTCTTATGATATGTGTACGATGTCAGTAAACTATTCTTACAGAAACAACACTCTATACAACATATAGATTAGCAACATCAGCATGTAAATATAGAATAGATTTACCTGACACGATATCCGTTGAACTCAGGATAAATCTTGAGGACTTGATGAGCTGAAACAGGAAAGAGGTGGACCGGGGTCTAACCTGACCCTAAACTGGGGTCCTAACTAATCCCTCACCTTGGAGGTACTGATAATGGTTCAGAGGTCCAAGTCTCCAGCCTAACCCTGTCTCCTATCAGTCCCTGAACCCTGTAATCAGTCCTAAGAAGGATACTGATTACCACCAAAGGGATATGGGCTGATCTCAGCTAAATACACAGATTAGAAATATAAGACAGACTGGAGAAAACACAGACTTGCATACACACTCAAACACAGAAGGAACATAAATGATCTGGGATATTAAACTCTAAGCAAGGTGAGCTTAGAACAACTAAGGAGCTCTTTAACTTAAGTCTATACAGATACAATCCTATCTGTGGTCTGCATGAAGAATTTCACTGGCAACTCCCAAAACAGACAACCAGAGATTTAAAGGAAACCAATCAACAAATAATTAATTGCAGCCGGGAGAAACTGCACCCAGTCCCAGAACTGAGCACAGACAGAATTAACTCCCTAACTGCCAAACACAAAGAAACAGCAACTCAGCTGTGAGAAGTCAGAATGTGCAACCGCGACGATCTTCATGGCGATGCACACATGACAGTACCCCCCCTTCTACGAGGGCCTCCGGACCCTCAGGGCCAGGTTTGCCCGGGTGAGTTCTGTGGAAGGTCCGCACCAAACGATCTGCGTTAATGTCAGACGCAGGAACCCACGTCCTCTCCTCTGGACCATACCCCTTCCAATGCACCAAGTACTGAAGGACCGGCGATTCAGACGTGAGTCAATGATCTTTGACACTTGAAACTCCAAGTTACCATTGACCACCACTGGAGGAGGAGGTAGAGGTGATGGTATGACTGGTGCCACGTACCTCTTAAGTAATGACTTGTGGAACACATTATGAATTTTAAACGTAGGAGGGAGGTCCAGACGAAATGCCACAGGATTAATTATGGAACTGATCCTGTACGGCCCGATGAATCTGGGGCCCAGCTTCCAGGAGGGAACTTTAAGTTTTATATTCCTGGTAGACAACCATACCAGATCGTTCACATTAAGATCTGGACCAGAAACTCTCCTCCTATCAGCCATACGTTTATAACGGTTCCCCATAGCACTCAGATTATTCAATACACCTCTCCACACTGAAGCAAGTGACGACGAGAAACGCTCCTCCTCAGGAACCCCAGAAGGGCCCCCCCATTGAAAGTACAAAACTGGGGATGAAAACCATATGCCCCAAAAAACGGGGATTTACCAGTGGACTCGCTCCGCCTGTTGTTAAGAGCGAACTCTGCCAGAGGCAAGAAAGAAGACCAGTCCTCCTGGTTCTCTGAGACAAAACACCAAAGATAAGTCTCTAGGCTTTGATTCAGACGCTCTGTCTGACCATTGGTCTGCGGATGAAAAGCCGAGGAAAATGACAATTGCATCCCCCGACGTAAACAAAATGCCCTCCAAAACTTGGACACAAACTGAGACCCCCTATCTGACACCACATCAGAAGGCAACCCATGAAGTCTCACAATCTCCCCAATGAACACCTGCGCCAGAGTTTTAGCATTAGGGAGTGCAGGAAGAGCAATGAAATGTGCCATCTTACTGAACCTGTCAACAACCACCAGTATGACAGTCTTCCCTGACGACTGAGGAAGGTCCGTGATGAAGTCCATAGACAAATGAGTCCATGGACGCTCCGGAAGTTTCAAGGGTAAGAGGGTCCCAGACGGACGGGTATGAGGGGTCTTAGAGCGAGCACAAACCCCACAGGACGCGACAAAAGTTAAAACATCTTTATTAACGTTAGGCCACCAAAACCGGCGAGAAAGGAGATCTAAAGTAGCCTTACTCCCTGGATGTCCTGCTAAAGCAGAATTATGATGTGCCTCAATAACCTTTTGTCTCAACTGATTTGGGACAAACAGTCTCCCTGGAGGTCCTGCAGGGGCATCCCCCTGAGCCTCTAACACCTCCTCCTCAAGCTCAGAAAATACAGCCGACACTACCACCCCCTCCTGAAGGATAGGACTCGGGTCATCCGTTTTCCCGGCCCCTGGGAAACTGCGAGACAAGGCATCAGCCTTTACATTCTTAGACCCCGGACGATAAGTGACGACAAAATTAAACCTGGTAAAAAACAACGACCATCGAGCTTGTCTGGAATTCAGACGCTTAGCAGATTCCAAATACAGCAGGTTCTTGTGATCAGTAATGACGGTGACCGGGTGGATTGCCCCCTCCAAAAAGTGACGCCATTCTTCAAAAGCCAACTTAATGGCCAAAAGTTCCCTATTGCCGATATCATAATTCCTTTCGGCGGACGACAATTTCTTAGAAAAGAAAGCGCACGGATGCCATTTACCAGGGGACGGACCCTGGGACAATATTGCACCCACCCCTACGTCAGACGCGTCCACCTCCACAACGAACGGCTGTGATGCATCTGGTTGGATGAGAACGGGTGCCGAAGCAAAACATTTTTTCAAAGAGGAAAAAGCTTGGCAAGCTTTGTCCGACCATTTAGAAAAATCCGTCCCTTTTCTTGTCATGTCAGTGAGAGGTTTGACAACAGATGATAAATTACAAATAAATTTCCGGTAGTAGTTAGCAAACCCCAGAAAACGCTGCAGAGCCTTAAGATCCTCTGACTGATCCCATTCAAGCACTGCTCTCACCTTTTCAGGGTCCATACGGAAACCGGAGGCTGACACCAAGAAACCCAAAAACTGAAGTTCCTGTACGGCGAATACACACTTTTCCAGTTTGGCATATAGTTTATTGTCTCGCAAGATCTGCAACACCTGTCTCACATGCTCCTGGTGAGACACAAGATCTGGCGAGTAAATTAAAATGTCATCCAAATATACAACCACAAACAGCCCCACCAGATGACGAAAAATGTCATTAACAAAATGTTGGAATACTGCTGGTGCAGTAGTCAGACCAAAAGGCATGACAAGGTTCTCATAATGTCCCTCCGGCGTGTTAAACGCCGTTTTCCACTCATCCCCCTCTTTTATCCTAATCAGATTATACGCCCCCCTGAGATCCAATTTAGAGAACCATTTGGCGCCAACAATTTGATTGAAGAGATCAGGAATCAGAGGGAGTGGATACGGATCTCGAACAGTAATCCGATTAAGTTCGCGGAAATCCAAGCAAGGGCGTAGGCCTCCATCTTTTTTCTTCACAAAGAAGAACCCCGCGGCCACTGGGGAAGATGAAGGTCTAATATGCCCTTTGGCCAGACTTTCCGAAATATAATCTTTCATAGCCTGCCTCTCAGGACCAGAAAGGTTATATAACCTAGCTTTAGGTAACTTAGCATCAGGAAGTAAATTAATAGAGCAGTCATACACGCGATGAGGAGGCAACTCCTGACACCCCTCCTCAGAGAACACATCCCCAAAGTCCTCCAAAAAAGGAGGCAAAGTACTAGGCACGACCGCACTGATGACTGTGTTCATGCAGTTACTTTTGCAAAACTCACCCCATTGGCTTATATCTCTGGACTGCCAATTAATCACAGGGTTATGTTTAACCAACCAAGGAAGTCCCAACACAATAGGAGTAGGTAGACCCTCCAACACATAACAAGATAATAGTTCCCTATGTATTGCCCCTACCCGAAGGTCAATGTTATGAACCTCATGAACAAAGCTACCTTGGCCGAGAGGCCTGGCGTCAATGGAGAATATAGGGATCGGTTTGACCAATACACTCAGATGCATACCTTGAGCCTGAGCAAACTGAGCGTCAACCAGATTAGCCCCGGACCCACTATCAGAAGAACAGAAAATCTCTCCACTCTCGTACCAACCACCACCTCCACTGGTACAAGGAACTGAGAAGAACTAGCGGACGAAATACATACTCCCAGGTTGTCGTCCACCACACAACCTGGGATTAACAGTTTTCCGGCGACTTCTTGCTCAACAAGGCACGGGACGGACATCCCCCAACAAAATGTCCCTCTTTCCCGCAGAAGAAACACCTTCTAGTCCTGCGGCGTACTGCCAATCCCCTCCTACGAAATGATGTCCCTCCCAACTGCATAGGCTCCTCCGAACAGACAAGGGGAACCTCAACATAAGGGACTTTAGTAGTAGGTGGAGTAACAACAGGGGGCGGAGTTACCTCGCACCTCTCCCGGAGCCGTCTATCAGTATGGATTGCTAAGGCCATAGCAGCCTCCAGTGATGGAGGAGAATCATACTGAGCCAAAACGTCCTTTAATTTGTCAGAAAGCCCATGACAAAACTGGCTCCTAAGAGCTGGGTCATTCCACTGAGTATCTGTAGCCCATCTACGAAACTCAGAAGCAAATTCCTCCGCCGGACGATCTCCCTGCTGTATCTTACGTAATTTTGTCTCAGCAAGAGAGACCCGATCTGGGTCATCATATACCAAACCCAGGGCAGTAAAAAATCGATCTACTGACTGTAGAGCCGGGGATCCCCGGGGGAAGGGAAAATGCCCAGGATTGAGGGTCCCCTTGTAGGAGCGAGATAACAATTCCCACTCTCTGCTCTTCACTCCCTGATGATCGAGGCCGAAGCCGAAAATACAATTTACATGCTTCCCTGAAGGTAAAAAATTTGTCTCGCCCACCAGTGAACCTGTCCGGGAGAGCTACTTTAGGTTCAAATCTGGTTTGCTCCGAGGGAGACAAAACTTTGGACTTAATGTCCGTCAGCTCCATGGATAATCCCTGCAACTGCAGAGCCAGCTGGGCTACTGGATCCATGGCAACTGGGAATAATTTTATGGGCCAGTGAAAATGTCACGCGGTCTTATGATATGTGTACGATGTCAGTAAACTATTCTTACAGAAACAACACTCTATACAACATATAGATTAGCAACATCAGCATGTAAATATAGAATAGATTTACCTGACACGATATCCGTTGAACTCAGGATAAATCTTGAGGACTTGATGAGCTGAAACAGGAAAGAGGTGGACCGGGGGTCTAACCTGACCCTAAACTGGGGTCCTAACTAATCCCTCACCTTGGAGGTACTGATAATGGTTCAGAGGTCCAAGTCTCCAGCCTAACCCTGTCTCCTATCAGTCCCTGAACCCTGTAATCAGTCCTAAGAAGGATACTGATTACCACCAAAGGGATATGGGCTGATCTCAGCTAAATACACAGATTAGAAATATAAGACAGACTGGAGAAAACACAGACTTGCATACACACTCAAACACAGAAGGAACATAAATGATCTGGGATATTAAACTCTAAGCAAGGTGAGCTTAGAACAACTAAGGAGCTCTTTAACTTAAGTCTATACAGATACAATCCTATCTGTGGTCTGCATGAAGAATTTCACTGGCAACTCCCAAAACAGACAACCAGAGATTTAAAGGAAACCAATCAACAAATAATTAATTGCAGCCGGGAGAAACTGCACCCAGTCCCAGAACTGAGCACAGACAGAATTAACTCCCTAACTGCCAAACACAAAGAAACAGCAACTCAGCTGTGAGAAGTCAGAATGTGCAACCGCGACGATCTTCGTGGCGATGCACACATGACAATAGATTTGCCCTTTCTGGGGTGTCTGGGGGCAGATGTTAGTAGCCAGGGGGGGCACAAAAAATATGCACCCTCCCTAGGCTATTATTATCTGCCCCCACTCGCTGGCTTTGTCTGTCTGGTGGAGAAAATACAGCGGGAGCCCACGCATTTTTTTTCAACGAATTTACACCTTTAATTAACCCCTACATGTCTGAAATTTGGCACACATACACTTATGTAATTGTAAGTTCAAACCATATATCAAAATACAGGAAATGACATGGTTAACTGTGTCTAAACAATGTATCATTTCATGTCGGCTTCTGTGATTTCACAAAAGCCGGCAATTGAATTAGCGGCTATTACAGTATGTAGAAGTGTAAGAACTATAAATATATGTATATGTATGTGTCACAATGACATATATATATATATATATATATATATATTATATGTATTCTATGTGTGTATATCTATTCTTTCTATTCTTTATTAAAGCTGTCAGTGTGATTTTACAGTATAGCCGGGGATGAATTGCCGGCTTTTCTAAAGGACACCGATGCGATTTAATCGCAAGTCACACATGCGGTCCGTTTGTAATCCGATTTTTGATCGCTCCCATAGACTTGCATTGGCGATAGTCGACCCACAATCGGTGACAATCACAGCATGCTGCGATTGCACACGGACGTTTAAAACGGACCACAAAAAATCTGATACTGGGAGCTGCTCCATAGATTAACATAGGTCCGACTGCAATGCGAGATTTCATCGTATTGCAGTCGTCCGATTCTGTCGCCAGTGTGACGCCGGCCTTACAGTGTTAGTATGTTCTATTTGGTTTTATGTTCACATTTGTTTGTATTTCTCCTCTTTTTTGTTGTTCACTCAATGCCTGTTTATGACTCACATGTTAGTATGGAACATGTTTGCCATAATAACTGTATTGTAAGCCAATCTGCTGTTCTTTCATTAAATCATAAGATGGACAAACAAGGTACTGGTTAGAGAGGAATGAATTACAGATTATAATCATTTGAAGGTTAACATAGTCGTTTTGCATCTTTTGCCTGTAACAGATTGTTATCTGCCATTTTACAAGCCATTCTAAAGCAGATAGGAAACCTCTTTCATTGCCATGGTCCTCATTTATCACATAAAAACAAAGATTTAGATGACATTTAGAGGCATGCTTAATATGAATTAGGTTTAAAGGTCCTATCAGAGAGAGGTTAACTTGTTGCAGCTGGTGGGCTCATTTGAATTGTCCAATTTTTGCGCTTAGAACTTTCACTTTATAAGTATATTCTATAAAGCAGTAATTCAGTGTAACTTTCATATACTCAATGTCTCCCTGCATGTTAGTGCTTACACAGTGCTGCTGTATGCTTTTGTTTGTATATTATGCAGTCAGGGGTTTAACGATCGTGGTCACAGCCCGTGTGGTTGAAGGGCATGGCAACGCCAGCACAAACTTCAACTAGATATGTGTCCTCGGACACTGCATGGTGGGAGAGAGGAAGGATGGTGAGTATAATCCTTTATTTTTTTGTATGCATTAAAGAACAGCAGCATAGTGGGGGACATAAACCAAGGATGGGCCCAACATGAGGAATATACATACCAGGATGGGGAATATACTGTATATACCAGGATAAAGGACATATATACCAGGATGGACCCGGGATGGTGAACATATATACTAGGATGGGACCAGGATGGGGAACTTAAAAAATAGGTTGGAGGTCATACACTGTGTGCAGAATTATTAGGCAAATGAGTATTTTGATCACATCATCCTTTTTATGCATGTTGTCCTACTCCAAGCTGTATAGGCTTGAAAGCCAACTGCCAATTATGTAAATCAGGTGATTTGCATCTCTGTAATGGTCTAATGACATCAACACCCTATATAAGGTGTGCTTAATTATTAGGCAACTTCCTTTCTTGGCAAAATGGGTCAGAAGAGAGATTTGACGGACTCTAAAAAGTCAAAAAATTGTGAGATGTCTTGCAGAGGGATGCAGCAGTCTTGAAATTGCCAAACTTTTGAAGTGTGATCAGTGAACAATCAAGCGTTTCATGGCAAATAGCCAACAGGGTCGCAAGAAGCGTGTTGATAAAAAGGCTCAATATAACTGCCCATGAATTGAGGAAAATCAAGCGTGAAGCTGCCAAGATGCCATTTGCCACCAGTTTTGCCATATTTCAGAGTTGCAACATTACTGGAGTATCAAAAAGCACAAGGTGTGCCATACTCAGGGACATAGCCAAGGTAAGGAAGGCTGAAAAACAACCACCTTTGAACAAGAAACATAAGATAAAACGTCAAGACTGGGCCAAGAAATATCTTAAGACTGATTTTTCTAAGGTTTTATAGACTGATGAATGAGAGTGACTCTTGATGGGCCAGATGGATGGGCCCGAGGCTGGATCAGTAAAGGCCAGAGAGCTCCACTCCGACTCAGACGCCAGCAAGGTGGAGGTGGGGTACTGGTATGGGCTGGTATCATCAAAGATGAACTTGTGGGACCTTTTCGGGTTGAAGATGGAGGGAAGCTCAACTCCCAGACCTACTGCGAGTTTCTGGAAGACACCTTCTTCAAGCAGTGGTACAGGAAGAAGTCGATATCGTTCAAGAAAAACATGATTTTCATGCAGGGCAATGCTCCATCACATGCATCCAAATACTCCACAGCGTGGCTGGCCAGTAAAGGTCTAAAAGAAGAAAATATAATGACATGGCCCCCTTGTTCACCTGATCTGAACCCCATAGAGAACCTGTGGTCCCTCATAAAATGTGAGATCTACAGGGAGGGAAAACATTACACCTCTCGGAGCAGTGTCTGGAGGCTGTGGTGGCTGCTGCACGCAATGCTGATCATAAACAGATCAAGTAACTGACAGAATCTATGGATGGAGGCGTCTGAGTGTCATCATAAAGAAAGGTGGCTATATTGGGCACTGATTTTTTTTTGAATGTCAGAAATGTTTATTTCTAAATTTTGTGTTATATTCGTTTATCTTGTGAAAATAAACAAGTGAGATGGGTATATATTTGGTTTTTATTAAGTTGCCTAATAATTCTGCACAGTAATAGTTACCTGCACAAACAGATATCCTCCTAAGATAGCCAAATCTAAAAAAAAACACTCCAACTTCCAAAAATATTAAGCTTTGATATTTATGAGTCTTTTGGGTTGATTGACAACATAGTTGTTGTTCAATAATAAAAAGAATCCTCTCAAAATACAACTTGCCTAATAATTCTGCACACAGTGTATATACCAGGAGGATGCCACGATTGGGAACATTTATACCAGGATAGGGGATATACATATATATATATATACCAGGATGGAGCTAGGATGAGAGACATATATACCAGGATAGGGGACATACAGTTGTGCTCAAAAGTTAACATACTCCGGCAGAATTTTTGCTTTCTTAGCCTTTTTTCAGACAATATGAGTTGTAACACCAAAACTTTTTCTCCACTCATGGTTAGTGGTTGAGTGAAGCCATTTATTGTCAAACTACTGTGTTTTCTCTTTTTAAATCATAATCACAACCCAAAACATCCAAATGACCCTGATCAAAAGTTCACATACCCTGGTGATTTTGGCCCGATAACATGCACAGAAATGGACACAAATGGGTTTAAATGGCTACTAAAGGTAACATCCTCACCTGTGACCTGCTTGATTGTAAGCAGTGTGTGTGCATAAAAGCTGAGTGAGTTTCTGGGATCCAGACAGACTCTTGCATCTTTCATCCAGCCACTGACGTTTCTGGATTGTGAGTCATGGGGAAAGCAAAAGAATTGTCAACGGATCTACAGGAAAAGGTAGTTGAACTGTATAACACAGGAAAGGGATACACAAAGATATCCAAGGAATTGATAATACCAGTCAGCAGCATTCAAACTGATTAACAAATGGAAAATCAGTTGCTCTGTATAAACGAAATCACGGTCAGGTAGACCAACAAAAATTTCATCCACAACTGCCAAGAAAATTGTTCGGGATGCAACGAGAAACACACAAATAACATCAGCTGAACTATTGTGGTGTGGCTGTTTCAAGATGCACAATAAGGAGGCACTTGAAGAAAAATGGGACGCATGGTCGAGTACCCAGAAGAAAGCCATTACTGCGAAAATGCCACAAAGTATCTCACCTACAATTCGCAAAACAGCACAGAAACAAGCCTCAAAACTTCTGTCACAAGGTAATTTGGAGTGATGAGACCAAATTGAACTTTTTGGCCACAACCATAAACGTTACATTTGGAGAGAGGTCAACAAGGCCTATGATGAGAGGAACACTTCCTACTGTAAAGCATGGAGGTGGATCGCTGATGTTTTGGGGATGTGTGAGCTACAAAGGCACAGGAAACTTGGTCAAAGTTGAAGGAAAGATGAATGCAGCATGTTATTAGCAAATAATGGAGGCAAATTTGCAATCATCAGCACAGGAGCTGCACATGGAATGTACTTGGAAGTTCCAATATGACAACGATCCAAAACACAAGGCCAAGTCAACCTGTCATTGGCTACAGCAGAACAAAGTGAAGGTTCTGGAGTGGCTATATCAGTCTCTTGACCTCAATATCATTGACCCACTCTGGGGAGATCCCAAGCTTGCAGTTCATGCTAGACAGCCCAGGAATTTACAGGAACTGGAGGCTTTTTGCCAAGAAGAGTGGGCAGCTTTACCATCTGAGAAAATAAAGAACCTCATCCACAACTACCACAAAAGACTTCAAGCTGTCATTGATGTTAGAGAGGGCAATATATGGTATTAAGAAATGGGGTATGGGAACTTTTGATCAGGGTCATTTGGATGTTTTGGGTTGACATTATGATTTAAAAAGAGAAAACACAGTAGTTTGACAATAAACGGCTTCATCCAACCACTAACCATGAGTGGAGAAAAAGTTTTGGTGTTATCATATGTAAGGAGGTGATGGAGGTTGTCATATGCTTCCCTCTCTTTGGACATTGTTCACATTTTATGCGTGCGGTTTCTGACAGTTTATAAGTGTTAATGTGGTTATTTACTGCAATGTGAATGTACTTGATATGTAATGTTTAGAAGATTAGAGATATTATAGGGTAATAGTATAGAACAATAGTGAAGATCACCACAGAGATATGGAATGAGACAGAATAGTATAGTGAGCATTAAGGGTTTTCCAGACTGTGAGGAGTTACAAAGTAGTGTCGTGTACAGCAATAGGGTATAGTGATAGGGCTTCTGGGTTGGAGAGCAAAGCCCGGGCAGCCTTGCCCAGGGCAAGAAGTGCAGATGCAGCAGTGAGCAAGGACAGTCGGACAGCCGTGTGGATAGAGTTGCTTTGGCAAGAAGGGGCCGAGTGGTGTGCGGGCTGTCACCAGCTTGAATGGTAACCATCCCAAAGAGAATCTGGGGTCTACAACCGGGGCAGGTGAAGCTGAGACAGCGAGCCTGGGACCTTTTACTTTTGAAGCCAGACAAGGGAATGATAGGAAGCTGGTGAGCCTAAAGGCACGGATTGGATAGGGATTGTCCAGGAAGAGCAGTGATTGCTGGAACAGGACAGGGATTGTCCAGGAAGAGCAAAGATTGCTAAAATAGGACAGTGGTCGCCCAGTGAGGCAGAGATTGCTAGGAAGACAGGGAAGTCTTAGGAATGTCACTCTGTACACACTGTGCTGTATCTGTGATAGAAACCCTACTGATAAGTAAAGTTGAACTGTTGAGAAAAAAAATTGTTTCTGGAGTTGTTTGTGGAGCTTGTTGATCTGTATCATCTGTGGGGAGCCAGGGTGTGGGAATACTACAGCTTGTTGCTACGACTACCAGCCTGGCCGCCTTACACATTCGTATTCTCTGAAAAAAGGCAAAGAAAGCAAAAATTCTGTCTGAGTATGTAAACTTTTGAGCACAACTGTATATGCTAAGATAGGCCACCCAGGATGAGGGACATATATGTGTGAACATATATTCTAGGAAGGAGCCCATAATGAAGGACATTACTACATAATGGGAGAGGGGTGCAACACCTTTGTCCTTATAGTATTTAGAACGCCACAAAGGACTATATATCTGACCACCATGCGAGGGTGGGTATTGTGGAGGGGCCCAGGTTCAAATTTTTCTAGTTATGTATGCAGTCCAAGCAGCTTGCACCTGTTCACACTTGCTTTATTTTCAGAGTTGCTGTTCAGTTTTTTTTGTTTTTCTATATTGTGTATTTTAATGTAGATCTGCAGCTCAAGTTCTTTGATTTAGAATTCAGACCTTTATCCACAATTGAATCTCTACTTCTATTATCTCATCATTCCTTAGCTCCGTTTGACACTTTTTCCTCTTTCTCTGTCCAAAACCATAGGTACATATTAATATTTACAGCACCAGTTACCTTTCTTCACTATCTTCCAAAAGAGATTTTATAAACTTTACAATAGATCACCGTACTTTCTTTCACTTTAAAAATCATTTGTTGTTAACTCCTTGATCAACCATTGCTCCAAATTTTGGCCAAATTTTAACATTTAATACAAACTTCGCACATTGCCTCAACTTTAGACATCTAATTTTAGCAGTAAAAAGACTAGACGCTTTGATTAATTTTAGCATACTTCTAAAGTATTGTAGTTTGCAGTACCTTGTGAAATCCAGGGAATCAACTACATGGCACAATTTACCAGTAAACCTTCCTACAAACTCAAATCTGCTGGTCCATGGATTGATTTCTTGAAGAATGCCTAACATAAATACAACCAATCACAATAGAAATTGATTAGAGGTATGCCTATGAATGGGGACAACGAAAAAAACTTACTTTAAGGCTGGGGACAGACAAGCATATGAAAAATTGTCTGAATTTCATCCAGAAAACTTGGATAATTTTCATCCATATTGTCATTCGTGTGCAATCCTTTGTCCATATTTTATGTATGTGTGCCGCCTGTGTGTTCGTTTTTTACATCCATGTGGCATCTGTATTTATGCATTAACATTTAAACATGCACATGATCAACTACAGTTTCCTATGTTAATAATGGCAATGTATCTGAAAAAATTAAATGGAACCGGTCAGCTGTTTTGGCCGATATAAGATACGGCCACTGCCTTTCAGGCCTTTTTTACAGCATTTTATAATGCTGTATATAATGCTGTAGATAAGCCCCAATCCAACCTGAAAGAAAGGAAAAATAAGTTTTATTATACTCACCCGGGGGGGCTGTCCGGTCTGCTGGGTGTCACGGGTCTGGGTCCGGCGCCTCCTATCTTCTTATGATCGCCACCCTCCTGCTTGCTTCATGGCTCCCCGGCATTGCGCTACTGCGCAGGCGTACTTATCTGCCCTGTTTAGGGCAGATTAAAGTACTGCAGTGCGCAGGCACTGCGCCTCTCTGATCTTTCCCGGCGCCTGCGCAGGAGCGTGATGCCGGAGAGCCATGAAGCAAGAAGGAAGGCAGCATCGCAAGAAGATAGGAGGCTCCGGACCCGCACCTGCGACACCCATCGGACAGGCCCCCCCCCCCCGAGTGAGTATAATGAAACTTATTTTTCTTCTCTTACAGGTTGGATCGGGGGCTTATCTACAGCATTATAGAATGCAGTAGATAAGCCCTGAAAGGCAGTTGCCGCATCTTATATCGGCCAAAACAGCTGACAGGTTCGCTTTAAAGATCTGTAGGGGATCCCATTTTTTTTATTCATCTACCAATAGTCTTGAATAGGCAATTCTCATCCGAGATATGGAAGAGAACTGTGCATGCTACAAATTATCTCACATAGGCACTCAGTCATAGGGAAAGAACAGTCATCTGAACAGTCCTCTTGAGTTAGATTGGTCAGTGAGCGCAGGGGCAGACACTGACAGCTTGGTGCCCCTGTGCAAGAAATGTGTCTGGGCCCTCTTCCTTTAAAGGTGACAAAGCTACACATATATAGCTACACACATACATGTATATATATTACATATATGTATATGTATATTGCCGTCCCTTATTATACAGTGCCCTGTCTTGTTATGTACCGCACCATCCCTTACATATTGGATTATACAGAGCCCTGTTTTTCATTACATACCGTCCTGTCTTGTTAGCTGTATAATGCAATGATGGCTGATGGTGCATGGGAAAGCTTCTTTTCTAATGGAGGAGCTGATGGACTAGTCATCTAGTCACCGGCTCCTCCATCAGAAGTCATTTTATATCTAAAAAGGTGGGGACTATGTAAAAAAAGAGGGTTCTGTGAATAACAAAATTAACAAGAATACACTATGTAGGTCTTTTTTATTATAAACCAGATTACACTATGTAAGAGACAGCACTGTACATAACAGCAGAGGAAGCTATATAATAAGGGATTGGCATCATATATAACTAGAGAGGATGGTACGTAATAAGGGACGGTGTTATACATAATAAAAGAGGAAACTATGTAACTAAGGATGGTGTTACACAGAATTAGTGAGGGACTGTGTTATACATAAGTAAGTACACTATATACTAAGGGACTGTGTTAGACATAATTAGTGAGTACACTATATACTAAGGAACTGTGCTATACAAAAGTGAGTACACTATATACTAAGGGACTGTGCTATACATAATAAGTGAGTAAACTATATACTAAGAGACTGTGTTATACATAAAAAGTGACTACACTATATAATGAGGGATGGTACTATACATAATAAGCGAGTACACTATATACTAAGAGATTGTGCTATACATAAGTGAGTATACTATATACTAAGGGACTGTGTTAGACATAATAAGCGATAATAATGCCTTCCTCCACCTCCCCCTGTTCCTAAGTCCATTACAAGTCCCCCTTCCTCCAATCCCAATCTTCCATACCCCTACTTGTGCTCCTCCCCCACATCCTATAATTGTCTTCTCCCCACCCCATCATTGCTCTCTTCATCACCTCCATCATTGCCTTTTCCCCACCACTATCATTGCTTTCTCCCCCACCACACCCCATCATTGCCCATTCCACGACCTCCAACGTTGCCTTCTCCCCACAACCCCATCAACGCCCATTCCACCACCTCCATCATTTCCTACTCCCCATCACCCCCATCATTGTCCTTTCCACTACCACCATCATTGCCTTTTCCCACCACTCCTATCTCTGCCCATTCCACCACCTCCATCATTTCCTCCTCCCCACCACGCCCATTATTGCCCTTTCCACCACCACCATCATTTTCTTTTCCACCACCATCATCATTGTATTCTCCCCACCACCCCATCATTGTGCTTTCCACCACCACCACCATCATTGTATTCTCTGCCACCACCCCATCATTGCTTTTTCCCCACCACACCCATCATTGCCCTTTTTACCACCTCCATCATTGCTTTCTGCCCCACCACCCCATCATTGCCCTCTCCATCAACCCCATAATTGCCTTCTCCACCATCACCCCCATCATTGCCCTTTCCACCACCTCATCATTGCTTTCTCCCCCACCACTCCATCATTGCCCTCTCCATCAACCCCATCATTGCCTTCTCCCCACCACCCCCATCATTGCCCTTTCCACCACCTCCATCATTGCATTCTCCGCCACCATTCCATCATTGCTTTTTCCCACACCACACCCATCATCCCTTTCCACCACCTCCATCATTGCTTTCTCCCCCACCACCTCATCATTGCCCTCTCCACCACCACCATCATTGCATTCTCCCCACCACCCCATCATTGTTCTTTCCATCACCACCATTACTGCATTCTCCATCACCACCTCATCATTGCTTTTCCCCCACCACACCCATCATTGCCCTTTCCACCACCTCCATCATTGCCTCCTTCCCCACCACTCCCATCATTGTCCTTTCCACTATCACCATCATTGCCTTCTCCCCACCACACCCATCATTGCCCTTTCCACTATCACCATCATTGCCTTCTCCCCCACCACACCCATCATTGCCCTTTCCACCAACTCCATCATTGCCTTCTCCCCACCCTGATCATTGCCCTTTCCACACCTCCATCATTGCCTTCTCCCCACACCACCCCATCTTTGCCCATTCCACCACCTCAATCATTGTCCATTCCACCACCACCATTAACCTTGCCCATTCCACCACCTCCATCATTTCCTCCCCTCCACCCCTATTATTGCCCTTTCCACCACCAACATCATTGGCCTTTCCACCACCTCCATCATTGCCTTCTCCCCACCATCATTGCCCATTCCACACCTCAATCATTTCCTCCTCCCCCACCATCCCCATGCTTGCCCTTTCACCACCCCATCATTGTCCTTTCCACCACCTCCATCATTGCTTTCTCCCATTCACAACCATCATTGCCCTCTCTTCCACCTACACACACACAGACACACACCGCACTATTCACCTCTCTGCGCGTTCTCCCGCAGGGCTACACACGCACACACACCACCACTCATCTCGACACACACACACAAACACACATACATACAAAAAACACACACACAGCACCTCTCATTTCTCCGCATGCTCTCCCGTAGCCGCAGCATCACCGTCATGTGCAGCTTCCTGTCTCTGGCACAGTCGTCAGCTGAATGATGATGTCATCCAGTGGCGCTGCTGTCTGTGTGAGACAGGAAGCAGGACAGATCGCTGAAGCTCTGCTCCACTGCTATTTTCCCTTGTAGGCAGCAGGACTGCAGGTATCGCTCCCAGCCCGCCGCACATGAAGGCAATCTGGTCAGGGTCCCCGGAGCCTCAGGGCCAGGTAAACAGGCCAGACTGTCCTCATTATTAGCCGCCCTGTTTGACCGCCCTCCAACTCTGTGCCCCGGTGCAGCCGCATATGCTGCACATGCAGTATGTACGCCCCTGAGTTAGCGTTCTGATCTTTACTTGGACATCATACGTCCATATAGTACGGCTTCCTCTGTATGGACAGGATTAAAGCACACTCCTCAGTGCTCAGGAAATTTAGTATAACCTCGTACTTCTGGAGCAATATCTACTCCTCGTGCCTCCAGCCCACTGTACCTTGAACTTACACTTGACACGAACATCACATTTTCTCTAATTCTCTCTAACTAATTAAGCCAGGATGTGATTCCCCTTTTTACTTGACCTTTAGCCCTCCTATGCTGGGCTGGTCCCAAACATTTAACTATATCCTACACTATTCCTATTACTGTACACTAATAAGGCCAGTCACTGCCTTTTCTATCCTAATTTTCCTATCTATCACTACCTAAGTATTAGCCTATTTTCTACACTTTCCCTATCCCTGACCTGAGCATACCAAAGTTACCTTAGGATTTACCTTACAGTACTCACAAAGCAGCATCAGTACTAATAACACTTTGCATTAATCACATTACACTTTAAACATTTCACATTACACAATAAAACCACAAGTCAATATTCACACTACGCAAATTGTCTTCAGGGAGAGGTAGATGACAGTCTCTGTCAAACCTTACAGGTTCTGGAGAACATCTCCTTTTAGACCGACCATTGAGAGCTATTTGACATGGATGCAGGACCAGTGCCTACTCTGTGCACCAAACCCAGACCACAGACGGTCTACCCTGGTTTTCTGATTACTTATCTCTAACACAGGAGTGGTGTTCCAAATTGACACTTTTTCTATTTCTTGTATGTCTGTCATCCCTGCCAGCCCAGCTGCAACATTCATTGTTGGGCAAGAACAAGAGATGCCATTGATGTGTAGATGGGTTGAAAGTGGCTGCTGATTAGCTCAACAACACTGCTCTCCTCTTGTTGTAACCAACTTTTGTTTTTTCTGCATCATTCAAAAATGTACACCCTTTTTTACCATCATCATTAAGGATATGAACAGAGGTTTCAGTAGTTGCCGGAAAGACGAAGTTAGAGTAGTTATCGGTCAAAATTTGTCAATAGCTTCTCTTAATTTGATGGCAAAACTGTCTCTTTGATATTTACTTAGCATGCTGGTGACCAAAGCTTTTTTCATATTAATTCCTAGTTTAAGAGCTCCATCTAATCAGATTTATAGCGTGGTCTTAGGCCGGTGTCACACTTGCGTGTGATGCGAGAAACTCGCACAAGTCTCTCGCATCAACACCCAGCACTACCGCCGGCACTCGGGACCGGAGTATGCAGCTGCATGTATTTCTATGCAGCCGCACACTCCGGTCCAAGTGCCGGTGGCAGTGCTGGGCGCTGATGTGAGAGACTCACGCGAGTTTCTCGCATCACACGCAAGTGTGACACAGGCCTTACAAGGATTTACTGCCCAATCTTATTATAACCCTACCTTCTCACGCACCTGGTTGAGAGCAGAATTGGCTTGCTTTCCTACTTTTTATTCCATTATCTCTATGTGGCTTACAAAGAATCTTTCAAAGATCTTTTTTTGTAATTTCTATTTGGCTTTAGATGTTCTACAAGTCAGTAGTGCTGCTTTTTGTGCCATTTTTGGCTGAAGTTACGTGATGGCTTATAATAGGACCATAGATGTTTTTAGATGTTGCTTCATTAAATACTTATGCTTCTTTTAGCAAGTTTCATTATGTTTTTTCTAGTTTTCTGTCTACGTTGCTTTTTGTGTGTAAAAAAAAGTAGACAGCTGGGAACTCATTAATTCTATAAATGCTCATTCTTTTTAGAAGAGAAGAAGCCCAGATGTAAGAAAAAAAAAGAAAAAGTCAGACTAGAGGAGATCAGCCAACTACACACTTCATGTTAGGAGGTGTACGGCTCCGCTCTATTATTTGGAGAGCTGTGCCTTGTTCTTATAATAAAAGGCTTCTATCAGTCTGAAAACAAGAGCCGTTTCCAGGAACAAAACCATATTTCTCCATAATAGAAGACAGAATTGAATTTTTTGCAGTAATTTTTTCTAGGACATAGTACAATCGGGATGAAGAAAGTGTAGGATGAGGTTTTCAGTTCCTCGTTCTCTATAGAATCTTACACTACATCATTAATTAAACAACTTGCAGTGATACTACTTGTTCCAGGGCGAGGAAAAGAGGTCTGCTTATTATTCCCTGAAACAAAGCCACTTGTGTCCATGGTCTATAATTAGTGTGCCACCATAGTTCTTTAAGGGCTTGTTCAGATGAACGGAGTAAAAGTCTATGTGCAAAACTGATGGCACACTAACCAATGCAAGTCAACGTGGTAGTCCACATGAACGTTTTTACACACAGGCGGATGGTATGCATGTTAAAAGTCGCAGCAAGCAGTACTTTGATCAGTATTCTGGATCAGGCGTGCCCATGACAAGGATGCCTTCAGAGAAGTGCATGAAAAATCCAAAGTTTCATCCAGAAAACTTAGACAATTTTTTCCTAATTTTCATTAATGTGTCCATTTTTTTACATCCATGTGACATTTATTTATTTTCCTCACTTACATAGTGCCATTAATTCCACAGCGCTTTACAGACATAATCTTCACTGTCCCTATTTGGGCTCACAATATAAATTCCCTATCAAGATATCTTTGGAGTGTGGGAGGAAACTGGAGAACCCGGAGGAAACCCACGCAAACAAGGGGAGAACATACAAACTCCTTGCAGATGTTGTCCTTGGTGAGATTTGAACTCAAGATCCTAGTGCTGCACAGAAACAGTGCTAACCAAAGTGTCCACTCTCAATGCTGGAATGAACATATCGCATGGATTTATGGCCTTTTACATCAATTAAGGAATTTGCTCCTAAGAGCCCGGTGGAGCATCACAAAACATTACCAGACCCCAATCAGAGGGCAATAAAACTTTCACTATCCTTATCTATGAACTGGTCCAATATTTATTGCCACAACTGTTCATCCCTCTCCCATCATGACAGTTCTGCTTTACATCACTTGTCTTATCTATTGCATTATTTCTGTGCTGTGTTGTGTATAAATATGTGATTCTTCAGATTTTGTATTAGTCTTTGCCTGATGAAGAGACCTGAGTAGTCTCGAAAGCTTGCAATTTGTTACCATCTTTTCAGTTAGCCATTAAAAGGTATCAACCACTGAGGACTCTCAACTCTAAATATTTTTCTATCTACTGGCTAACACGGTACAAAGATATACATCTTTCCTGTATCATGATTAGGTAATTAATGCAATCATTTGCTAATTAATATAACAATTTGCTAATTGTTATATATTCTAATTGTGGTTTCTATGTCATGCACTATAAGACATTTGCCATGAGTGTATCACAAGCACTTATACGTTAGTCATTATCTGGTTCTGATAACTGCAAACGTGGGAACCCTCCTTCATTTATTGTCATAGGCCATGTTTTATCAGAGGAGTGTTATTTGACCCCTCTTTAATTACACAGTTACATGTACAATAAGGATAAAATGATTAAACCAATTAAGTTTAACTGATTTTTTTAATTGCTTACTACATTTTCTTGATAAAGACAAACAAAACCTACTACTTTGTGTTCATGAAAAAATCATTATCCCCAACTAAAATTGTTGCAAATTTACTGTAACTTCCCATTCCTGTTGTGAATGTGCTAAAAATGGTTTCTGAGCAGAGGCTCCCTCTGGTGGTTACTGACAGTACTGAACCTTTCAGCGAGGAATGGCAATCTGGGATCACGGACTGGTCTGATATAAGGGAGGTTCCCTCCCATGATGGTTGCCGGTGATCAATTGTTCTTGTCTCAATTGTGGTTCCTGGTTCATTTGGAAGCTTGCTGAGTCTTGCCTGCATCTTCTGCTATCAGATAAGATATTTTCTGCTTTTATTTTTATGCTTGCTTTTTGCATTGTTCCCTGCACTTCTGTGGAGGTTAGCCAGGTCCCCTCCGGGGGGGCTTGTGCTCCTCTCAGTTTATCTGTAGCCACTGTTGTTTGTTCATTTGCTTTTTCCTGTTTTTTCAGTGGCTGCGGCTTAGTTTTGTTACACCAGAGAACTGATTTAGGTGGTAGAGGTCGTGTGATCTCAGGTGTTTTTGCAATCAGTAGAGTTGGTATTTTTTAGGGTTTTTTGGATTGCAGTGAGTATCCTTTCCTGTACTTTTCTGTCTAGACAGATTGGGCCCCAGCGTTTGCTCATTCTAATTTCTGTCTGTGTCCGTGCTTCTTCTTGTCTAACCCCATTACATGTTTGGGGGCTTCCTATTTTCTTTGGGGATCTTCTCCGGGGCAGATAGCTTTCATCTTTCTGCCTTTAGGTGTAGTTATCTCTCAGGCTGTGACGAGGCATCTAGGATCAACGTAGGAACGCTCCACGGCTACCTCTAGCTGTGTGGTTAGTTCAGGTTACTGCAATCCAATAGGTTCGAGCCTCTCTGGTGTATTGCCGTTTTTGCTTACTCTCCTCAGCTACCAAAACATAACACATTCCATTGGGTATGACACAGGATCAGGAGAACAGCCTCTTACCTGCCTTTATCCTTGGCTCTTCATTTGATTAGCCAGCCTGGTTCGACATCTTCTTTGGGTGTGTTGCTCATGTGATGTTGCACTAGGACAGCTGATCAAAAGAAGAGCTGGGGATGTTGGCAGGTAAGAGGAGGTTTTCCCACTCCCATGACGCAGCCATAAACTACTATTGTTGCCAATGAATGGAATGTTCACATTCATTCACCCCAACTTTTTCCCCAACTTCATGAAATAACTAGAAAATTAATTTTGCTATCTAACCTCAGAGGAAAAATGGACGTCTTCAAAATGTGGTGCTGGAGAAGGGTGCTATCAATTCCATGGCAAGAAGAGCAAACAAATTAATTTGGAACAAATACAGCCAGACATGTCACTCGAAGCAAGAATCGCCAAGCTACAACTTGCCTACTTTGGACAGATCATATGAAGAGAGCAATCACTGGAGAAGGACATCATACAAAAAGCTCACTCACTGGAGAGGAGAAGGACATTATACGAAGAGAGCAATTACTGGAGAAGGACATCACACGAAGAGAGCGATCACTGGAGAAGGACATCATACGAAGACAGCGATCACTGGAGAAGGACATCATACAAGGAGAGCGATCACTGGAGAAGGACATCATACGAAGAGAGCGATCACTGGAGAAGGACATCATACGAAGAGAGCGATCACTGGAGAAGGACATCATACGAAGAGAGCAATCACTGGAGAAGGACATCATACGAAGAGAGCGATCACTGGAGAAGGACATCATACGAAGAGAGCAATCACTGGAGAAGGACATCATACGAAGAGAGCGATCACTGGAGAAGGACATCATACGAAGAGAGCAATCACTGGAGAAGGACATCATACGAAGAGAGCGTTCACTGGAAAAGGACATCATACGAAGAGAGCAATCACTGGAGAAGGACATCATATGAAGACAGCGATCAGTGGAGAAGGAAATTATGGTCGGAAGAATAGAAGGAACAAGGCGAAGAGGAAGACCAGCAACCCAATTGCTTGATACTATCAAGATAATGGTAGAGAAGACCCTGGTGGACCTAACTAGACAAGATCGATCTTGATACAGAGCATTCGTCCAATAATTTGTCATGGCTCGAGATTGATTTGTTAAGAAAAATCAAACCTGAGCTTCATGGTGCAACACTCCATCCTAAAAAGGCATTCAAGTCACTTTTAAATCCACTCATCTACCTATGGACCCTAATGTACCTGATATACCGGCTGAACCCTTCTACCATCTAATTGTCAGATTTTGGCTCATATGTGCAGGGCAGACAGTAATTGAAATGGCTTGAAAAATAGATGTCAGCGCTATCTCTGCTTTTATACAGGGTATTAAATTATAAACTGATGTCTCATATTCCTTCTTGCAATAGGTATTAGATTCCTAGGAATTTTTATTAGGAGGGGTCAGGCTTTACATATGTTTTTACACTTGATTAGTCACCAGGTTAATCCTGTAAATCCTCAGTGGATTCTATCTCGCCATACATTTTCATTAGAACATAATATAAGGCTTCACTGTGAATTTAATGTTAATTTATGCAGCTAGCCGGTGCTTTGTATAAATGACAACAAATTAATTGCAGCATTAAACAAGCCCCTAGCCCCAGGAAGAGTGGAGAGTCGTATTAACTACAGAATATGTATGAGAATAAGGAAACAAAATGACTTTATTTTCAGACGATTCGAGAAAAACATTTAGTTTAGAGCTATTTAGGATGCATGGCAGACTAGTATGATTGCTATGCCATCAGGTGGTACTCTCATTACGTGGTAGAGAATTTTAATATGTGTGTAAAGAGTGCAGTGGGTCTCTTGCCCTGAGCTTTTGCTTTATATTTTAATTAGTATTGTAAACTTTTGGGTGTTAGTTTGGCGCATCTTATAACCTCAGTCATCATGTTCCAATAATTTACATTACCCTATAACATGTTGCTGGTTTGCTCCCCCCATTCAATAGCAGGGATTTTTATGCATTTGACTAACATCATCGGAACCCGCCGATATCGATATGGGTTCAGCCAATGGTCTACTGCTGGAGTGGTGTCACTACGATAAGATATCTGCCCCCTAGTTTTATACTTACCAGCCATCATCTTCATCTTTTATCAGTGCTGCTCTAGTCATCTTTTATAGTTTGTGATCTTCCAGGTCGATCGAGTGTTCGTTGGGTGGACCGGTAGTCACAACTCAATGTAATTCTAGGAGAGTCAGAACAAGGCCAAAACAAGGTTCCTATAGACTTACATTGAGTGCTTGTGACCGTTACCTCTGACTTCGGGAAGGTCAGAAGTTGTGGTCAAAAGAAGGGTGATTGGGACTGGAGTGGTGATGGAAACAGCTGAAGACAGTGGCTGGTGTGTTTAATACTAGGGGCAGGGAACTTACATTTCTGCAGCACGCCAGCACTGAAATAAAAAACACTGGAGTGGAGAGGATACAGGAGTGCTCGAACTGAATGAGCGCTTCTGTATATGAGTCGGGGGAGAAAGCTGCTGGCTGATCTAAGCTCTCTAATTCATATGAAGGACTCTACTCTGTCACTCCTGCAGCCAACGTTTTGATACAATGAAGATATGTCACATGTGGACATGTGGGAGGGGATAAAAAGAGTCATAATGTTGGGGTGCTCCTGGATGTGACCATTTATGGAGCAGTTTTTGAGTTAGTTCCTATGACCAAGCTATGGACCTGAGCCTGATGCAGAAGAAAAGATACCTGCTATAGTCACGCTACTTGGCTTCATGCACTTCATCACTCCTGCATCAGGGAAAAACAGTCCACGCTTTTAGAAAACATTAAAAACCATCTTAGCCATTATCAGTTCATACTGACTCGTTATTGCATCTTCCTGTTGTATAAACCGTGTGTGTGTGTTACACCTCCCTGTGGAGAAGCCATTGCCACTCAGCCAGTATGGTGTCTCATTCTGTGGCTGAAGAACCACACTCCGTAAGGAACAAAATCTATCCCTGACCTTCTCAAGCTAAACTCTACGAATATGCATTGAAATGAAGGTAGCGGTGGGAGACACAGGCAAAAGAGGGTCCCTTTGCAGGATATGACACCTTTGTGGTCCAACAACTAACTAAGAAGGGATAGTCTCTATTACATCGGCTGATTTGTATGGTATATCACAAAAAATATTTAACACCATTTCTTACCTATAGTCATTCAGAACAACTGCTATTTGTCTTAATGGTGATGGCTCCTTTGCCTATACAGCTCCTATAGGGCATAAACGTCAGAAATGGTGGTGTCCAAAGTTCAAAGAATCTCAACTATTGTCTCTATGAGAAAATTTGTCAAGAAATATATCATTACAAAGATTTTTGTTTATGGCAGGTCCACCTACAGCTTGGGACAAGGAGTATGGCTTCCAGTTAGTAAAAGTTTTGTTGTCCCCCCTATGGAGTTGTCAATCAGTCCATTGGCCAGCTGCAAAACAGACGTACTGGTGACTGAAGATCCTTCAGATGTCCGGTAAGAATGTATTATTTCATCTACAGAACAAGTATAATCACATCTGAGCAAAATGAATTACAATTTGCACAAATGGATGTAACACACAATAAATTGTACTAGGACAAATAAAAAATGAAATTGGTCATTGCAAAATATTCAACCAAATAACCAAATATTATAAAAACAAATGAGGCGTCATTGTATATAAATCACAATAGATGAACATTAAGCCAATCTCAAAGCTTACAAAGATTGTCCAGCCTCTAAATATTAAAATAAGTAATACTTTACTGGTCCACAACCTCTTTTATTCCAATGCTGCAAGATACCCCCCAGTATCTGTATGTCCTATATGGACAGGACAAACATGTGACCACTTCAACTAATCACTGGCCGTGGAGAACTATCATTGATAGGCTGTAGCGATCACATGTCTGTCTAGATGGAATTAATGTATAGAGATATCTCTGCACTTCCTGTTCAGTCCAAAAAGACATGCGTTGATATCTTCTGTAGCCAGTGGTTGGCTGCAGTGGTTACATGTCTTTCCAGATGGAACAGAATTTATAGAGATGTCTCTCTAGATCCTGCTTGGTCCAAAACAACATGCATTGGTTTCCTCTGTGGCCAATAGTCATATTTATCAGCTTTAAATAGAAAGTCAGTAGGATCAACCTTCCTAAGCCGTCTCTATGAACATGTAGGTCATAGGAAGCTGAATAAAATGACACCTTGATATCTGAAATCCGATGTCTTATTCCAGAGAAATTCACGTTTGTCTTAATATGTAAATGAGCGGTTAAGATCTATGGGCCGGACATAGATCTCCCTGAGAATCCACCTACAGAGATTATTTTAAATGAAAGGAGGTATGAGACTTGTAGATCAGGAGAGCAGACTGTCAGTCATTACATGTCTCACATTGCTAACGCCACTTTTATTTAACCCCTTCCAGACCCATGACGCCACGTAGGCGTCATGAAAGTCAGTGCCAATCCGACCCATGACGCCTATGTGGCGTCATGAAAGGGTCGCGTCTCTGCGGGCCGGGTGACCGGGGTCACTGAAAGGTCACCCGACTCGCCGGCACAGAACCCTTTGTGCTTCACCACAGGGGGGTTGGCTTAACCCCCCCCCCCGTGGCCACGATCGCTCTGATTGGCTGTTAAAAGTGAAACAGCCAATCAGAGCAATCTGTAATATTTCACCAATATAATTGGTGAAATATTACAATCCAGCCATGGCCGATGTTGCAATAGCATCTGCCATGGCTGGACACCGAGCCCTGACCCCCCCACACGGATTCACGGCGGCGATCGGCCGCCGCCACCGAAAGATGGCAGCGGTCGGTCACCGCCGTCACTAAAAGCTCCCCTCGTCCTGGCCTCCGCTGCCCCCACCTTCCGATCCCCCCCCCTCACTTCCGACCCCCATACTCACCTCTCCCGGTCCACCGATGTCCCTGGATCCTTCCCGGCGGCTGCCCGGGATTCTTCATGGGCGCCGCCATCTTGGAAAATGGCGGCGCATGCGCAGTGCGCCCTGCATAATCAAAAAATTTATTTTGATCACTGTGATAAACTGTCACAGTGATCAAAATAAAAAAAAGTAAGTGAACCCCCTCTGTCATAGGTAGGGACAAATAATAAAGATTTTTTTTTTTTTTCCTATTAGGCCCTGTGCACACGTTGCGGATTTTGCTGCGGATCCGCAGCTGATTTCGCTGCTGATCCGCAGCTGATTTCGCTGCTGATCCGCAGCGGATTTCGCTGCTGATCCGCAGCTGATTTCGCTGCTGATCCGCAGCTGATTTCGCTGCTGATCCGCTGCTGATTTCGCTGCTGATTCGCTGCTGATTTCGCTGCGGATCAGCAGCGAAATCAGCAGCGAATCAGCAGCGAAATCAGCAGCAGATCAGCAGCGAAATCAGCTGCGGATCAGCAGTGAAATCAGCTGCGGATCAGCAGCGGATTTCGCTGCTGATCCGCAGCTGATTTCGCTGCTGATCCGCAGCTGATTTCGCTGCTGATCCGCAACTGATTTCGCTGCTGATCCGCAGCTGATTTCGCTGCTAATCCGCAGCTGATTTCGATGCTGATCCGCAGCTGATTTGGCGCTGCGGATTCACAGCAGATCCAGAAACCATGTACAGTACAATGCAAATAAATGGTAAAAAAAAAACGCTGTGCACATGCTGCAGATTTTTCAGCGCAAATTTGCTGCGGTTTTAAATCCGCAGCATGTCAATTCTTTGTGCGGATTCCGCAGCGATTTTACACCTATTCCATTATAGGCGTAAAACCGCAGAGAAAAACCGCAGCAAATCCGCGCTAAATACGCAGGTAAAAGGCAGGTCGTTTTACCTGCGGATTTTAGAAAAATCCGCAAGTGAATCCGCAACGTGTGCACGCGGCCTTAGGGTCAGGCTGGGTTCATATTGCATTATGGCAGTCCGTTAGATGGACTGCGTTTCACCGTGGTATAACGCGGTGTAACGCAGTCCGTTAACGCTGCCATTCACCCCATTTGTGTGCGCATCGCAACGCATGCCATGAAGCGGCATGCGTTCGCGACGTGTCGTCATTCAGTGACGGAGCCTTGGACGCAGGCTGCAGCGTCTGGGCTCCATCACCGCTAGCACAGATGAATCATCGCTGATTCCTCTGCACTAGCGGGTATAGCATAACGCGATCGCGTTATGCTATACCGTTACCAGCCCGTCAACGCTACGTGTTGAACGGGCTGGTAAAACGCAATATGAACCCAGGCTTAGGGTTAGAACTAGGGTTATGGTTAGAACGAGGGTAAGGGTTGGAATTAGGGTTAGGGTTGGAATTAGGGTTAGGGTTGGAATTAGGGTTAGGGTTGGGATTAGGGTTAGGGTTGGGATAAGCGTTAGGGGTGTTTTGGGGTTAGGGTTGGGATTAGGGTTAGGCTTGTGGTTAGGTTTATGGTTAGAGTTGGGATTAGGGTTAGGGTGTGTTGGGGTTAGGGTTATGGTTAGGGTTTGTATTAGGGTTAGGGGTGTGTAGGGGTTAGGGTTGGGTTAGGGTGTGTTGGGTAGGGTTGGGGTTAGGGTGTGTTGGGGTTAGGGTTGGAGTTAGAATTGAGGGGTTTCCACTATTTAGGTACATCAGGGGGTCTCCATACGCGACATGGCGCCACCATTGATTCCTGCAAATTTTGCGTTCAAAAAGTCAAACAGTGCTCCCTTTATTCCAAGCCCTGACGTGTGCCCAAACAGTGGTTTACCCCCACATATGGGGTATCGGCGTACTCGGGAAAAATTGCACAACAACTTTGGGGGTCTAATTTCTCCTGTTACTGTTGGGAAAAAAAATTGGGGACTAAAAGAGTTATTTTTGTGGAAAAAAAATGATTTTTTATTTTCACGGCTCTACGTTAATAAACTTTTGTGAAGAACTTGGGGGTTCAAAGTGCTCACCACACATCTAGATAAGTTCCTTGCGGGGTCTAGTTTCCAAAATGGGGTCACTTGTGGGGAGTTTATACTGTTTAGGCACATCAGGGACTCTGCAAACGTAACATGACGCCCGCAGACCATTCCATCAAGTCGGCATTTCAAAACGTCACTACTTCCCTTCCGAGCCCCGAAGTGTGCCCATACAGTAGTTTTCTCCCACATATGGGATATCAGCGTACTCAGGACAAATTGGACAACAACTTTTGAGGTCTAATTTCTCCTGTTACCCTTGGGAAAATAAAAAAATTGGGGACTAAAAGATCATATTTGTGGAAAAAATATGATTTTTTTATTTTCATGGCCCAGCGTTATAAACTTCTGTGTAGCCCTTGGGGGTTCAAAGTGCTCACTACACATCTAGATAAGCTCCTTGGGGGGTCTAGTTTCCAAAATTGGGTCACTTGTGGGGGGTTTCTACTGTTTAGGCACATCAGGGGCTCTGCAAACGCAACATGACGCCCACAGAACATTCCATCAAGTCTGCATTCCAAAATGGCGCTCCTTCCCTTCTGTGCTCTCCCATGCGCCAAAACAGTGGTTCCCCCCCACATATGGGGTACCAGTGTACTCAGGACAAACTGTACAACAACTTTTGTGGTCCAATTTCTCCTGTTACCCTTGTGAAAATAAAAAACTGCGGGTTAAAAAAATCAGTTTTTGAGGAAAAAAAATGATTTTTTATTTTCACGGCTCTGCATTACAAACTTCTGTGAAGCACGTGGGGGTTCAAGGTGCTCACCACACATCTAGTTAAGTTCCTTGAGGGGTCTAGTTTACAAAATGTGGTTGTAATGTATGTAGTACAGTTCATATAGCGTCTTGTGCTTGGGTGCGATGAAAACACAGGAGTCACAGGTTTGATATAGAAAAGTCCTGTATTACTTCATACAAGTTGGCAGAAATAGTCACACAGTTTGCAGACACAGAAACAGGAGACACAGCAGGCCAGAGTAATCCAAGCTCAGCAATCACTCTCCAATACAGATTCAGGATCTTCTTCTCTGTTACCGTAAGTCCATGCAAACGTGGGTCTTTCAAAGAGCAGGGTTCAGAGTCCACAAGTGCTTCAGAGTTCCTCAGTAGGAATAGCTGGAGTACAAGGTCCAAGGCTTACAGGAGTCAAGTCACAGGTTCACTGCAGGCTAGATTCTGAAGCACTGATTGCTCAGCTGTGGCTGCTTAAGAAGCAAAGGAGAGAATCAGGGCGGGAACATGCAAGCTGGAAACTCCATTTTGACTGAGGGCAAGATAGCTGCAGCAAGACAGAAAGTAAAATGGCTGACGAACAAACTGAGTTTCAGGAATATATACATAGAACCTTACATTACTCCCCCCTTAAGGACAACCTCCGGATGACCTCAGACCAGGCTTGTGTGGGTACCTCTGATGAAACTGACGGAGCAAGCGAGGAGCATTAACGTTATTGACCGGTTCCCATGAGTTGTCCTCCACTGGGTAGCCCTGCCATTTAATCAGATATTGTAACTGATTTCTATACAACCTGGAATCTAAAATCCTTTCCACCACAAATTCTTCCTGACCATCGACTAGCACTGGGTCAGGGCAAGGAGAGGAACGTCCAGGAAACGTATTGGGTGTCGCAGCCTTTAGTAGGGATACATGAAAGACAGGGTGGATTCTCATAGTTCTGGGCAGTTGAAGACGACAAGCAACGGCACTTATAATTTTACTGATTTTATAGGGTCCAATGTACTTATGTCCCAACTTAGACGATGGAATCCTTAACTTAAGATTTCTGGTTGACAGCCAGACCAAGTCTCCTACCTTGAAAGCTGGTGCAGGTTTACGAAATTTATCTGCTGCTTTCTTGTACCTTTCTTGAGCCGATTCCAGATTTTCCTTTAGAAGATCCATATTCTTCTGTAAAGACGTGATTCTTTCAGCCACTGCTGGTAAAGGCGTTTCTATGGGAAATCGTGGTAGAATGTTAGGATGATAACCTAGATTAGAGTAAAAAGGAGACTGTTTAGTGGAGGCACTCTGAGAGTTGTTATACGAGAACTCAGCTAATGGAAGTAGATCCACCCAATCATCCTGTAGGTGGCAGATAAAGCAGCGGAGATACTGCTCCAGGGTTTGATTGGTTCGTTCGGTCTGTCCATTAGTCTGGGGATGAAAAGCAGAAGAAAGGTTTACTTTAATGTCCAATGCTGCACAGAAATTTTGCCAAAACCTAGAAGTGAATTGCACCCCTCGATCCGAAATAACCTCATCCGGTACTCCATGTAAGCGAAACACATCTTTAATCATCAAATCTGATGTCTGTTTTGCAGTGGGTAAGCCGACACAAGGGATAAAATGAGCTGCCTTTGTTAGACGGTCAACCACCACTAGAATGGTGTTCTTCCCCTGAGAGGTTGGTAACTCCACAATGAAGTCCATAGAAATGGATCCCCACGGGCGGGACGGGGTGGGAAGAGGCTGTAACAGACCAGTTGGTGAGGAGCGAGGTGTTTTGCATCTTGCACAGACCTCACATGAAGTGACATAATTCAAAACATCCTTCCTGCAAGTGGGCCACCAAAAGAAACGAGAAAGAAATTCCTGTGCTTTAGAATTCCTCTATGCCCAGCTATCTTGGAATCGTGAATGAGTTGCAATACTCTTAATCTGACTGTTTCAGGAATATACAGACGTTGTCCCTGAATCCACACACCATTCTTAAAGACAAACTTACGTCCCTTGGGGGTTGTGCCAAAAAGGAATCCGCATGGTATGCTTCCTTGATGTCCTTAAGTAGGTCTTGATTATGAATTACTCCTAGGAATCTAGAGTCAGGAAGAATAGTCTTAGGAGGAGTAATTGGACGTGTCTCTGCTGAGTAAATCCTAGAGAGTGCATCAGCCTTTCCATTGTGCGATCCTGGTCTATAAGAGATGATAAAATTAAATTGGTTTAAGAAAAGATTCCAGCGAGCCTGGCGAGGAGTCAGGCACTTAGCCGACCTGATAAACTCAAGGTTACGATGGTCTGTCAGGACGACTATTTGCTGTGCAGCACCCTGAAGAAGGTGTCTCCATTCTTTGAAGGCGGCAATAATGGCCAACAACTCTCTATTGCCCACATCGTAGTTCCTCTCAGCCGAAGACAACTGCTGGGAAAAGAAGGCACAGGGATGCAAGACATTCTTCTCACCTGTTCTCTGAGAGAGTATAGCTCCAACGGCACAGTCTGAAGCATCCACCTCTATTATGAAGGCAAACTCGGGGTTGGGATGTACTAGGATAGGTGCAGTGGTAAATTTATCTTTTAGACGGGAAAATGCTTCCTGGGCTTGGGGAGTCCAGGAAAACCTAGACTCTTTCCGGGTAAGTTGAGTGATAGGTGACACTACCTCAGAGAAATTTCTAATGAAACGTCTATAGAAGTTGGCAAACCCGATGAAGCGCTGTACCTCCTTCACATTTCTAGGACTTGGCCAATCCTTGATGGCTTGGGTTTTGCTTCCATCCATACTAATTCCTTGTGTAACAGTACATACCCCAGAAATTGAATTTCGGTCCTATGGAATTCACACTTTTCAAGTTTGATGTAAAGATGATTTTGTCTTAGACGTTCCAAGACCATTCTCACATGTCCATGATGTTCCTCTGTGGAGTTAGAAAAAATTAGAATATCATCCAAATAAATTACCACGAAAGTATCTAGGAGATCCCTGAAGATGTCATTCACCAAGTGTTGGAAAGTGGCTGGGGCGGTACTCAGACCAAAAGGCATAACTAGATATTCAAAGTGTCCATAGCGTGACCTGAATGCAGTCTTCCATTCATCCCCAGGTCTAATACGGACTAAGTTATAGGCCCCACGAAGATCTAGTTTAGAAAAAATTTTGGCATGTCGCACTCTCTCCAATAACTCAGGGATTAAAGGCAATGGATAACGGTTTCTAATAGTAACCTTATTGAGTTCCCTATAGTCTACGCATGGTCTCAAAGATCCATCTTTCTTCTTTACAAAGAAGATGGGTGCACCTGCAGGAGATGAAGAGGGGCGTATGAAGCCCTTGGCTAGATTTTCATCTATGTAATCCTTTAAAGCCTTTAGCTCGGGCCCGCCAGGGGGTAGATCTTACCAAAAGGTATCTCTGCTCCAGGCAATAATTCAATTGGACAATCATATGGACGGTGAGGAGGAAGCTGGTCAGCGTTCTTCTTGTCACATAAATCCACATAGTCCTGGTATACAGCTGGTAGTTCAGGGACTGACATGATTCCTTTAGGAACAGAGCAAGCTGAAACTTTTGGACTCATCTGTTTCTCTGGAAAGTGTAATTCCTTGGTCTCCCAGTTAATGGTAGGATTCTGAGCCTGCAGCCATGGTAGCCCTAGAATAATGGGAAAGTTGGAGAAAGAGATAAGCATAAAGGACAGTTTCTCTTGATGATCTTTACCCATAAGAACCCTCAAAGGCTCTGTTTCCTGATCCACTGGTCCAGAGGTCAGCAGGGAGCCATCCACAGTTTCCATCTGTACTGGAGTAGCCTTCTTCACTGAACGTATTCCCTGTTTCAGAGCAAAGGAGACATCCATAAAATTTCCACTTGCCCCTGAGTCGATCATAGCAGAGCTAGACACCCAAGCTGAGTCAACCCAGAGTTTGATGGAAAGAAAGCAATGAGAATTGTTTTTCTTACAACTCAGCTGGGACACCGCTGAGGAAACTTGAAAAATGGCAGCGTTTACACAGTCAACGTCCTCAGAGGTAACGGAGTTTAAGTCCGAGAAATCAAGATCTGTTGCTGCAGATCTCTCTGGAGCCTGAGGCTCGGACCTGACAGATCCCCTCTCGCAACACTCACAATGAATGAGTGCTGCAGTAGTCTTACGAGAACGGCTGGGGCAGTTTATAATGAAGTGCCCTGACTTACCACAATAGAAACATAGATTCTCCTTAAAACGATGTTCCTTGCGTGCATCACTAACCCGTCGTTGTAAAGAGTCTACCTGCATGGGTTCAGGTTCAGGTTCCCGTGTAATCCTACTCAAAGGTTCCTTAGCTGGAGAGGAAGGTAGGAAAAGGTTAGTTCGATTGCTTTCGAACCATCTCTCTTGCCTGCGTTCAGTCAGACGAGTATCAATACGGATGCAGTAGTTAATAAAGTCACCTAACGCAGTGGGAGGGTCGGCACGAGCAAGTTCATCCTTAATCAGTGGAGATAACCCCTTTCGAAAAATAGATTTTTTGGCGGAACTGTCCCAGGTGGTATCAAGGGCCCATCTCCTGAAATCCAAGGCATATTCAGCTACCGAGTGCTTACCTTGGCGCAAAGCTAACATGGCTGCTTCAGCTGTTGCACCTCGATTGGGGTCATCAAACACCTGCCCCATGGCTGAAATAAAATCATCAAGGTGATTCAAACAATCATCCTCAGTCTCAATCAGAGGGTTTGCCCACATTAAAGCCTTGTTGGTAAGCAACATAATTATAGTAAGCACCTTAGATCGTTCAGTGGGAAATTGTGAAGCATGTGCAGAAAAAAAAAGATTGCATTGATTAATAAATCCCCTGAATTTCTCACGTTCACCGCCAAAACGAAAAGGGGGCAACTTGGGAATCCCAGCACTCGGGGCTATGGCAGGCGCCTGGACTCGCCCCTCTAGAATCTCAATCCTGGCTCGCAAATCCTGGGTAGTCTGTCCAACCACTTGCAAATTGTGATTATTGAGGTCCTGTAGATTTGTAAAACGGGTCTTTATATTCTGCAAATCTGCAAGGATATTATCAGTCACTCCGCAAAGTTCCTTTATGCGGGCCTCCATTTTCCAGATCTTTTAAGACAGGATTACTGGAAGAAGAGGAGAGAAAAAAAAAAATAGTGTTCACCTGTGGCAACACTGCAGAGAGAAAAAAAAATTAAGGGAACTGCTCACCTGGAATGGTTGTGAGAAGTCACAACCACTATCATCACAGAAAGTTTCAACCAGACATCTGATATCCAGAGTTACAGCAGACAAAAAAGAGAAAAGAAAGGAGAAAAAAAAAAAAACAATAGTGTTTACCTGTGGTAACACTGCAAAAAAAAAAACTTAAGGGAATTGCTCACCTGGAATGGTTGTGAGAAGTCACAACCACTGTCATCACAGAAAGTACAACCGGACGTCTGATATCCACAGTACAGCAGACACAGCCTTCCAGACCCAGCAGACACTAACGTTTTGGCTTCAGAATCTTGTAATGTATGTAGTACAGTTCATATAGCGTCTTGTGCTTGGGTGCGATGAAAACACAGGAGTCACAGGTTTGATATAGAAAAGTCCTGTATTACTTCATACAAGTTGGCAGAAATAGTCACACAGTTTGCAGACACAGAAACAGGAGACACAGCAGGCCAGAGTAATCCAAGCTCAGCAATCACTCTCCAATACAGATTCAGGATCTTCTTCTCTGTTACCGTAAGTCCATGCAAACGTGGGTCTTTCAAAGAGCAGGGTTCAGAGTCCACAAGTGCTTCAGAGTTCCTCAGTAGGAATAGCTGGAGTACAAGGTCCAAGGCTTACAGGAGTCAAGTCACAGGTTCACTGCAGGCTAGATTCTGAAGCACTGATTGCTCAGCTGTGGCTGCTTAAGAAGCAAAGGAGAGAATCAGGGCGGGAACATGCAAGCTTGAAACTCCATTTTGACTGAGGGCAAGATAGCTGCAGCAAGACAGAAAGTAAAATGGCTGACGAACAAACTGAGTTTCAGGAATATATACATAGAACCTTACAGTGGTAACTTGTGGGGGGTTTCTACTGTTTAGGCACATTAGGGGCTCTGCCCGCCGCAGACCATTCCATCAAGTCGACATTTCAAAGCGTCACTACATCCCTTCCAAGCCCTGACGTGTGCCCAAACAGTGGTTCTCCCCCACATGTGAGGTACTAGCGTACTTAGGACAAATTAGACAACAACTTTTGGGGTCCAATTTCTCCTGTAACCATTGTGAAAATAAAAAATATGGGGCTAAATAATCATTTTTTGAGAAAAAAAAATGATTTTTTATTTTCACGGCTCTGCGTTATAAACTTTTGTGAAGCACCTGGGTGTTCAAAGTGCTCACTGTGCATCTGCATAAGTTTCTTAGGGGTCTAGTTTCCAAAATGGGGTCATTTGTGGGGGAGCTCCAAAGTTTAGGCATACAGGGGCTCTCCAAACATGACATGGTGTCCGCTAACGACTGGAGCTAATTTTCCATTCAAAAAGTCAAATGGCGCTCCTTCCCTTCTGAGCCCTGCCGTGCGCCCAAACAGTGGTTTATGACCACATATGAGGTATCTGTGTACTCAGGAGAAATTGCCCAACAAATTTTATGATCCAATTTATACTGTTGCCCATGTGAAAATGAAAAAACTGAGGCTAAAAGAACATTTTTGTGAAAAAAAAGTACTTTCTTTTTTTTACGGATCAATTTGTGAAGCACCTGGGGGTTCAAAGTGCTCACTCTGCATCTAGATAAGTTCCTTGGGGGTCTAGTTTCCAAAATGGGGTCACTTGTGGGGGAGCTCCAATGTTTAGGCACACAGGGACTCTCCAAATGCGACATGGCATCCGCTAAATATTCCAGCATATTTTCCATTCAAAAAGTCAAATGGCGCTCCTTCCCTTCTGAGCCCTGCCGTGCGCCCAAACAGTGGTTTATGACCACATATGAGGTATCGGTGTACTCAGGAGAAATTGCCCAACAAATTTTAGGATCCATTTTATACTGTTGCCCATGTGAAAATGAAAAAACTGAGGCTAAAAGAAAATTTTTGTGAAAAAAAAAGTACTTTCTTTTTTTTACGGATCAATTTGTGAAGCACCTGGGGGTTCAAAGTGCTCACTCTGCATCTAGATAAGTTCCTTGGGGGGTCTAGTTTCCAAAATGGGGTCACTTGTGGGGAGCTCCAATGTTTAGGCACACAGGGACTCTCCAAATGCGACATGGCAACCGCTAAATATTCCAGCATATTTTCCATTCAAAAAGTCAAATGGCGCTCCTTCCCTTCTGAGCCCTGCCGTGCGCCCAAACAGTGGTTTATGACCACATATGAGATATCTGTGTACTCAGGAGAAATTACCCAACAAATTTTAGGGTCCATTTTATCCTGTTGCCCATGCAAAAATGAAAAAATTGATGCTAAAAGAAAAATTTTGTTGGAAAAATTAAAATGTCCATTTTTTCCTTCCACGTTGCTTTAGTTCCTGTGAAGCACCTGAAGGGTTAATAATCTTCTTGAACGTAGTTTTGAGTAGCTTGAGGGGTGCAGTTTTTATAATGGTGTCACTTTTGGGTATTTTCTGCCATATAGACCCCTCAAAGTGACTTCAAATGTGAGGTGGTCCCTAAAAAAAATGGTTTTGTAAATTTTGCTGTAAAAATGAGAAATCGCTGGTCAACTTTTAACCCTTATAACTTCCTAACAAAAAAAAATGTTGTTCCCAAAATTGTGCTGATGTAAAGTAGACATGTGGGAAATGTTATTTATTAACTATTTTGTGTCACATAACTCTCTGGTTTAACAGAATAAAAATTCAAAGTTTGAAAATTGCGAAATTTTCAAAATTTTGGCCAAAGTTCCATTTTTTTCACAAATAAACGCAAAAATTATCGACCTAAATTTACCACTAACATGAAGCCCAATATGTCACGAAAAAACAGTCTCAGAATCGCTAGGATCCGTTGAAGCGTTCCTGAGTTATTACCTCATAAAGGGACACTGGTCAGAATTGCAAAAAATGGCCAGGTCATTTAGGTTAAAATAGGCTGGGTCATGAAGGGGTTAAAATAAGCTCTGGAGTCAGATTCTCGGGGAGATCTATGTCCGGCCCAGAGATCTCAACAGCTCATTTACATATAAGAAGAATGTGGATTTCTTGGGAATAAGATATCGTATCACAGATATCAAGGTGTCATTTTATTCAGCTTCTTATGACCTACATGTCCATATAGACGGCTTCGGAGGGTTGATCCTACTGACAGATCCACTTCAAGCATTGCGGGTGTTTTCTACAATTGTTTATAGGCTGGATAACCTTTTTAATTTAGCAGTGCTGACATTCATATGGAAGGATGGTAGATCAAGGTGGCTTGAAACCCAACCTTGACATGTGGTCTACTCAATTACTTTCTTAGAAAAGTTTCTCCATTACTCATATAAAGATGTGTGATATGGTTGAGAGCAGGTGAGTACAGACATAATGCTGTGTTAAAAGTGATATCACTAGTGAATGTGGATTTATACCTATATTGTGTCCACTTTTTGATGGTGGCAATTCAATAAATTGTTCAGTCCAATGCTTTGATATTAGGGTGCGATGTCAGACAATATACTAAATGTTACTGGATGTTAGAGCCAGTAGCTCTCTTATCCAATAGTAAAGTGCAGCTATATTTATGGAGTACTTAATTTAGAAGGCAGCCTCAATTGTATCAAAGATTAAATGATTTTTTTTTCACTTGAGAATAATTAAAAAGGTTATCTAACATATATAAAAAGAAAAAACATAAAAACAAACCCACATAATATAAGAAAAGCAATGATACTCACCCATTCTTTCCCCCAACAGTCTAGCGCGGATTCTCTTATGCTACTACTGGACAGCACAAATGGATCATTATTACTTTCATAAAAACAGGCACAATGCGGACGACATATAGATCCCAGAGAGCTACCAACCGCCGCATTTCGACACTCCCGTCTTAATCAAGGTGATCGAAACGCGGCAGTTGGTAGCTCTCTGGGATCTATATGTCATCCGCATTGTGCCTGTTATTATGAATTTTTTCCATTAAAGGCAAAGTTCTATATTTTTCTACACTGGAGTACCTTTTTTTCTTCATACTTAACAAGCATTAGAACGATTACAGGGGGGACTTAAAGGCATTATTATTAAAGAACACCCAGGCCATTACTACGAGATAAGGGGGCACTATTACAAGGGGGCACTGGGATCATTATTATTTTAGAAGGACGAACCTTCAGGAATTCTAACCTTTTAAGCTAAATGGAGCTCTCAAGGTAAGAAAGATTGAAAAAAACAATAAAAAATAATTATAAAAAATAAAATATAAAATAATACATCTAAAATATACAATAAAAAATAATTATAAAAAATAATATAAAATAATATATATAAAATATACAATAAAAAATAATTATAAAAAATAATATAAAATCATACATATAAAATATACAATACAATAATAATGATAATAATAATAATAATTAGAGATGAGCGACTTTGAAGTTTTTCGGGTCGAGTCAGGTTTCGCGAAACTCGACTTTCTGAAAAGTCAGGTCGAGCGAAATCGCCCGACTTAGCTGAAAAGTCGGGGTTTCGGCCGAAACACGAAACCCCATTAAAGTCAATGGGGAAGCAAAGTCGTCATGCAGTGGGGGGCAGGAAAGACACCTACAGTGCCCATTTCAATGCCAACATCAATTCTTATTCCTTAAGTTTGTCAACCTTCAGTTACTTTATAACAATAGTAACGCATTGAAAACTTGTGGTTATTTGGCTAAAGTTGTGGGTGGGTGGCAAGGCTGGCTCAGGTTTTTCGTGTGCCCCTGGCCAAAAAGTGTCAGTGGGCCCCATGGATGATGCTACAGTGTATGATGGACCCCATTTATCATTCTCCAGTGTATAATGCTCCCCATACATTGCTCAAACATTTTCAAAAAAGGAAATACCTCTCCTTGATGGGCACTACTGTACTCTGGACTCCTCAGCGTCGCCATCTTGCAGCTCTCTGCATTTGGACTGTTTCGGCAGAGGGCGTACAGATGTGACGTCATCGCGCTCTATAACCAGAATGTCACTGTCATGAAACGCGGAACACGTCACAGCGGTAGAGCAGAGAGAGGTCACTATTGCAAATGCTGTGCCCTTAGCAAGCAGGGTGGGCCCACTGGTGGGTCACGGCACTGTCACAGGGCCCCTCATAGTACGCTGGTGTGTCTAACGGCGAGGGCGACTCCCACCATCAGAGACACTTTTTTTTACAATTAGGGGCCCTGTGCCAGTGCCGGTGCCCAAGAGTGGGCCCCTGTTATGTTTAGGTAGCTGAGGAGAAATAGCAAAAACAGTAATACACCAGAGAGGCTGGAACCTATTGAATTGCAGTAACTTGAACTAACCACACAACTAGAGGTAGCCGTGGAGCGTTTCTACGTTGATCCTAGACGCCACGTCACAGCCTGAGAGATAACTACACCTAAAGGCAGAAAGATGAAAGCTATCTGCCCCGGAGCAGATCCCCAAAGAAAATAGGAAGCCCCCAAACATGTAATGGCGGTTAGACAAGAAGAAAGCACGGACACAGACAGAAAATAGAATGAGCAAACGCTGGGGCCCAATCTGTCTAGACAGAAAAGTACAGGAAAGAATTCTGACTGCAATCTAAAAAAAACCCTAAAAAAATACCAACACTTCTGATTGCCAAAAAACCTGAGATCACATGATCTCATCCACCTAAATCAGATCTCTGGTGTAACAAAACCAAGCCGCAGCCACTGAAAAAACAGGAAAAAGCAAATGAACAAATAACAGTGGCTACAGATAAACTGAGAGGAGCACAGGTCCCAGGAGGGGACCCGGCTGAACTCCAAAAGTGCAGAAAACTATGCAAAAAGCAAGCACAAAAAGAAAAGCAAAAATATCTTATCTGAAAGCGGCAGACGCAGGCAAGACTCCAGCAAACTTCCAAATGAACCAGGAACCACAATTGAGACAAGAACAATTGATCACCGACAACCATCATGGGAGGGAACCTCCCTTATATCAGTCCAGTCAGTGATCCCAGATTGCCATTCCTCGCTGGAAGGTTCAGTACTGTCTGTTACCACCAGAGGGAGCCTCTGCTCAGAAACCATCTCTAGCACATTCACAACAGTACCCCCCCTTGAGGAGGGGTCACAGAACCCTCACTTGTGCAACCAGGCCGATCAGGATGAGCTCGGTGATAGGCACGGATCAGTCTCCTGACCATAACCTCTCCACTTAACCAAATACTGGAGTTTCCGTCTAGAAAAACGAGAATCCAATATTTTCTCAACCACATACTCCAGATTGCCCACAACCAAAACAGGGTCAGGAGGCCCAGCCATAGGAACCACTGGCTCGACAAACCTCTTAAATAATGACTTGTGGAACACGTTATGGATCTTAAATGTCCCTGGAAGAAGCAAACGGAAGGAAACAGGATTAAGAATCTCCATGATCTTATAAGGTCCAATGAACCTAGGCTTAAACTTTGAAGATGCAACCCTCATAGGGATATTTCTTGAGGACAACCAAACCAAGTCCCCCACTTTAAACCGAGGACCATCGGTCCTATGCCGGTTGGCAAACCGCTGGGCCTTCTCTTGAGAGAGAGACAACCTCTCCACTACCTGGTCCCAAATCTGCTGCTTTCGCTCCACAACAGAGACAATGCCCGGACAGACAGAAGCCTCTGCCTGTCCCGAAGAAAATCGAGGGTGAAACCCAGAATTGCAGAAAAATGGAGACATCAAGGTGGCAGAGCTAGCCCTATTATTAAGAGCAAACTCAGCCAAAGGCAAAAAAGAGACCCAGTCATCTTGATCAGCAGACACAAAACATCTCAAATAAGTCTCCAAGGTCTGGTTTGTTCTCTCGGTTTGTCCATTGGTCTGAGGATGAAATGCAGAGGAGAAAGATAATTGAACACCAAGTTTAGAACAAAATGTCCTCCAAAATCTGGAAACAAACTGGACTCCTCTGTCAGACACAAGTTCTCCGGAATGCCATGTAACCGAACCACGTGCTGAAGGAACAAAGGCACCAACTCGGAGGAAGAAGGTAACTTAGGTAATGGCACAAGATGTATCATCATGGAAAACCTATCACAGATTACCCAGATAACGGTCATTCTCTAAGAGACAGGGAGGTCGGAAATAAAATCCATAGAGATATGGGTCCATGGCCTCTTGGGCACAGATAATGGCATTAACAAACCACTAGAGCGAGAGCAAGGCTTGGAACGAGAGCAAGTCCCACAGACTGCACAAAGTCGCTGATGTCTCGAGACAAAGTAGGCCACCAAAAGGAGCGACTCACCAAGTCTCTGGTACCAAAAATCCCGGGATGACCAGCCAACGCGGAACAATGAATCTCAGACATCACACTCTTCTTCCACTGGTCTGGGACAAACAATTTCCAATAGGGCAGCGCTCAGGTTTATCTTCCTGACACCCTTCCAGAGCCAGTCTCAAATTGGGCGAGATAGCAGAAAGTACAACACCCTCTTTCAAAATAACAGCAGGATCAGATAACTCAGGAGAATCCACAAAGTAACTCCTCGAGAGGGGATCCGCCTTAACATTCTTAGTGCCAGGAAGAAAAGAAACCCCAAAATTAAAACGTGTGAAAAACAAGGCCCACCTGGCCTGTCTAGGATTAAGTCGCTTGGCTGATTCGAGATAAACTAGGTTCTTATGGTCCGTGAGGACCACCACCTGATGTTTGGCTCCTTCCAGCCAATGTCTCCACTCTTCAAAGGCCCACTTCATGGCCAATAACTCCCGATTACCCACGTCATAATTTCTTTCAGTTGGAGAAAATTTTCGAGAGAAAAAGGCACAAGAGTTACTCTTAGAGGTCTCTGGATCCCTTTGGGACAAAACGGCACCAGCCCCAATTTCAGAAGTATCAACCTCCACCTGAAACGGTAGAGAAACATCAGGCTGCCGTAGAACAGGAGCAGAAGTGAATCTCTGCTTAAGTTCCTGAAACGCAGAAACTGCCTCAGGGGGCCAATTCACCACATGAGAACCCTTTTTGGTCAAATCAGTCAATGGTTTAACATTACCGGAGAAATTACCAATAAATTTACGAAAAAAATTGGCAAAACCCAAAAATCTCTGAAGAGCCTGTAATGAAGTAATGGCCTGAACATTGACCGGGTCCATTTCAATAACAGATGGAGACAAAATGAATCCCAGAAATGAGACCTTCTGTACGCCAAAAAGACACTTTGATCCCTTCACATACAGTGCATTCTCTCTCAAAATCTGGAACACAGTCCGAACATGTTTCACATGAGAGTCCCAGTCATTGGAAAAAAATCAAAATATCATCCAAATAAACAATCAGAAATTTATCCACAAAATCCCTGAAAATATCATTCATGAAGGATTGGAAGACGGAACGAGCATTAGTGAGCCCAAAGGGCATCACTAGGTACTCAAAATGCCCCTCTGGGGTATTAAATGCCGTCTTCCATTCATCCCCGTGCTTAATGCGAATAAGGTTATACGCCCCCCTGAGGTCAAGCTTGGTAAACCAACTAGCACTTTTCACCCTGGAAAACAGGTCAGAAATCAAGGGTAACGGATATTGATATTTCACAGTGATCTTATTCAGGAGGCGATAATCAATACACGGCCTCAATGAACCATCCTTTTTGGCCACAAAGAAAAAACCGGCGCCCGAGGGTGAAGAGGATGGTCTGATTTGACCCTTCTCCAATGACTCCTTGATATAAGATCGCATAGCATCGTGTTCAGGTACAGATAAGTTAAAAAGGCGACCCTTAGGAAATTTACCACCAGGCACTAACTCAATAGCGCAATCGTAGCTTCTGTGAGGGGGTAAGGATGCAGATTTACTTTCACTAAACACATCAGAAAAAATCAGTCAAAAAGTCAGGGACATCCTGAGACTGGGGAGAGGCAGAAAAAACAGGAGTGTCCGCATTAACACATTGGCAGCCCCAACTGGTCACAGACACAGATTTCCAATCCAAAACAGGATTATGAATCTGTAACCAAGGGAAACCCAGTACAATAATGTCATGCAGATTATGCAACACCAGAAATTTGCAACTCTCCTGATGATCTGGTTCAACCCTCATTATCACCTGAGTAGAAAATTGGGGTTTATTCTCCGCCAAAGTGGTAGAATCAATGCCCAGTAGGGGAATAGACTTCCGCAGGGGTATCATGGGAAAGCCACAACGTTTGTCAAATTCAAAATCCATCAGGTTAATAGCTGCTCCTGAATCAACAAAAGCCTGAGCCAAAATGTGGATATGGAGCAAATCAGGGTAACAGTCTATAGAAATTTAGTCTGAACACTACCCAAGACAACTGAGCGCGCAAAACGTCTTCCCCGCTTAGGGCAGACTGAAATAGCATGAGAGGCGTCACCACAGTAGAAACATAACCCATTGCGCTTTTGAAACTCATGACGCTGTGCCCCAGAAGTCACTCCATCACACTGCATGGGCTCAGGAGCTGGCCCACAAGGCAACACCATCTCACGCATACCTCTACGCTCACGCAAACGTCTGTCAATTTGAATAGCCAAAGACATAGAATCATTGAGACCAGAGGGAACAGGGAATCCCACCATAACGTCCTTTACATTCTCTGACAGACCCTTCCGAAAAAGGGCTGCCAAAGCATCATCATTCCACTTGGTCAGGACTGCCCACTTTCGAAATTTCTGATAGTACAGTTCAGCGGCTTCACATCCCAGATTTAATGCCAACAAGATCTTTTCAGCTTGATCAGTGACATTAGGTTTATCGTACAACAACCCCAGAGCCTGAAAAAATACATCAACATCATTCAAAACAGGATCCCCAGGTGTCCTGAGGGCCGCCGCGCAGGAGAGAGATGACAATTTGAACCTGCTGTGCTGCGTTCCCTGAGGACTTAGGCTTTAAGGCATAAAACAACTTACAGTTATTTTTGAAATTCAGAAATTTAGCCCGATCCCCCAAAAACAAATCTGGCATGGGGATCCTAGGTTCCACAACCGGCAACCTAGCAAGATAGGTAGCAATACTCTGAACCTCAGTGGCAAGCTGCTCCACATGGCCAGACAACTGTGCAAACTCCATTGAGAGAAAAAAAAATATAAATCCTCCTCAGCACCCAGAGAGAAAGAGGGGAAAAAAAACAAACAGAAAAAAAAAAATCTCTGACAACTCTGACAACTTTTTTCTTTCCACACTATTTTTCCCTTCTGTTAGTACCATATAATTTTAGTTTTGGGCCGGTGATACTGTTATGCTTAGGTAGCTGAGGAGAAATAGCAAAAACGGTAATACACCAGAGAGGGTGGAATCTATTGGATTGCAGTAACCTGAACTAACAACACAACTAGAGGTAGCCGTGGAGCGTTCCTACGTTGATCTCAGATGCTCGTCACAGTCTGAGAGATAACTACACCTAAAGGCAGAAAGATGAAAGCTATCTGCCCCGGAGCAGATCCCTTAAGAAAGTAGGAAGCCCCCAACATGTAATGGCGGTTAGACAAGAAGAAAGCATGGACACAGACAGAAAATAGAATGAGCAAACGCTGGGGCCCAATCTGTCTAGACAGAAAAGTACAGGAAAGAATTCTGACTGCAATCCAAAAAAAACCCTAAAAAATACCAACACTTCTGATTGCCAAAAAACCTGAGATCACATGATCTCATCCACCTAAATCAGATCTCTGGTGTAACAAAACCAAGCCGCAGGCTCTGAAAAAACAGGAAAAAGCAAATGAACAAATAACAGTGGCTACAGATAAACTGAGAGGAGCACAGGCCCCAGGAGGGGACCCGGCTGAACTCCAAAAGTGCAGAAAACTATGCAAAAAGCAAGCACAAAAAGAAAAGCAAAAATATCTTATCTGAAAGCAGCAGATGCAGGCAAGACTCCAGCAAACTTCCAAATGAACCAGGAACCACAATTGAGACAAGAACAATTGATCACCGGCAACCATCATGGGAGGGGACCTCCCTTATATCAGTCCAGTCAGTGATCCCAGATTGCCATTCCTCGCTGGAAGGTTCAGTACTGTCTGTAACCACCAGAGGGATCCTCTGCTCAGAAACCATCTCTAGCACATTCACAACAGGCCCCCCAACTGCTCAGGGCAATGTCACGTGTCTGTGTGCACAATCTGGATTCCATGGAAGAGCTGCAATTTGAAAAACGCTGTTCTCACTGGCAAATGTTTCCAAGCGGTTAGAGTTGTGTTTAAACCACCATAATTGTTCCCTCGAGCAGTGTAAATCTGTGATATTCGCAGATGAATCATCGTTTACCCTATGTCTGACCTCCATACGAGTCAATGTTTGTAGCCAGCCGAAAGGAGCATTCCATCCAGACTGCCTTCTCCCAACCGTAAATAATAATAATAATAATCTTTATTTTTATATAGCGCTAACATATTCCGCAGCGCTTTACAGTTTACACACATTGCCGTCGCTGTCCCCGATGGGGCTCACAATCTAGATTTAGGTTCTGTGATGATCTCTGGTGTAATTTTGTGTACATCCGGTGGGCCAATGATATCCCTTCGTGGAAGAATTATTAGCGACGCCGGCGATAATTTTGTTATTTTGGTCAAACAAGTGCATTTTATGGCTCAAGCTGTTTCTGGAGGGGAACGCCATATTTCAGGATGATAATGCAGCAATTCATACAGCTAGAAGTGTTAAAGCATGGCACGAGGAACATTGCAATGAAGTCGAACATGTCATCTGGCCCCCACAATCCGCAGACCAAAACATTATTGAGCATTTATGGTCGATTTAACAGATTCAACTTAAACGTCTATTTCAGCCGCCATCGTCACTGTAATGACTGTGTAGGGTCTTTAAAATGAAGAATGGGCAAAAATTTATTTGTGAAACAATTCACACCTTGTCTGAATCCATACCTTGTAGTATTGATGCTGTAATCGCTGCAAAAGGTGGAACAACACCATATTTAACTAACTTTGCTTGCAGTTTCCAAGTGTTTCCATTATTTCCGCAAACCCCTGTATGTGTCATCTGGGCAACGTGGTACCAAATCCTTACAAACCCAGGCATGGCAAATTTTTATGAAGGTGAGTCAGTCACCAACATTTTTTGGTGACAGGCGGGTCCTGTTTTGGATCTGGATTTATCCAGCTGTACTCTGTGAAGACTCTTTCACATAGCAGCAGGGCAAGCGATGTCCTGTAAGGCATATTGTGGCAATTCAGGCCAGGTGTCCACTTTACAGGGCCAGTAGTGAAAGAGTAATTAATAGTGGGGACGAACATCGATAGGGGATGAAATGTAATTTGTAGACTCACACACAGACGCTCACTCATAATGTACTTGAGCCTAATACAAAAAGCGGATATACGGTACTGTATGAGGACTGTACTGCTGTATACAGTGTAGGTTAAAATTTGAAAAGCTGAAAAAGTGTACTGTATCTTCCAGATACCAGGTATAACTAGTATTTTGTAAATATTGGAAGTGTGGGTATATATATCATGAGTCAGACACAGACGCTCCCAGGCTCAGTATGGATTAGACAACAATATAAAAAGAAGTAAAAACGTAATGTATTTGAAGACTACAGCTGTATACAGTGTAGGGGTAATGGTAACTCCGGATATATTTCCGTTATAACAGACATACGCTCACAGCCTCAGTATGATTACACAAGAATATAATAATTTGAAAAATGGTATTGTTGGGTACTGTATAGGGTACTGTACTGTAGGGTACACAAAGGGTACTGTATCACCAGCCAACCGGTGTATAGAGTCTTGGGGTAATTAATTGGAAAGCTCCGTATATATTTCATGAGGCCCACAGAGACTCTCACAGGCTCAGTCTTGCTAACTCCACAATATGATTCGAAAAACTGTTCCAGCATCATCCCATGAAAGGGGTTTATCTTTTTAAGGGTCAAAATTTAAATCTCCGTATATATTTCATGAGGCACACAGAGACTCTCACAGGCTCAGTCTTGCTAACTCCACAATATCATTCGAAAAACTGTTCCAGCATCATCCCATGAAAGGGGTTTATCTTTTTAAGGGACAAAATTTAAAGCTCCGTATATATTTCATGAGGCCCACAGAGACTGTCACAGGCTCAGTCTTGCTAACTCCACAATATGATTCGAAAAACTGTTCCAGCATCATCCCATGAAAGGGGTTTATCTTTTTAAGGGTCAAAATTTAAATCTCCGTATATATTTCATGAGGCCCACAGAGACTCTCACAGGCTCAGTCTTGCTAACTCCACAATATCATTCGAAAAACTGTTCCAGCATCATCCCATGAAAGGGGTTTATCTTTTTAAGGGACAAAATTTAAAGCTCCGTATATATTTCATGAGGCACACAGACTCTCAGAGGGTCAGTCTTGGTAACACCACAATATCATTAGACAAAGTGTTACAGCATCATCCTATTAAATGGCTATATGTCGAGGACCTTTTGCTTCTGGAGGTAGAGGAAGAGGAGGAGGAGGGTATAATGCCTACACCCAACTGTTGCCTATACTATGGCCTAGACAGCACTGTCCCAAACCCACTGTCCCCTGTGTACTTTGCATACATTACATTAACCCAGTGTGCACCGATTGAGACGGAATGACCTTGGACATGACGAGTGGGCCATGTGTGGACGTACCCTAAGGGAGGATAGTCTCAGCCCTGGCTGGTTACGAAACAGTGCATGAGTGGGGGCTGAAGAAACTAAGAAGGAGGTGCAGTGAAGCTTTAGAGAGCGTGAAACACAGTGTACTCACACAGTCTGGGAGGGGACAAGGATCAGGTAGCAGCTCGTCCACAGGCCCAGAACGTGAGGAAGAAGGGGTACTAGGGGCATGGATACTGAGTAAGACATCCATGGGGCCCCATCCAATTGTTGAGGGACTAGGGTGCAGAAGGGACAGCGGCCATTTAGCCTACTGGTGAACTTTACGACACAGCTATGAAGCCGGAGTCATTTTCATCTGTAGGAGCCTCATCTACTGAACCTCGATTATCTTTGCCGAAAGCGTGTCTATATAATAGCAAGATACAGCAGAGCACACATTGTCACAGAAGTTATGTGGCTACTGGCTTGGGACAATGATTTTGTGGTGTTGGCAGGACGTAGAGCTGAGTAATTGTACAACATCAGACGAGAGAGAAAGGAACATATTTTAAGGAGTCCTGGAAAGGTGTGTTCACAATGTACCAGTGACTTTGCTGAGCCCCTCACCTGGAGGACAACGTAGCGAACGTCCTTGTGTGCACACCTCAACTCCGAGCAAAGCCTTGGAAAATGTACATCCCTTTAAGATCCCTGATGATGACTCTTTGCACTTTCATCCACTGATATTCACAGGCGAATCCTCATCGCACAGTAAATGGTGAGTAAATAAATTGAATAGCTGTTGGTGTAGTTGGAGAACAGTAGGTAATTTTTAATACAAGGATATTTGGGGGTGGCTTACATTGCAGCACTAAACAGATACGGATTTTGAATGCAATTTAGTGTGATTATTTGTTAACTGTAAAGTAATAATCAAATGGGTAGTCCAAATGCAAATTGGCGAGTCATATCTATGCCTTATTGATTTTAGGCTTGACGTTAGTGTACTGCCTTGACATTTTTCCATTTAGCGGGCTTGTGTGCACACCTTAACTCCGAGTAAAGCTTTGGAAACTGCACCTGAATGTGTGATCTCAATTTCTGCCTGCAGCACCTAGTACACACTGCTACATCTAACAGCACCATTCATGTTCCTTCCAATACATAATTCTGCCCTGATCCAACAAGCGTGGCCTGTGGAGAAGAGATATTCTAACTCTGCTGCATCAACACCTGTCTCTGAGGCTCTGCACTGCAGCGCTGGTCAACTTTCAACAGAAAGCAAAGGTGGTGTAAACAGTTCAATACAAAATCTCCGTATCCCATGAAAATATTTCCCCCTTTCATTGGATGCCCAAGGCCACGTACCGTGTCACTGCTCACGTGACACATCCCTTGAACAGACCTTCCCGTTACCGAGGACCACAGTGCCCTGGCGGTCGATCCACTTGCAGGACTCTATAGGGCAAATTGCCAAACTTTTGATGTTTTTGGTGGAAATGTAGATGTAAGACAAAAATAGATAAATTTTTTAAGTGATGTTGCCCAGAGCAAGCACGTTGTGCCCACTTGTGGCCGACGGCACTGGCACAGGGCCCCTCCTAGTACGGAGTTGTGTCTAACAGCGAGTGTGCACCCCCACCGTCAGACACACTTTTTGTACTATGAGGGGCCCTATGCCAGTGCCGTCGCCCAACAGTGGGCCCCACCACCTGCTCAGAGCACCGTCACTTGGCAGGGTGCACAAGTTGTTTATACCAGACCTGGGGGGTGGGTAGGACAGTTATGGACTGGTTTCCAAAAATTGCATATGTTGACCTGTAGGTTGAACCTCCAGTTCAGCAGCTGCAAATGGAGGAATTGGAGGAGTACGATCAAGAGGCGGAGAAAGTGAGCCATTATGCTGCCATCCTATGTGTCATGAGGGGAAGGTGGGACAAAATCTTTTGAAATCCATGCATGGTTCATTTTAATGAAGGTTAGATCTTCCACATTTTGGTTGGACAGACGTGTCCTTCTTTCTGTCAGGATTGATCCAGCAGCACTGAACACTCTTTCAGATAACACACTACCAGCAGGGCAAGCGAGCTCCTGTAAGGCATATTGCGCCAATTCAGGCCAGGTGTCCAGTTTACAGGCCCAGTAGTCAAAGGGGAATGACCCGTGAGGGAGAACATCAATATGAGAGAAGTAGTTTTTTACCATAGTTGACAACTGCTGTCTCCTGTCAGTTGCCATAGATTCCTGATGATGACCTGTCATGTGTGCGGTAGTTGAGAAATCAGTCCACAATATGGTCATGAAACCCCTGTCTCCAACCCCAGTTCGGCTGTGTGTAGCATGAACACCTCTTCCATTTGGCCCACTAGGGCTCATGGTAGAACCAGCAACGCTGCTGTGTGATGGGAATGCCTCTAACAAACGGTTTACAACAGTTGCTTGTTTGTTCACCAATATTAGCTCTAGGTTCTCCTGTGGCATGATGTTCTGTAATTTTCCTTTATAGCGTGGATCAAGGATGCTGGCCAACCAGTAGTCATCATCCTTCATCATTTTGGCAATGCAGGGGTCCCTTTTTAGGATGCGCAAGGCATAATCACACATGTGGGCCAATGTTCCAGGTGTCAATGATGCACTGACATTGGTGGGTGGAGGAGCACTATCTGAAATATCCACATTCCTCCAGTCCCGCACAAACCCTGTACCTGACGTTGGCACGTCAACATTTGATCTTGCCCCCTGAGAAGGCTCCTCTTCCCCCAAATAATCATCCCTCTCTTCCTCCTCCTCCTCGTCCCCCTCTTCCTCCCCATCGTCCTGGACATTTCCCTGAGGAGACAATGGCTGACTGTCATCAAGGCTTCCTTCCAGCTCCTCCTCTTCCTCCTGCGCTGCAGACGCCTGAACCTTCATGAACCTTGCATGAGCAGACGCATAAGTGGGATGCTCATACTTATGATGGCATCATTTGCACTTACCAGCCGTGTGCATTCCTCCAAACACTGCAGGCCTCTACAGAGACCTTTGAGCTTCGACCACTGCACACCCGACAACTCCATGTCTGCCCTCGTACTGCCTGCCCGTGTATCCTGCCACAAATGCATTACAGCCTGCCTCTGTTCGCACAGCCTTTCAACCATGTGCATGGTGGAGTTCCACCTTGTTGCAACGTCTATGATTAGTCGGTGCTTGGGGAGGTGTAGCGATCGCTGCAACCTCTGCATCCAACTGGAGTCTACGGGCGATCGACGGATGTGCGAGCACAGTCTTCGCACCTTATTGAGCAGGGCTGCTAAGTCGGGATAATTATTTATGAAGCACTGCACCACCAGGTTCAAGGTGTGAGTCAGGCAAGGTATGTGTCGGAGTTTTGCCCGAACTATGGCCGACACAAAATTATGCCCGTTATCACTAACTACCTTGCCTGGCTCAAGATGTAGACTGCCCAGCCATGACTCAGTTTCTTGCTGCAAGTAGTCGGCCAGTACCTCCGCGGTATGTCTGTTGTCACCCAAACACATCATTTGTAAAACAGCCTGCTGACGCTTACCACCAGCTGTTTGATACTGGGACACCTCCTGTGCAACACTGGCAGCTGCGAATGGAGGTCTGGTGCGACAGCGCTCTGTTTACGACTCCGAGCTTTCGCTTCTGGAGGAGGAGTAGGAGGAGGAGGGTGTAACACCTACAGCCAACTGTTTCCTATACCTGGGCTAGGCAGAACTGTCCCACCGCCGCTGTCCCCTGTGGACCCTGCTTCCACCACATTCACCCAGTGCGCAGTGATGGACACGTAACGCCCCTGGCCATTTCTACTGGACCATGCATCTGTTGTGAGGTGCACCTTTCCACTCACTGATTGTTTGAGTGCATAGACAATGCGGTCTTTCACATGCTTGTGGAGGGCAGGAATGGCTTTTCGAGAAAAGAAGTGCCGACTAGGTAGGTCATAGCGAGTGAGAGCATAGGCCATGAGGTCCCTGAATGCAGCGCTTTCAACTAAACGGAAGGGCATCATCTCTAATGCGATCAGTTTGCCAATGTAGGCATTCAAAGACAGTGTGCCCGGATAAGAGGGTGAGTACTTTTTGGACCTACTCATAGTGTCTGGTAGGGTGAGCTGTACTTGAGAGCTGCATATGGGGGAACAACCGGTGGACATGACGGACTGAGAGGGGGTTGGTGATGTTGATGGTGGTGGTGTTGCTGGTGGTGATGGCGATGGCCTACATGCACTCTTTCGTTTCAAAAAACGACTGATTCCCTGACTGCTTTGGCCTTGCGCCGACACCTCAACACTTGTTGCTGCTGGTGTGCCAACCGGTGGTGTTACAGTGGGGGAAGCGATGGAGCGTTTGTGGCTAACTTCAGTCAGAGCAGGTGCACATGTGCTAACTGAGCTTTTGTAGTCCATCCACGCTTGAAAGTGTATGGTATTTAAATGTCTAAGCATGCAACTGGTATTCAAATTTTTTACATTTTTACCTCTGCTAAAGTTCCTTCCGCACTTCTTACATGTAACCTTGACATCATCAATAGGATTTTGCTCAAAAAAGTGCCAAACTGCACTTTTCCTACTATTGTATAAATTGGCAGAGCTTGCACGCTGTGATACTTGGACCGTCTGTCCAAGCTGTCCTGCCACTTTTTTGTGGGGTTTTGTAACACGTTTTTTTACAGCTGCGGGACTCACAGATAAACCCTGCTGCGATGTCGACAACTGCTGCGGATCCTCCTCAGCTTGTGAGTTATATTTGCTACCGTCAATTTCTTCCCCCACTGGATGCCAATCTGGATCAACAACTGGGTCATCCATCATCTCCTCTTCTATTTCATCTGCACCTTCCTCTGTGTGACTGTGTACGGTGCTATAGTATGCGGGAAGGGGCACCTGAGTTTCATCAGGGTCAGCTTCTGGCTCTGGACACTGCGAAGGCAATGTAGTGCTCTGTGGGAATGTACCAGCAGAATCATTTATCAGTGGCTGTGCATCACTGTACTCCATGTCAGATTCATCTCGGACTGGTGAATTCATGATTTGACTTGTTAACCCTGGCATGGGATGTGAAAACAGCTCCATGGAGTAATCACCAGCACTGCGGGCTGCCGCATCCTTCACTTTACTTGGGGGTGAAGGACAAAAGGAAAGGGGTTGTTCCTGACCAGAAGCACCAAATGAGGACTGAGTGCTTCTACTTTTGAAACTTGAGAAGAGGAGGACATAGAGCTGGAGCCTGCTTCAGCAAGGTAAGACAAAACCTTTTCCTGTTGCTCCAGCTTTAAAAGAGGTTTACCTACTCCCAGAAAAGATAGCCTTCGAGGGCTTGTGGACCCAGACAATGCCGCCGGATCAAGACCTCCTGCCTTAGGAGCTATAGTGCTTTTGGAAGTACCAGCACATGCATCACCACCACCATCTGTACTAGCTGGCCCCCACCGCCCACCTTTATGGGGTCTGAGACCATACCTACTCATGTTTGTGAAAATGTTCCCAAAATAACAGCAGATATATGATACTGTATCAGAAGCGTGCAGCTGTATAAGGTGAATGAAAATTCTAGAAATTTGAGGATATCTTTGTCGAGTAACACAGGCGCTCACAGGGTCAGTATGGAGTCCACCACAATCTGAATTTTATGAAAACCAAAGTATATCACTAGCATCCAGCTGAGAACAGTGTTGATGTAATTAGAAATATCCGTAGATATTTAGTAGGAACAAAGGTGCTCAGAGTCTCAGGAAGGAGTAGGCCCCAATTTTACAATGAGGAAAACTATGGTATATCACTAACGTACTGTTAGGGTCTGCGGAACGCACCAAATGTATGATGTAAAGAGGTGCGTTCGCAGCCCGGGGTCCACCGTGCAGGTGGAGCCTGCGGCTAGTAAAATGGCGCAAGAAGCGAACTCTGTTATCCCGCAGAGTCGCCAAAATAAACGCCGTAACGCGCTGTGGCAATATGTGCAAACTCACTTAACACCACTGAGTCGCAAAATAAACACGCTAGGGCGCTGTCTAGCATTGAAAGCGAACCCTGTTACGTCACAGAGCCGCTGAGAAAAACTTCTGTGTCCTGTCAGGCACCCAGGTGCACAGTTAACTGCTAAGCGAACATAGAACGTGATCATGCGCTAATGTCCTCGTGGGAGACACCCGCAATCTATGGCATCTGAACGCCAGGCCCTGAATACGGCAATCAAACTCCTCACTGGTTATGTCGGTAATCCAGGGCATCTAGGACACCGACCCTGACCAGCTAGCATACCAAACTCCTCACCGATTAAGTCGGTATTCTAGGGGCTTATTTCAGCCGGGCCCTAACCACACACACGCATGACCACACTGGCGCAAAGCATATGACGATTGATATTAGCGCATGGCGGCCCAGCCATGCCACCCTTTTATAGCAACAGCTACAGGACCTGCCAGAAACAAGGACCAATGAGAAATTGTTCCAAAACACATGCAGTTTCAGGACCTTCCTGGCGGACCAATAGGAGCTGCTGTACCTGAACATGTGACCCCTGATCTCCAATGAGAGATCTTACCCTGGGCATGCTCAGAAGGGGAAACGCAGGACTTCGTCCCAAAGACGTCTGCTCCAGCACTGGCTATAATAGCAGATCCAGGAGAGGCAGCAGTAAGTCTCTGCACAGTACTGGAATGGGCAAGACGCTGGGACCAACGTCTCTGCTGAGCAGGCTCCACTGCGGCCGGAGACGAATGGGGGACCGCAGCAGGACTGGTTCGAGACTCCCCTTGTGCAGCAGCGGGAACTCGAACCCTAACATTACCCCCCCTCCTAGGGCCCCCCCTTCTTTGGGCCTCGCTGCGTTCAAAGGCAGTGATGAGCTGCGGAGCGTGAACATGCTCGGCGGGCTCCCAGGACCTATCCTCAGGCCCATAACCCCTCCAATCCACCAAATAAAATTTTTTGCCTCGTACCACCTTGCACCCAACAATGGCGTTCACCTCATGATCGTCGGTAGATGAACCCGACGTCCCGGCAGATGACTCGGAAAACCGAGAAATGGCCACGGGTTTCAGGAGGGACACGTGAAAGGTGTCTGTGATACCAAGGCGAGGCGGAAGGGCTAGGCGGTAAACCACCGGGTTCACCTGCTCAAGAACTTTAAAGGGGCCCAAAAAGCGAGGTGCCAACTTGGTGGACTCTACACGTAGCCTGATGTTTCGGGCAGAAAGCCACACTAGGTCACCCGGAGCAAATGTAGGAGCGGGACGCCGATGGGCATCGGCCGAAGACCTCATCCTCTCTTTGGAGGCCTGAATGGCATCCTGGGTGCGGTCCCAAATGTCCCGTGCCTCCACAGCCCAGTCTGCCACCCTGGAATTGGCGGAAGACACGGGCATGGGCACTGGTACCCGCGGATGCTGACCATAGTTCAGGAGGAATGGGGTCTGTCCGGTGGAGTCAGCCACAGCATTATTTAGAGCGAACTCAGCCCACGGTAGCAAGGATGCCCAGTCATCTTGCCTGGCAGAGACAAAATGTCGCAAATATGTGACCAAGGTCTGGTTGGCCCTCTCTACCAACCCATTCGTCTCGGGATGGTATGCAGAGAAGAGATTCAACTCAATGCTGAGTAAACGACACAGCTCTCTCCAGAACCGAGACGCAAACTGGGGACCTCGATCACTGACAATTTTGTCTGGCATACCGTGTAGGCGGAAAATATGCCTAATGAACAATGCTGCCAAGGCCCGTGCAGACGGTAACCGTGGTAACGGCACTAATTGCACCATTTTGGAGAAGTGGTCGGTTATCACCCAGATGATGGTGCAGCCCCGAGACTTGGGTAAGCCAACCACAAAATCCATCCCGACCATCTCCCAGGGCCTGTCTGCCACCGGTAAAGGAAAGAGTAACCCAGCTGGCCGTTGTCGAGGGGACTTATTCTTGGCGCAGGAGACGCACGCCTGAACATATTCCCTGACGTCACGGACCATATGTGGCCACCAGTATGTCCTCGCCAGCAACTCAGATGTCCTTTTTGCCCCAAAATGTCGATCCACCCTGGACGAATGTGCCCAAGAGAGTACCTCCGGTCGCAAATTGGTGGGCACAGACTCAAGCGAAACCGGGGCCACAGTTCTTAGGCTCTCTGTGGGGACAATCAAGCGAGGCTCCTCCTCCACCTCCTCAGAGCACACCACGGAGCGAGAAAGCGCATCGGCCCGAATGTTCTTCTCACCGGAGAGGAAATGGAGGGTGAAATGAAACCGGGAGAAGAACAGGGACCATCTGGCCTGACGAGAATTTAGCCGCTGGGCGGTCTGTAAATAGACCAAATTTTAGTGGTCAGTGAAAACTTGAAAGGGAAAGCGAGCCCCCTCCAGGAGATGTCTCCACTCGGAAAAGGCCAACTTCATGGCTAGCAACTCCCTATCCCCAATGGAATAATTCCTCTCCGCTGGTGTGAAGGTCTTGGAAAAGAAGAAACAAGGATGTTTCCGACCTTGAGCATCCTTTTGAAAAAGGACTGCTCCAGCACCAACGGACGAGGCATCGACCTCCAATAAAAAAGGCTTATCAACCTCGGGGCGATGTAAGATGGGAGCGCTAGCAAAATGGGACTTAATTGAAGTAAAGGCCTTGGAGACCTCCTCTGACCACAATTTGGGATTGGCTCCCTTCTTGGTGAGGGCTACCAAGGGAGCTACCAAAGTGGAGAAGTGGGGAATGAATTGGCGATAGTAATTAATGAACCCCATAAAGCGCTGCACCGCTTTAAGAGAATGGGGTTCTTGCCAATTCATCACAGCCTGTAGTTTGGCAGGATCCATAGCCAATCCCTGGGCGGAGATGATATAGCCCAGGAAAGGTAAAGACTCCTGCTCAAACATGCATTTCTCCAACTTTTCATAGAGGGAGTTCACCCGTAACAGGTCGAAGACTTTGCAGACATCCCTCCGGTGAGAGTCAATATCTGGAGAAAAGATGAGAATATCATCCAGATAGACTACTACAGAGGTGGAAAGCATATCCCGGAAGATATCATTGACAAAGTCTTGGAAAATGGCTTGGGCATTACAGAGCCCGAAGGGCATCACCAGGTATTCATAATGCCCATCCCTGGTATTAAAAGCCGTCTTCCATTCGTCCCCCTCACGGATGCGAATCAGGTTATAAGCACCACACAGATCTAATTTAGTAAATACCCTTGCTCCCCGGAGCCTATCAAAGAGCTCAGAGATCAGGGGCAACGGGTACTTATTCTTAACGGTGATGGCGTTAAGACTTCTGTAATCTATACACGGACGTAATTCTCCACTCTTCTTCTGCACGAAGAAGAACCCCGCTCCTGCTGGTGACACCGACTTCCTAATGAACCCTCTTGCCAGATTCTCCTGGATATATTGAGACATAGCCTCCATCTCAGGAAGAGAGAGGGGATAGACCCTTCCCCGAGGATGTTCTGCTCCAGGCAAGAGGTCAATAGGACAGTCGTAGGGACGATGGGGCGGCAGAGTCTCTGCAGCCTTTTTAGAGAACACGTCTGCATATGACTGATAACACTTGGGAAGAGGAGAAATATCTGCGGGTATCTCTGTAGTGGTAACCTGAATGCACTCCCTGACACATCTGTCTTTACATGACTCACTCCAACCCAGTATCCTACCGGAGGTCCACTCAATATGAGGGGAGTGGGAACGGAGCCAGGGTACTCCCAGTAGGATTTCGTCTATTCCCTCGGGAAGGACGAGAAGGGAAATAATTTCCTGATGGGAAGGGGGAACACACAAAGTAAGACGGACAGTCTGATGTGTAATTGGCGAGGGCAATGTCAACCCATTCACTACCCGGACAGTCACTGGTTTGTCGAGCGCTACCAGATGTATTGCGTGGCGACGAGCAAAGGTGGATGACATGAAATTCCCCTCTGCTCCTGAGTCCACACAAAGCTCGACTGTGTGGAAGAGTCCACAGTGACTGTCCCTTTAACCCCTTCACACCCAAGGTGGGTTTGCACGTTAATGACCGGGCCAATTTTTACAATTCTGACCACTGTCTCTTTATGAGGTTATAACTCTGGAACGCTTCAACGGATCTTCGCGATTCTGAGACTGTTTTCTCGTGACATATTGTACTTCACGTTAGAAGTAAAATTTCTTTGATATAACTTTCGTTTATTTTTGAAAAAAACGCAAATATGGCGAAAATTTTTAAAATTTTGCAATTTTCAAACTTTGAATTTTTATTCCCTTAAAACAGAGAAATATATCACACAAAATAGTTAATAAATAACATTTCCCACATGTCTACTTTACATCAGCACAATTTTGGAACCAAAATTTTTTTTTGTTAGGAAGTTATAAGGGTTAAAAGTTGACCAGCGATTTCTCATTTTTACAACAAAATTTACAAAGCCATTTTTTTTAGGGACCACCTCTCATTTGAAGTCACTTTGAGGGGTCTATATGGCAGAAAATACCCAAAAGTGACACCATTCTAAAAACTGCACCCCTCAAGGTACTCAAAACCACATTCAAGAAGATTATTAACCCTTCAGGTGCTTCACAGGAACTAAAGCAACGTGGAAGGAAAAAATGAATATTTAACTTTTTAGCCACAAAAATGATCTTTTACAAACTTTTTTTTTATTTTCACAAGGGTAAAAGGAGAAAATGGACAGATAAGGTTGTTATGCAATTTCTCCTGAGTACGCCAATACCCAATATGTGGGGGAAAACCACTGTTTGGGCACACGGCAGAGCTCGTAAGGGAAGGAGCGCCGTTTGACTTTTTCAAACTAAAATTGGCGGGAATTGAGATTGGACGCCATGTCGTGTTTGGAGAGCCCCTGATGCGCCTAAACAGTGGAAACCCCCACAAGTGACACCATTTTGGAAACTAGACCCCCTAAGGTACTTATCTAGATCTGTTGTGAGCACCTTGAACCCCCAAGTGTTTCACAAAAGCTTATATGCCTGGGTGTGAAAAAAAAACAAAACAATTTTCCACAAAAATGATTTTTTAGTCCCAAATTTTTGAATTTTCCCAAGGAATTTGGACCCCAAAAGTTGTTGTCCAATTTGTCCTGAGTACGCTGATACCCCATATGTGGGGGGGAACTGTTTGTGTGCACGGCAGGGCTTGGAAAGGAAGTAGTAACGTTTTGGAATGCAGACATTGATGGGGGTCATGTTCCGTTTGCAGTGCCCCAGATGAGCCTAAACAGTGGAAACCCCCCACAAGTGACCCCATTTTGCAAACTAGACCCCCTAAGGAACTTATCTAGATCTTTGGTGAGCACTTTGAACCCCCAAGTGCTTCACACAAGTTTATAATGCCTGGGCATGAAAAATAAAAATCCTATTTTTTTCCCACAAAAATTATCTTTTAGTCACTAATTTTTTATTTTCCCAAGGGTAACAGGAGAAATTGGACCACATAAGTTGTTGTCCAATTTGTCCTGAGTACGCTGATACCCCATATGTGGGGGGGAACCACTGTTTGGGCGCACGGCAGAGCTCGGAATCGAAGGAGCACCATTTGACTTTTTCCAACCAAAATTGGCTGGAATTGAGATTGGATGCCATGTTGCATTTGGAGAGCCCCTGATGTGCCTAAACAGTGGAAACCCCCCACAAATGACCCCATTTGGGAAACTAGACCCCCTAAGGAACTTTTCTAGATCTTTGGTGAGCAATTTGAACCCCCAAGTGCTTCACACAAGTTTATAACGTAGAGCCGTAAAATTTAAAAATCATATTTTTTCCACAAAAATGATCTTTTCACCCCAATTTTTATTTTTCCAAGGGTAACAAGACTCCAAAAGTTATTGTGCAATTTGTCCTGAGTGCGCTGATACCCCATATGTGGGGGTAAACCACTGTTTGGGTGCATGGCAGAGTTTGTAAGGGAAGGAGCGCCGTCTGACTTTTTCAACGCAGAATTGGCTGGACGCCATGTCGTGTTTGGAGAGCTCCTGATCTGCCTAAACAGTGGAAACCCCCATAAATGACACCATTTTGGAAACTAGACCCTCAAGGAACTTATCTAGATGTGTGGTGAGAACTTTTAACCCCCAGGTGTTTCACTAAAGTTTATAACGTACAGCCGTAAAAATAAAAAATCCTTTTTTTTTTTACAAAAATGATTTTTTCGCCCCCAATATTTTATTTTCACAAGGGTAACAGAAGAAATTGGAACCCAAAAGTTGTTGTCCAATTTGTCCTGAGTACGCTGATACCCAATATGTGGGAGAAAACTACTGTATGGGCGCACGTCAGGGCTCGGAAGGGAAGTAGTGACGTTTTGGATTGCAGACTTTGATGGAATGGTCTGGGGGCGTCATGTCACATTTGGAGAGCCCCTGATGCACCTATACAGTGGAAACCCCCCACAAGTGACCCCATTTTGGCAAATAGACCCCACAAGGAACTTATCTAGATGTGTGGTGAGCGCTATGAAGCCCCAAGTGCTTCACAGAAGTTTATAATGTACAGCCGTAAAAACAAAAAAATAATTTTTTTTGTACAAAAATGATATTTTCGCCCCCAGTTTTTTATTTTCCCAAGGGTAACAGAAGAAATAGGACAAATTGCACAATAACTCTTGGGGTCCAGAGTACGCTGATACCCCATATGTGGGGATAAACTACTGTTTGGACGCATGGCAGAGCTGAGAAGTGAAGGAGCACCGTTTGACTTTTTCAACGCAGAATTGGCTGGAATTGAGATCAGACGCCATGTCACATTTGGAGAGCCCCTGATGTGCCTAAACAGCGGAAACCCCCAATTCTAACTCCAACCCTAACCCTAGTCCCAACCCTAACCACAAACCTAACCCTAACACACCCCTAATCCCAACCCTAACCCTAATCCTAACTTTAGCCGCAACCCTAACCCTAACTAAGGGAAAATGGAAATAAATACTTTTTTTTAATTTTATTATTTTTCCCTTACTAAGGGGGTGATAAAGGGGGGTTTGATTTACTATTTATAGCGGGTTTTTATTGATTGGCAGCTGTCACGCTAAAAGACGCTTTTTATTGCAAAAATAGTTTTTGCATCATCACATTTTGAGAGCTATAATTTTTGCATATTTTGGCCCACAGAGTCATGTGAGGTCTTATTTTTTGCGGTACGAGTTGACGTTTTTATTGGTACCATTTTTGAGCATGTGACGTTTTTTGATCGCTTTTTATTTCGATTTTTGGGAGGTTAGAATGAACAAAAATCAGCAATTCATGAATTTCTTTTGGGGGAGGCGTTTATACCGTTCCGCGTGTGGTAAAATTGATAAAGCAGTTTTATTCTTCGGGTCAGTACGATTATGGCGATACCTCATTTATATAATTTTTTCATGTTTTGGCGCTTTTATAGAATAAAAACAATTTTATATAAAAAATAATTATTTTTGCATCGCTTTATTCTGCGAGCTATAACTTTTTTATTTTTTCGCTGATGATGCTGTATGACGGCTCGTTTTTTGTGGGACAAGATGACGTTTTCAGCAGTGCCATGTTTTTTTATATCGGTCTTTTTGATCGCGTGTTATTCCACTTTTTGTTCGGCGGTATGATGATAAAGCATTGATTTTTTGCTTCGGTTTTTTTTTTTTTTTTTTAAGGGGTTCACTAAAGGGGTTAACTAGTGGGACAATTTTATAGGGGGGGTCGTTACGGACGCGTCGATACCAAATATGTGTACTTTTATTGCTTTGTTTTTTTTATTTACAGGAAGAAGTGAATTTATTGGGGAATATATATTTTTTTTTTTATTTATTTTGGATTTTTTTTTAAAACATGTTTATTTTTATTTTTTTAACTTTTTTACTTTGTCCCAGGGTGGGACATCACTGTATTTTATCAGATCGCTGGTGTGACAGTGTGCACAGCACTCTGTCACACCAGCGATCGCTCAGGCAGTGCAGCAGGCTTCTCAGTGCCTGCTCTCGGCAGGCACTGAGGTAGCCGCCTCCCTCCAGGACCCCGGCGCCATCTTGGATCCGGGTCCTGGGAGGGAGGAAGCCCTCAGAACAGCGCGATCACATCGCACTGCTCTGAGGGTCTCAGGGGGGCGCGCAGGGAGCCCCCACCCTGCGCGATCCTCCCCTGTGCCCCCAGTACACCGCGATCATGTTTGATCGCGGTGTGCAAGGGGTTAATGTGCCGGGAGCGGTCCGTGACCGCTCCTGACACACAGTCATGGGTGTCAGCTGTGATAATCAGCTGACACCCGGCCGCGATCGGCTGCGCTCCCCCGGGAGCGCGTCCGATCGCACGAGACGTACTATCCCGTCCCCGGTCATACGGGCCCAGGTACCATGGACGGGATAGTACGTCCGATGGCAGTAAGGGGTTAAATGTCATCTTGGAGGAAAATGCCGCTGTCTCTAGTGAACCTCCTCCCAGGGTCACTAGACGCGATCGCTTCCCCGATCGCTGTGGACATTTGTTGGCATAGTGTCCTGTCTGCTGACAAAGGTTACAGACCACACATACTTGGACGACTCGAGACTTAGGTCCTGCACGAGGAACCTCTGTGGCCTTTTGGGGTTCGGACGCCAGATCGGGGGATTTGAGAGGTGTGGCAAAGGTGTGAGCCAACCGAATCCTCTGCGTACACTGGGCCCGCTCCAACCTACTCTCCAGCTGCTGGATGTACTGCGGTAGATGCTGGTCATCCGCCATTTTACTAGCCAGACCCTGGCGCTAATATTATGTTAGGGTCTGCTGAACGCGCCAAATATATGATGTAAAGAGGTGCGTTCGCAGCCCGGGGTCCACCGTGCAGGCGGAGCCTGCGGCTTGTAAAATGGCGCAAGAAGCGAACTCTGTTATCCCGCAGAGTCGCCAAAATAAACGCCGTAATGCGCTGTGGCAATATGTGCGAACTCACTTAACACCACTGAGTCGCAAAATAAACACGCTAGGGCGCTGTCTAGCATTGAAAGCGAACCCTGTTACGTCACAGAGCCGCTGAGAAAAACTTCTGTGTCCTGTCAGGCACCCAGGTACACAGTTAACTGCTAAGCGAACATAGAACGTGATCATGCGCTAATGTCCTCGTGGGAGACACCCGCAATCTATGGCGTCTGAACGCCAGGCCCTGAATACGGCAATCAAACTCCTCACCGGTTATGCCGGTACTCTAGGGCATCTAGGACACCGACCTTGACCAGCTAGCATACCAAACTCCTCACCGATTAAGTCTTTATTCTAGGGGCTTATTTCAGCCGGGCCCTAACCACACACACGCATGACCACACTGGCGCAAAGCATATGATGATTGATATTAGCGCATGGCGGCCCAGCCATGCCACCCTTTTATAGCAACAGCTACAGGACCTGCCAGAAACAAGGACCAATGAGAAACTGTTCCAAAACACATGCAGTTTCAGAACCTTCCTGGCGGACCAATAGGAGCTGCTGTACCTGAACATGTGACCCCTGATCTCCAATGAGAGATCTTACCCTGGGCATGCTTAGAAGGGGAAACGCAGGACTTCGTCCCAAAGACGTCTGCTCCAGCACTGGCTATAATAGCAGATCCAGGAGAGGCAGCAGTAAGTCTCTGCACAGTACTGGAATGGGCAAAACGCTGGGACCGACGTCTCTGCTGAGCAGGCTCCACTGCGGCCGGAGACGAATGGGGGACCGCAGCAGGACTGGTTCGAGACTCCCTTTGTGCAGCAGCGGGAACTCGAACCCTAAGGCCTCTTTCACACATCCGGCGGGTGCCTGGCGGCCCCCCCGGCATTTTGCCGCAGCGCCGCATGTGAAAACCTTTCACACATCCGGCGGCCAAAATGCGGTTTTTTGCCGGATGGTTTCTGATGCTTGGAGAGATAAGAAACCATCCGGCAAAAACAAAAAACGTTACATGCAGCGTTTTTTCCGGACGCCGCAATGTACATCCGGCGCTAATGCATGTCAATGCGAAAAAAGCCGCATGCGGCGCATCAGATTTTCAGATGCGGCGGTGCGGAAAAATGCCGGGGGCGCCGCAAGGCGCCCGCCGGATGTGTGAAGCCAGTCTAACACGTACAGATGAGAACAGTGTTGGTGTAATTAGAAATATCCGTAGATATTTGGTAGGAACAAAGGTGCTCAGAGTCTCAGGATGGAGTAGGCCCCAATTTTACAATGAGGAAAACTATGGTATATCACTAGCGTACAGCTGAGAACAGTGTTGGTGTAATTAGAAATATCCGTAGATATTTGGTACAGAGTTTCTCTATGGAGGAGACCAGAATTTTAAAATTAGCAAAACTGTACTATATAAGTAGCGTACAGCTGGAATCAGTGTGGGTGTAATTTTAAATCTCCCTAAATATTTCTGGGGTAACACACACGCTCACAGCTGCAGTATGGAGTACACCACAATAGTAAGATCAGGAATCAGGATAAGTGTACTATAGCAGTAGAGCACAGCTGTATACAAAGCTGGGGTATTTGGTAATCTCTGTATAGATTTCCGTAGTCACACAAAGACGCTCGCTCAGTATTGATTTTGCACCGTAATACAGACGGCAGTAAAACACAACTGTGTGAAAATATACCAGTTGTATACAGTTTTGGTCAAAAAAAAAAAAACAGGTATGGTTTTACAGACTCACACACAGATAGCAGGCTTTTCTACGTGATACCAGTCGGTACACGGTACTGTGTGAGGAGCGTACAGCTCTATACGGTGCGGGCCAACATGAAGGCTCAGTAACTGTGCAGAAAA
>JARQOD010000008.1:160474150-160571644 GCA_033576555.1 Oophaga sylvatica
GAGAGGCATCACCACAGTAGAAACACAACCCATTGCGCTTTCGAAACTCATGACGCTGTGCCCCAGACACCACTCCATCACACTGCATGGGCTCAGCAGCTGGCTCACAAGGCAACACCACTCCACGCATACTTCTCCGCTCACGCAAACGTCTGTCAATTAGAATCGCTAATGACATAGAATCATTGAGACCAGAGGGGACAGGGAATCCCACCATAACATCCTTTACATTATCCGACAGACCCTTCCGGAAAAGGGCCGCCAAAGCGTCGTCATTCCATTTGGTCAGGACTGCCCACCTACGGAATCTCTGACAGTATAACTCAGCGTCATCAAGCCCCTGATTTAATGCCAACAAGGCTTTTTCAGCTTGATCAGTGACATTAGGCTCATCGTACAATAACCCCAAAGCCTGAAAAAATGCATCAACATCACTCAAAACAGGATCCCCAGGTATCAGGGAAAAAGCCCAATCCTGAGGATCGCCGCGCAGGAGAGAGATGATAATTTGAACCTGCTGCGCTGCGTTTCCTGAGGACTTAGATTTTAAGGCAAGAAACAATTTACAATTATTTTTGAAATTCTGAAACTTAGCTCGATCCCCTAAAAACAAATCTGGCATGGGGATCCTAGGTTCCACAACAGGCAACCTAGCAAGATATGCAGCAATACTCTGAACCTCAGTGGCAAGCTGATCCACACGGCCAGACAACTGTGCAAACTCCATTGGGAGAAAAGATCCTCCCCAGCACCCAGAGATACAGAGGGAAAAAAAAAAAAAAAAATGCAACAAACAGAAAAATATCTCTGACAACTTTTCTTCCTTCAAAATATTTTTTCCCTTCTGTGAGTACCATACAATTTTTATGGCCGGTGATACTGTTATGTTACGGTAGCTGAGGAGTGCAGGTAAAAAAGGAAATACACCAGAGCAGTTGGAATCTATGAGATTGCAGTACCCTGACTAACCACCACAACTAGAGGCAGCCGTGGAGCGTTCCTACGTTGGTCCTAGACGCCTCGTCACAGCCTGAGAAACTAACTACACCTAAAGATAGAAATAGGAAAGCTATCTGCCCCGGAGCAGAACCCCAAAGATAATAGAAAGCCCCCAAACATGTAATGGCGGTTAGACAAGAGGAAATACTGACACAGAAAGAAAATAGTATGAGCAAACGCTGGGGCCCAAATTATCTAAATAGAAAAGGACAGGAAGGGTACTTACTGCAATCTCAGAAAACCCTGAAAAAACACCAACTCTACTAATTTCAAAATCACCTGAGATCACACGACCTCTACCACCTAAATTAGTTCTCTGGTGTAAAAAAAAATCAAAACAGCAGCCACTGAAAAAACTGGAAAAAGCAAATGTACAAACATCAGTGGCCGAACCAAACTGAGAGGGCAAAAGCCCCCGGAGGGGACCCTGAAGGCCCCCACAGAAGTGCAGGACAAAATGCAAAAATATAGCAAAAACACAAAATAAGAAATTGTCTTATCTGATAGCAGGAGATGCAGACACGACACAGCAGGCTACAAGGGAAACTGGAAAGAAGGATTCAGACCAGAACAATTGATCACCGGCAACCCTGATGGGAAAATGACTCCCTTATATAAGACCAATCAGTAACACCTGATTCCCAGTCCTCACAATCCTCACTAGTACCGCTTGTAACCACCAGAGGGAGCCTCTGCTCAGAACTCATCTCAAACCCATTCACAACAGGGAGGTTGTTTGTGCCTGGTACCCTGAGGAGAGATTTGTTTGTTGAATGTCATGACTCTCGGTTGGCAGGTCATCCTGGAATCTCTGAGACCAAGAGACTTGTGGGTCACAGCTTTTGGTGGCCTGGATGGCAGAAGGAAGTCATTAAGTGGGTGCGTCAATGCACGGTGTGTGCTAGATCTAAGTCTTCTCATACTCCTGCTGCGGGGTTGCTTTGCCCTCTGGAGGTCCCTAGTGCACCTTGGACACATTTGGCTATGGACTTTATTACTGACCTTCCCCCTCTGAGGGTTTCACTGTCATCTGGGTGGTCGTGGACCGTTTTAGCAAGATGTGTCACTTGGTTTCTTTCATCAAACTGCCTTGCGCTAAGACTCTCGCTAAGGCCTTTGTCAAGGAAATTGTCAGACTACATGGCGTTCCTACTGACATTGTTTCCGATAGGGGACCTCAGTTTGTGGCTCGTTTTTGGCGCGCCTTTCGTGACAGGTTGGGAGTTCATTTGTCGTTTTCATCCGGATATCATCCTGAGTCTAATGGCCAGACAGAAAGGAAAAACCAGGATGTTGAGCAGTTCTTGCGTTGTTTTGTGACTGATAATCAAGAGGGGTGGTCTGAGTTTCTGCCACTTGCTGAGTTTGCTCTTAACAACCATACATCCGCTTCTGCTGGTTGTTCACCTTTTTTTGTTGTATTGGGAGACATCCGTCGTTTGGGTCATTTTCCAAGTTGGGATCTGCTGTACCTGAAGAGGAGAATTTTTCTGGTGTTTTGGAGAGAGTTTGGACTGATGTGCGTGGTAATCTTCAGGAGCTAACAAAAGATCCAAAGTGTATTTTGATAGAAAACGACAAGAGGTTTTGTTTGCTATTGGTGACATGGTTTGGTTGTCCTCTAAGAATCTGCGCTTGAGGATTCCGTCTAAGAAATTGGGTCCCAAGTTTGTAGGGCCCTTTAAGGTGCTTCAGGTTATTAACCAATCTGCTGTTAAGTTGGAGCTTCCTACCTCCTGGAAGATTAATCCGGTGTTTCATGTTTCTCTCTTGAAAAAAGCTGAGGTCTCAGATGGAGACATCTCGGCCACTGTTCCCCTGGTGGTGGAGGACGGGCAATATGAGATTTCTCGCATCCTAAATTCTAGACGGTATAGAGGGAGTTTGCAGTACCTCGTCGCTTGGAAGGGTTATGGACCCGAGGATAACTCATGGGTGAGGGCGGATGATGTTTCTGCGTCTAGACTTGTCAGAGCGTTTCACAAGAGGTTTCCGGATAAGCCTAAGTCCTAGGGGATCCGGAGGATCCTCTTAGAAGGGAGGGTACTGTTAGAACCCTCTTGTTAGGTTTTGTTTTAGTTTGCTGGTCACATGACCTTTTTTCCCTATTTAGTCTGGCTCCGCCCTTCTGGCTTTGCTGGACTTCATTGTATTATCTACTCTTAAGCTAGCCGGGTGCTTAGGTGCCTTTCTCAGTCAGTTTTGCTTGATCTTAGGATCTCTAAGTAATTTGTTTTCTGTTTTATTTTCCCTGCTACAATTTCTGTTAGGAGGTGTCCACCTTTTCTCCCAGTCCCTAGATCTTGTAGGGATTCCTCCCTCGCAACTATAGGTCTTCGTTCAGACTAGCTGAGGACTTTAGCGGGTCTGGTCGCAGGATCAGGTTCCCCGTTACATCGTAGGGATCCAGCTTAGTTCTATTGTAGGGACAGAATTCCCATCTTTCCTTAGTGCTTATAGCAGATCATAACACCTTCTTGATTTTTGCATCCGTTATGGAGTGATATCCTTCTCCCTCTAGGACCCAACAGTTACCTCCATCTTCTGCTGCTAATTAACACATTCTTGCTGAAGGTTTAAATACCTTCAGTCTCTTCAGCAAGGTGCTGGTGTTAGCTCAATTTTCCTCTGATTGGAAGTACTAGCAGTCGGCTAGTGTCTTCTTGGAGTACTCTTGGAGGATTGCTGACATGATATCTTGGTGGTCTTCTCAAGGTAAGTGTAACCCTCATTTGTCAACCCTTTCTGTCTTTAGTAGTAGTTGGTGCAGATTAGCAGCACCCAATCCAGGGCCTATCGCTAGGGTCAGGCAGGGATTAGGTTCCTGCTTGGTGATAGGCGTGGAACCTATTTAGGGATGTCAGGCAAGACAGGGTATTGTTAGCTCTGTCAAGGCGTCTCCACTCCCCTCTTCACTAGTGTTAAGGCTTCCCTTCCCTCTTGTGATGAACGGGCACACAGTCCGCCACACGGTAGCCCGGGGGTCACGGCTTGTGATCCCACCGCTGCCACCACATGTGAGGGAACGTGCACACACACGACGGCTGCTGCCGTCCGACCCAGTAAACTGCAGGGATTTATAATTATCCCACTTCCACTTAGGAACTTGCAGCTCTCTGGCGCCCCCCTTACCCTCAGGTCAGTCAGGGAACTGCACTAGGATAATTGGTCGCCAGACGGGTCACTTGGATGTGTGCTGGCTATTGGGCACGCTGCAGTGAGGGAATTATAATTACTCCTGGCTGCAGCCAGGCAGTACCCTTATAAACCCCGCTGCGTCATTGCCAGCGTCACCCAATAGATTAACACTTTACACCCCTTTCTTTTAGCTGCCACCAGCTACGGCTTTTGATGAACAATTTATCAAGAGGGTCCGTAGCAACCCAAAACAGTAGCGTAGTACTTCAGGCACGTGCAGATTCGTTTATAGAGCAGGAGAAACAAACTAATAAATTTATAGGTTTATTCCTTAAAAACAGGCAATGCTTATATAATATAAAAAGATGTAACAAACTGAGACAATATCGTTATGTACAGATGCAGTTATAAAATAAAATGGGATTAAGAATGAAAGATAACTCACATGGTTGTTAGATCATATACAGGCAAGCCAGGCTGGGGGAAGGAGCCACACGTCATAGTTCATTGGGAGATCTCTTACTCAGCCCATCCCCACAGAAAGAATCCTGGTAAGGAACTTCACTGTAAGACTTATGCATGTCAGCTTCTGACCTCACAAAAAAGGCTGGTCCTCTGGCCACCTCCTCTGGCTGCAAGCTATGGTCTGAGCTCTGCAATATCATAAGGTTCATAACTCGTTCTGTGAACCTAGCAGAATAATGGCAGACCTATCAATGGTCTTGCTTTGAAATGACGGTTCCAATGAGCCCACACTTGGGTGGGCTAGTTCATGGGGCACCCGAGAATTCCATTTCTCGGGTTCTGTTGGAGTTACGGGTTTACCAGTACCACGGGAACGATGCCCATCGGCGCATGGTTCAACACAGTAACTTTCGTGTTTCTAGCGAATGCTCCCACCGTGTTATTCCAAAAAAGAATGAATTACTCCAACATGGCTGCTATAGGAAGAAAGCACGTGTTCGGACAATGCAGGACCCCTGCGGTGAAGCGGGAAAACTTCCAGCACTGGCAGCTCACATTACACTGCCTGAGTGCAGGCTGACAGGGGGGAAGGGAAGCGTGAGCTGCAGAGAAAAGGAGGGAGGGGTAGTTTGCCCTGTGCTTGCAAACGGTGGGGGGTTGTAGTACTATGGGGGAGAGTTCTGGAAACAGCACCAGAAATGAAGCTTCAGTATCATCACACCTCCCCCCTTTAGAGGGCGCTACGGAGGCATGACCTCTCGGTAATCCGACATGCGCACCTCAGCGGGTTCGCCACGTCGTGATAACCCATCAGCATTCCCATGATCACTGCCTTTCTTGTGTTGTACGGCAAAATCATACTGCTGCAGGGCAAGGCTCCAGCGTAGCAACCTACCATTGGTTCCGGACACTGTGTGCAGCCAGCTCAGAGGGTTGTGGTCGGTGACCACCTTGAAGGTGCGCCCGTACAGGTAGGGCTGCAAACGTTGCAGTGCCCAGACCATGGCCAGGCACTCCTTCTCGATGGTGGAGTATGCCACTTCCCTTGGCAGAAGTTTCCGGCTCAGGTACAACACGGGGTGCTCCTGGTCCCCCGAATCAACCTGGCTGAGTACAGCACCGAGGCCAAATTCGCTGGCATCAGTCTGTACCAGGAAGGGCCGACTGCTGTCGACGGCTCTCAACACTGGAGAGCTGCACAGGGCTGTTTTCAAAGCTCGGAATGCCGCCTCACAGCCATCTGTCCAGTTGACTGTTTGGGGTAGACCGCCCTTGGTGAGGTCCGTCAAGGGTTTTGCAATGGCGCTATAGTTCGGTACGAAACGCCTATAGTACCCTGCAGTGCCCAGGAAGGACTTCACCTGCTTTTTGGTCCTGGGGGTGGGCCAGGACACGATCGCGTCCACTTTCTCGGGCTCTGGACTCATGGAACCCCCGCCTACCCGGTGCCCCAGGTAGTGGACCTCCCTCATGCCCATCTGGCATTTTCCCGGCTTGATGGTCAGACCTGCCTGGTGAATACGCTTGAGCACCTCCTGGAGATGCTGAAGGTGTTCCTCCCAGGTGGAACTGAAGACGGCAATGTCGTCCAGGTACGCCACAGCGTACTCCTCCAGTCCCTGAAGCAGGTGGTTGACCATCCGCTGGAAAGTGGCAGGGGCATTCTTCATGCCGAAAGGCATGACCGTGGACTCGTACAGTCCAAAAGGGGTGATAAAGGCAGATTTCTCCTGCGCCGCCAGGCTCAGGGGAATCTGCCAGTATCCCCGACTCAAATCCATGATGGATATGTACTTGGCATTCGCCAACCGCTCCAGCAGATCCTCGATGCGTGGCATTGGGTGCGCATCAGAGGTAGTGATGGCGTTGAGCCCCCTGTAGTCCACGCAGAACCGGGTGGTCCGATCCTTTTTTGGCACGAGAACTACAGGTGAGGCCCACGCGCTTTTGGACGGCCGGATCACCCCCAGCTGCAACATCTCATGGATCTCCTGGCGCATAATCTGCTGCACTTCCACAGAGATCCGATAAGGTGTCCGCCGTAACGGGGCGTGATTCCCGGTGTCCACCTCGTGGACTGCCAACTCGGTCCTTCCGGGTCGGTTCGTGAACTCGGCCCGAAAGGATTCCAGAGTGGTCAGCAACTGCAACCGCTGGGAGACGGTTAGCGAGGCATTTACCTCCATGTCCTCAATGGACCCATTGGCATTAGCTTGGGCCAGCATGTCTAGGGGGGATCCTCTTCCCCGTCCTCGGGCAGATTGCAGACCGGTAGGACGCAGGCTTCACGTTCGTGATGGGCCTTCATCATGTTGACGTGAAAGGCCTTGCGCCTACCCCGAGTGTGGTCAAGCGTGACCACGTAGGTGGCTGGGTTGAGCTGTTGGTGCACGACGTACGGGCCTTCCCAGGCTGCCTGAAGCTTATCCTTTGGTACGGGGACCAGCACCCACACCTTTTGACCCACCTGGTAGGTCCGCTCCCGGGCGTTCTGGTCGTACCAGTGCTTCTGGTCAGCCTGAGCCTGCGTCATGTTGTCATGCACCAACTGCGTCAAGGTCTGCATCTTGTCGCGGAAGCGCATGACATAATCCACGATGGACACTTCCGTGGGGTTTGGCTCATCTTCCCAGGATTCTCTTATCAACCCAAGGGGTCCCCGGACTCGCCTACCATACAGGAGCTCGAAGGGGGAGAACCCCGTCGAGGCCTGCGGGACTTCTCTGTAGGCAAATAGCAGGTGTGGGAGGTACCGCTCCCAATCGCGTCCCTGGGTCTCAACCAGCATGCGGAGCATCTGTTTGAGGGTACCGTTAAAGCGCTCACACAAACCATTGGTCTGTGGGTGATACGCACTCGATACCATACGCGTCACCTGCATTTTGCTGCAGAGAGCCTTCATTAGGCGAGACATAAATTGGGTCCCTTGATCGGTAAGCATCTCCCTGGGAAATCCTACCCGTGAAAAGATGGTCACCAGTGCATCTGCCACTTTATCTGCCCTAGTTGAGGACAGAGCTACTGCCTCCGGGTACCGGGTAGCGTAGTCTACCACAGTCAGGATGTATTGCTTTCCAGAGCTGCTGGGGACGGCCAGCGGGCCCACAATGTCCACCGCGATCCTCTGGAAAGGCTCCTCTATCACTGGCAACGGGATCAGGGGAGCCTTAAGAGCAGGCCCCGCCTTCCCCACTCTTTGACAGGTGATACAGGAGCGGCAGTAGTTAGTCACATCTGTCCCCATCTTGGGCCAATAGAAGTGTTGAGACAGCCGTGCCTTAGTTTTGCTAGTCCCCAAGTGTCCAGCAAGTGGAATCTCATGGGCAATCCTCAACAACTCACCTCGGAACTGGTGCGGGACGACCAGCTGTTTCCCCCTCAACCACTCCTTTTGGGAATCTCCGGGTACTGTCTCCCGGTACAACCTTCCTCGTTCCCAGAACACCCTCTCCTTATCAGTCACGGAGGTGGGCGTCTCGGCGAGGTGCCTCAAGTTCCCCAGGCTCGCATCTGAGTGCAGAGCGGCCTGGAACTCCTGGCTGGAGGCAGCCAGAAGTGACGTCAGGGTTCCTTCCTCACTGGGACCCTCTGGGACCGGCTCTGGGTCCACCTCTGGTTCAGTCTCTCCTGTAGCGGAGGAGGGTCCAGATGGCAGGGCGCTACCTGCGATCCGGGCACTCTGACTGCGGGTGACAGCAGCTACATATGCAGTCTCCCCGGGGATTTCTATAGACCCATCCGCCTGCGCTGCCATGGGCTCTACCTCCCCATCCACCCCCAACACTTCAGGAGCAGTGCTACTTATGGGCCAGTTACCTTCCTCGGTGGCACTGGTCAGTGTCATGGCGTCACCTTCCTCCCGGTTCCCATGCACCTCCCCATTTCCTTGAGCACTGTCGCTTGCTCCTGCTAGGGGTTCCTCAGCCGTCTCACTCCGCAGAGCGACGGGACTGAACGCTCCGGTACCTGTGGACACATCTACCACTTCAGAGAAAGGGTTAACAGATTCAGATGGCACAGATACATCACTATCAACATCAGTCCTAGGGAAAGAAAGGTTATCAGTTGCATCATCACTTCGCAAAGCATTAGCAGGTAACACAATCAGTTTCCCATCATCATCAACATCAACATCATGGTTAACGTTAACCTTATCATCAGATTGGGAAGGGTGTCAGGGACATAGTACGCCACCATCCTCCCCAGATCAGTCCCCAATAAAACATCAGTGGGCAGGTTTTCGGACACCCCCACTTCCTTCACCCCGCTCCCGGTACCCCAGTCAATGAAAACTCGGGCTATCGGCAAGGGGTGTGGACACCCCCAATCCCTGTGACAGTTAGGGTTTTCCCCGGAATCAACTCTTCAGGGGCCGCCAGTTCGGGTCGGATGAGGGTTCGCTCAGCCCCGGTGTCCTTGAGGCCTGTAGCAAGACGGGCCCCCACGCGGACGGGCTGCACGTTGTCATCAACCCTCCCCACCACACCACCCACCAAAAGAACAGAGGCGTTGGGCCCGGAGGCCTTGGCTGGGGGGGTTCTTCTGCCTCTCCGGACAGGTGGCGCTGATGTGACCAGTCCTTTTACAGGAGAAACACTGGCGGGGGTCTGATGTAGGCCTGGCGCTGGCAAAGGGGATAGTGCCTCCAGAGGGACGACTGGCAGGGGCACTGGGGTTGGTTGCAGGCTTACCCCCTCCCCAACGGGTGGTGACGGCCTTCCGCACCTCGGGTTTCCGGTTGGCCTCATAGCTGTCGGCGATCCGGGCTGTTGTGACCGCGTCCTCTGGTTCTCGGTCCAGGATGAACTGTCGGACCTCAGCTGGGCACAGATGCAGGAACTGGTCTTTGATCATCAGGTCTTTCAGCTCCTCATAGGTGTCAACTGACAGTCCATGGATCCACTGGTCAAAGTGGTTCCTGAGTCCTTGCACCACATCGCTATAACTGTCGTGTGGGCCACGTTGGAGGTTCCGGAACTTCTTTCGGTATACCTCAGGGGTTAGCTGGTACTTGGCGATCAGGGCCTGCTTGATGGCCTCATAGTCACTGTCTTGATCTGGCGCGAGGGAAGCGAACGCCTCCAAAGCTTTGCCCTTTAGCCCGGGGGTCAAGTACCTGGCCCATTGGTCGGAAGGCAGCCGGTACTGTCTGCAGACTTTCTCAAAGGCCCGCAGAAAAGTGTCCAAGTCTCCTTCCTTTTCCAGCACGGGAAAGTGCTCCGGCCGGGGCTTGGGACTCTGAGAGCTGCTGGGTGTACCGCTCTGGGCTGTGGAGGGCATTGCCCCTTGTCTGAGCAGCTCCAGTTCATGGGCTCTCTGAGCTTCCCGCTCGGCTCTCTCAGCCTCTCGCTGTTTGGCCTCTCGCTGGTCGGCTCTCTCTTGAGCTCGCTGGATCAGCCTCAGGCGTTCTTCCTGATTGTCAGCGGTGAGTCCCTCCCAGGGCCGCCCGCAGGTAAGGGTCCACCTCTCTCTGGGTGTAAGCAGTCAGGGGTTGGGCCTCTGCTCCTGCGCCCGCCACGCTCCGATGCTCGCCCAGCTCCTTCAGGGCCTGGACCAGTTGGCCTTTGGTTCGGTTCGTGTGGACAAGGCCGTGGTACTTGCAGATTCCCACAAGAGTGTCCTTGCTCTGCTTTTCGAACCAACTTGCTCCTATGGTAGCCATGTTTGCCAAATAAAAGATAGGATAGAAAAACAAAGAGAAGGGAGGGGTAACCGCAAGTACACACAATTGTCTCAGGACTAATAAACACTGAGTCTGTTCTCCAAAACTTTAGTTGCAGGGTCGCTGAAGAACCGTGCAAGTTTTTTTTTTGAATGGAATGATTGCTCAAACCAGATCACTAATGCTCTATAATCCCACTGCTGCCACCAATATGTGATGAACGGGCACACAGTCCGCCACACGGTAGCCCGGGGGTCACGGCTTGTGATCCCACCGCTGCCACCACATGTGAGGGAACGTGCACACACACGACGGCTGCTGCCGTCCGACCCAGTAAACTGCAGGGATTTATAATTATCCCACTTCCACTTAGGAACTTGCAGCTCTCTGGCGCCCCCCTTACCCTCAGGTCAGTCAGGGAACTGCACCTAGGATAATTGGTCGCCAGACGGGTCACTTGGATGTGTGCTGGCTATTGGGCACGCTGCAGTGAGGGAATTATAATTACTCCTGGCTGCAGCCAGGCAGTACCCTTATAAACCCCGCTGCGTCATTGCCAGCGTCACCCAATAGATTAACACTTTACACCCCTTTCTTTTAGCTGCCACCAGCTACGGCTTTTGATGAACAATTTATCAAGAGGGTCCGTAGCAACCCCAAAACAGTAGCGTAGTACTTCAGGCACGTGCAGATTCGTTTATAGAGCAGGAGAAACAAACTAATAAATTTATAGGTTTATTCCTTAAAAACAGGCAATGCTTATATAATATAAAAAGATGTAACAAACTGAGACAATATCGTTATGTACAGATGCAGTTATAAAATAAAATGGGATTAAGAATGAAAGATAACTCACATGGTTGTTAGATCATATACAGGCAAGCCAGGCTGGGGGAAGGAGCCACACGTCATAGTTCATTGGGAGATCTCTTACTCAGCCCATCCCCACAGAAAGAATCCTGGTAAGGAACTTCACTGTAAGACTTATGCATGTCAGCTTCTGACCTCACAAAAAAGGCTGGTCCTCTGGCCACCTCCTCTGGCTGCAAGCTATGGTCTGAGCTCTGCAATATCATAAGGTTCATAACTCGTTCTGTGAACCTAGCAGAATAATGGCAGACCTATCAATGGTCTTGCTTTGAAATGACGGTTCCAATGAGCCCACACTTGGGTGGGCTAGTTCATGGGGCACCCGAGAATTCCATTTCTCGGGTTCTGTTGGAGTTACGGGTTTACCAGTACCACGGGAACGATGCCCATCGGCGCATGGTTCAACACAGTAACTTTCGTGTTTCTAGCGAATGCTCCCACCGTGTTATTCCAAAAAAGAATGAATTACTCCAACATGGCTGCTATAGGAAGAAAGCACGTGTTCGGACAATGCAGGACCCCTGCGGTGAAGCGGGAAAACTTCCAGCACTGGCAGCTCACATTACACTGCCTGAGTGCAGGCTGACAGGGGGGGAAGGGAAGCGTGAGCTGCAGAGAAAGGAGGGAGGGGTAGTTTGCCCTGTGCTTGCAAACGGTGGGGGGTTGTAGTACTATGGGGGAGAGTTCTGGAAACAGCACCAGAAATGAAGCTTCAGTATCATCACACCTCTACCCATTGTTGTGCACCTGGCTTCTCCCTCACCCAGTGTGAGTTAGTATCTCCAGCATTAGATCAGGTAGACAGGGTATACAGCAGTGTGAGCGCCTCTTCTTACCTCAGCACTCCTGGTATCTCCACTATTAGATCAGATACACAGGACAGAGAGCATTGTGAGCATCCTCTTCTTACTTCAATACCGTGGAATCTCCAGTATTAGATCAGATAGACGGGGTGGACAGGATTGTGAGCAGCCTCTTCTTACCTCAGTATCTCCAGTATTAGATCAGATACTGCAGGTAGGGTGGACAGCAGTGTGAGCAGTTTGTGACTAGTGACTCAGTGTCACACGCATATGTCACTTGTCCTCATCCAGGTCCCCATATGTCCCTCATCCAGGTACCCATATGTCCCATATATTGCGTTCTACTGTAAGAAAAAAAATAGAACAATTATTCATACCTTTCCACTGTCCAGTAGTGTCATCTTCCTGCTTCATTAGTGGCGTGGACAGTAACATGGCAGTAACTTAATACATCGGCGAAGTGCGCAACGATGCCAGCTATCAGCCTATGATAGGCCGGTGGCTATTTGAACTATTACGGTGCAGGAAGGGCTTCCTGCACCATAACATATTTCAATTGAATGTGTGTCCAAGGACGCACATTAAGTTGGAACTGGTGGTCCTAGAACCACATTGGCGCACTGCTTCCTGCCAGTTTGGGGTGACCAGTTTCAATTTTAACAATTGGTTCACCTGAACTAGTGGGCACCGTGTGAATCCTACCCCTAACTATAGTGATTATCTCTCTAGACAAACAGGATTGATTTGCTAATTCAAGGTATTTAGGAATCATAATGATATTTTCTCTCTTTAATTTTTCTAATCTGGGAGAACCCCTTAACTCCTTGGGAATTTGCAAATTGGGTGCCACGAGAACTCAGTACTATAAAAGTTTTACAGGTAAACACAACATACTTGTATTCACAATGACCTGCACTATATCTTGTAGCATTCATAGGTGGCCCATGAAGGAGGGTAGAATAAAGCAAAAGCTTTTGGTCATCCTTTTTAAGATTTGAGGAACACATGAAGTACAGTATCAATAATGATGGTGGAATAGACGGTAACAGTCTGAAAAGGGTGTTATGTTCTGACTAAAAGAAGATGACAAGTTTGGCAGAATGACAGGATACATGGATGGTAAACTGTGGTCAACATTGAAATCATGACTCTTACACAAAACAGTGGTTTTCATGAGGCAGAGATGGAGTACTCAATGCGGTGAATCAAGATTGTTGAGGGAACTAGGGGCTATAATTATCTAGAGCAGTGTTTCTCAACTCCAGTCCTCAGGACCCACCAACAGGTCATGTTTTCAGGATTTCCTTAGTATTGCACAGGTGATAATTTTATCACCTGCTCAAGCATTAATTCCATCACCTTTGCAATACTAAGGAAATCCTGAAAACATGACCTGTTGGTGGGTCCTGAGTAGGGTTTTAGCGATACTTTCCGATATCAAGAAGTATCGGATCGGAATGGGTATCGCCGATACCCCAAAAGTATCGGCGATACCCGATTCCGATACCGGAAATCCAATGCAAGTCTATGGGACAGAAATATCGTAACTAAAAAAACCTCTTTCTTTCCTTGTAAACACTAAATATACACACATAGAACATTATATATATATACACATGTCATTGTGACATTTTTATATATAATTATATTTATAGTTTATACACTTCTACATAGTAAAATAGCCTCTGATTCAATTGCCGGGTAATGCCGGCTTTTGTGAAAAGACAGAAGCCCCCGACATGAAATGACACTTGGTTTACATAGAGTTAACCAAGTATTTTATGTAGTTTGATATCTGATTTGCACAAACAATTACATGAGTGTATGTGTGCAAAATTTCACACCTGTAGGGGTTAATTAAAGGTGTAAATTCGTTGTAAAAAAAACTGACTTTTTGCTACGAATTTACACCTTTAATTAACCCTACAGGTGTGAAATTTTGCACACATACACTCATGTAATTGTTAGTGAAAACAATAGATCAAACAACTTGAATGACATGGTTACTCTATGTAAACCATGTGTCATTTCATGTCGGGTTCTGCATTTTCACAAAAGCGGCAATTGAATTAGCGGCTATTATACTATGTAGAAGTGTATGAACTATAAATGTAAATATATATATATATATGTGTCACAAATTCAATGAATGTATATATATATATGAGGTGTAAAATTGTTGAAAAAAAATGCGTGGGCTCCCCCCTATTTTCGCAACAGACAGACAAAGCCAGCGAGTGGGGGCAGATAATAATAGCTCAGAGAGGGACCATTATTTTTGGCCCCCCGGCTACTAACATCTGCCCCCAGACCCCCAGAAAAGACAAATCTCTAATTAATTTGCCCTTTCTGGCACTTTGCCCGTCTATTCCATTGCCCTGTAGCGGTGGCGAATGGTTTAATAGGGGGTTTAAAAAGCCACCTTCTATTGAAAGGTGACCTTAAGCAGGTTAATAATTGAGAGCTGTCAATTAGACAATATCAATTATTAATCCTATTTGCATGAAATAAAAATAAAACACACACACTTTAATTAAAAATCATTTTAATGAAATAAAGACACATGTTTTTGACCAGCTTTATTTTACTGCAAAAAACTTTTCCCTGTAATAAAAATAAAATAAAAAAGCAAATTATTCTTACCTATCCCGTGCACAGTCAGGTCCCACGGTTGTAATCCTTCAGAAAGGGTTAATGTTTACTGCAGGGACCGACTAATGCTGCAGCCTCACAGTAAACCCCCAAATGAATGAGTTCCTCCCCTGGCTGACAGGAGAGGAGTGGAAAGTTTAATTGATTGCTTTCCACTTTCATTTTCAGGTCAGCCAGGGACACAATCATGACGTCAGAGGGAACTGATTAACAAAAATAGGGGTTCCCCTTTGAAAAAAAAATGGCGTGGGGTCCCCCCTATTTTTGTTAACCAGCCTGATGAAGCAGACTGCTGAGGCATGGTATTTAAGGCTGTTAAGGAGCCAATATCCATGGACCTTCCCAGCAGCGTCGGACTGGAGTACCTCGGGCCACCAGAGAAAAATTATTCTTGGGGCCCACCATCATACTTCCCAACCTTTGAAGAAGGGAAAGAGGACAAAGGCTGTGGCACGCTGTGCCTGCTGAGCAAATTTTAGGCCATGCCACGTTGCACACAGACTGTCAGGAGTTGGTGGATGCTTTAGTCCATGTGTGGGAGGAGATCCCTCAGGAGACCATCCGTCGCGTCATCAGGAGCATGCATAAAGTTGTAGGGAGGTCATACAGATACCTCCCAAATTTTGAAGACAGGAAAGAGGGTTAAAGGCTGTGGCCGCTGCAAATTTTAGGCCCCGCCCGACCACACCCATTTCACAACTAATCACACCCATATCTGCCCCCAAACGTACCATTTAGCACTGCTGATCAACTGACTGGTAATGAGGACACAGTGGTGGTATGAGGAAAAGAAAGAAAGAGCAGCGAGAGAGAAAGAACAAACAGAGAAAGAAAGAGAGGAAAGAAAGAAAAGAGGGAAAGAAAGAACAGAGAGAAAAAAGAACAGAGAGCGAGAAAAGAAAGAACAGAGAGCGAGAAAGACTAGAGAGAGAAAGAAAGACTAAGAGAGAGCCAGAGGCGTAGCTAGGTTTTGGTTTATTGGGGGCGAAACTTCTGAGTGGGCCCCTAATCAGAGACTCAGCAAATGCCGCGCTGTTGCCAAAAATAATCTATATATAAAAAGACCAATATTGTTTTACCGCCATATGGTGTGTGGTAAATAATACCAGTCCTACAGAACATATAATAGATTACAGCACAGGTATAGATAATGACTTACCGCTGATGTTCTTTCTAATGGAATTGTTCACTTTTCATGTCTTTTCCATCTGGCCCAGACCGACATGACGACTTTTCCCAGCCAGGACTCGACTGCAGAGATTACAACAAAGACACATTTCACTTCTCATATTTTCGCACTGTCACGGTCACCAATTGGACTATTCTCAACTGACAAACTCCTCTCCTGCTGATACCCAATACTGAGGGCCCCTGCTGCCATATGTGTCCTATTTCTGCACCTGATACCCAATACTGAGCCGCTGCTGCCATATGTGTCCCTATTTTCTGCACCTGATACCCCAATACTGAGCCGCTGCTGCCGTATGTGTCCTATTACTGCACCTGATACCCAATATGAGCTGCTGCTGCCATATGTGTCCCTATTACTGCTGTGTGGTTCTTTTGTGACCTCTAAATTCTAAAGCACCCCTTGATATAGTAATGCCGGGTGGGAAGTGCCCTAGAAAACAGTGCCACAATTTTGTCCCCTAAGCGTAATAATGCCCTGTGTGCCCCTTTGACAGTCACAGTAACCCGAGTTCCCCTATAACAATAAGTGTCCATTTACATTTAATAATGTCCAAGTCTCCCCTGTACATCTCCCTATACACAGAATAATGCCCCTCACTGGTATATACTGACCCTTTAATGTCCCCAAACTATTTAATGGGTCCAACACTTGTATTATGGCCCTGATAGCATCCATACAGCATAATACACCGATAGTCTCAATATAGTATAAAGACCCCCATAGGCAGCCTCTATATTATAATAAACCCCCATAGGCAGCGTCTATAATATAATGCACCACATAGCAGCCGCTATATTAAATGCACCGCCATAGGCAGCCCTCTGTAGTATAATGCATCCCCATAGGGAGTCTCTGTAGTATAATGCACCCCAATATGGAGCCTCGTAGTATAATGCACCCCCCATATACAGCCTCTGTAGTATAATGCACCCCCATTAAAAAAAAAAAAAAAAAAACAATACTCACTCCGGCTCCTGTGCTGCTCACGTTCTCCCTCTCAGCGTCTGACAGTGGGCGCGATGATGTCACCTGCGGCGCCCGCTGTCAGACGCTGAGATGCCGTACAGCTGGATGCCGATACAGTGACCCTCCGATGACGGGTGGGGGGGCCCACTGCTGGCAACGGGCTCCCCCACTGCCTGTTCAGGCCCCATAGCTTCCGGGCGGCAGAGCAGGGAGAGCGATTCTCCCTGCTCTGCCGCAGAATGTAACTGTATCGGCGTGCTGTGCACGCCGATACATTACTGTAGCGTAGCTCCGGGTGGGCCCCTCAGAGCGCGGGGCCCGGGGCCACCGCCCCCTCTGCCCCGTGCCCTATCCTTTCAAATCAGGGCCCCACCACGCAGGAGCTGGGGCCCACCGGGGTTTCTCCGTTGTCCCGATGGCTCAGTCGACCCTGCTTGCCAGCCTGATAATACCAGGCCACAGCAGTCTGCTTATCTTGGCTGGTTAACAAAAATAGGGGATCCCGTCGAAAAAAATTGGCGTGGGGTCCCCCCATTTTTGTTAACCAGCCAGATGAAAGCGGGACTGCTGAGGCCTGTTTTTTCAGGCTGTTTAAGGAGCCAAGATCCATGGACCTTGCCAGCCTGATAATACCAGGCCACAGCAGTCTGCATTCTTGGCTGGTTAACAAAAATAGGGGATCCCTCGAAAAAAAATTGGCGTGGGGTCCCCCCTATTTTTGTTAACCAGCCAGATGAAGCAGACTGCTGGGCCTGGTTTTTCAGGCTGGTAAGGATCCAAATCCATGGACCTTGCCAGCCTGTAATACCAGGCACAGCAGTCTGCTTAGCTTGGCTGGTTAACAAAAAAAGGGGATCCCCTCGAAAAAAAAATGGCGTGGGGGGTCCCACCATTTTTGTTAACCAGCCAAGTAAAATGCAGATTGCTGCGGCCTGGTATTAAAAGACTGTCAAGGCCCATGGATTTTGGCCCTCAACAGCCTGATAATACCAGGCTACAGCAGCCCCACATTTGGCGCATCAAAAGATGTGCCAATTGTGGCACTTTAACCGGCTCTTCCACTTGCCCTGTAGCGGTGGCAGCGGGGTGGTAAAGGGGTTCATGTCACCGTTGATTGCACGGTGACAATAAGCCCGGTTAATAATGGAGAGGCGTCAATAAGACACCGATCATTATTAATCCCAAAGTTTTTAAATGTTTAAAAAAAAGACACAGCAAGAAAAAAATATTTTAATGAAATAAAAGAGACAACACAGTTTTCATTTCTTTTTTACTCTCCTTCTGCGACGCCATCGATCTCCTGTAAAAAAAGGAAAAAAACAAACCAACAGTATACCACCAGTCCGACGCAGTCCATAGTAACGAGTGTCCACGACGATCAGCTCTGCACATCGGAATGCCAGGCAGAGCCTAAATCCCGACGCAGCACAGCTGATTACCTGCTTCCCCGGCGGTGACGTCATCGGACTGCTTTACGGCCGCGATTACCAGCAGTCACTGCAGTTATCGTGAGAAACTGCATGTGACCGCCGGGAGGAGAGGATGGGGCCATCAAGCAGTCCAGGACGAGAACCACCGGAGATCTTCTGCGGGTAAGTGCTGCTGACTCCTGACAGACCCGACCGACGGAAATGACAGTGACAGACAATTACGATTCCGGTATCCCATATGACGAAAATATCGGTACTCGGAATCGGAATTCCGATACAGCGAATATCGGTCGATACCGATATTTTTCAGTATCGGAATGCTCAACACTAGTCCTGAGGACTGGAGTTGAGAAACACTGATCTAAGCAAGTAAAAAGTTTCACAAAACAGCTTGGTTTTACTGTGGTAAATGTAGTGGAAATATGGTGGCCATGAGCATTAGATAACTAGTTGCTGAAAGCATTCAAGGTATTTTCATGCGGCATCTTTTAGACCACATTTGTACCTGCAGAATTTTTTAAGCAGAAGACATTTCGGCAAAATTTACCGCAGTGTTTCTCTAAAAGTCTTCTTTGCACCTGCCTGGTCATTTTTCTACCGATAGTGACTTTTTAATTAAATTACGTATATACTGAGCGTTACATCTTTTAGCCCCTTCACAGCTTTCAAAGCCTGAGGCGGTTAAAAAAGAGCTCAAAATTTATTTCACACTGCGATGCACATTAATTCTTCTTGTAGCACAGTTCAGGGGGAATCGAGACCAAAACCAAAAACCAAAACGTGATAAAAACACAGTAAAAATGCAAGTAAGCTAATTTTACCAAATTTCTGCAACATCAAAAACTCACCAAATAATCAACATGGGACGCAACCTACGACCTCCTTAGGGAAAGTTTGTGTACCCCATACACATTATATCATCAGCTGATCTGGATTTTTTTTTAAACGGCCTCAGCTCTCTCTTGAGCCATGGTGACTTGATGGATGAACGGTCTGTAGGAAAATCGATTTGTGAAAGTCAACATAGCTCCACCAGCGTCTTCTCCGCTCTTATCCTAATAATGTCAAGCCATCGGGTTGCCGGTCTTCCCATTTGCCTTCCTTGTAACTTCTTTTCTTCTGACCATTATGTCTTTCTTCAGTGATCGCTCTCTTCATATGATGTGTCCAATGTACAGTCATGGCCAAAAGTTTTGAGAATGACACAAATATTATATTTTCACATGATCTGCTGCCCTCTGGTTTTATGTGTGTTTGACAGATGTTTTTATCACAGACAGAAATATAATAATTGCAAACATATGAGTAACAAAAGCTTATTTGACAGTTAGAATGAGTTAATGCAGCAAGTCAATATTTGCAGTGTTGACCCTCTTCTTCACACCTCTGCAATTCTCCCTGGCATGCTCAATCAACTTCTGGACCAAATCCTGACTGATAGCAGTCCATTCTTGCACAATCAATGCTTTCATTTTTGTCAGAATTTTTAGGTTTTTGTTTGTCCACCCGTCTCTTGATGATTGACCACAAGTTCTCAATGGGATTAAGATCTGGGGAGTTTCCAGGCATGGACCCAAATCTCTGTTTTGTTCCTGATCCATTTAGTTATCACCTTTGCTTTATGGCAAGGTGCTCCATCATGCTGGAAAAGGCATTATGATCGCCAAACTGCTCTTGGAGGGTTGGGAGAAGTTGCTCTTGGAGGACATTCTGGTACCATTCTTTATTCATGGCTGTGTTTTTAGGCAAGACTGTGAGAGAGCCGATTCCCTTGGCTGAGAAGCAACCCCACACATGAAGGTTTCAGGATGCTTAACAGTTGGCATGAGACAAGACTGGTGGTAGCGCTCACCTTGTCTTCTCCGAATGAGGTGTTTTCCTGATGTCCCAAACAATCGAAAAGGGGATTCATCAGAGAAAATAAACTTTACCCCAGTCCTCAGCAGTCCACTGCCTGTACCTTTTGCAGAATATCAGTCTGTCCATGATGTTTTTTCTGGAGAGAAGTGGCTTCTTTGCTGCCCTCCTTGAGACCAGCCTTGCTCCAAGAGTCTCGCCTCACAGTGCGTGCAGATGCACTCACACCTGCCTGCTGCCATTCCTGAGCAAGCTCTGCACTGCTGGTAGCCCGATCCCGCAGCTGAAACACTTTTAAGAGACGGTCCTGGCGCTTGCTGGTCTTTCTTGGGCGCCCTGAAACCTTTTTGGCAACAATGGAACCTCTCTCCTTGAAGTTCTTGATGATGCGATAGATTGTTGACTGAGGTGCAATCTTTCTAGCTGCGATACTCTTTCCCTGTTAGGCCATTTTTGTGCATTGCAATGATGACTGCACGTGTTCTTTAGAGATAACCATGGTTAACAGAAGAGAAACAATGATGCCAAGCACCAGCCTCCTTTTAAAGTGTCTAGTGGTGTCATTCTTACTAATCATGACAGATTGATCTCCAGCCATGTCCTCATCAACACTCACACACTGTGTTAATGAAGCAATCACTGAAAATGAGGTTAGCTGGTCCTTTTAAGGCATGGCTGCAATGATGTTGAAATGTGTTTTGGGGGATAAAGTTCATTTTCTAGCCAAATATTGACTTTGCAAGTAATTGCTGTTAAGCTGATTACTCTTTATAACATTCTGGAGTATATGCAAATTGCCATTAGAAAAAGTGAAGCAGTAGACTTTGTAAAAATTAATATTTGTGTCATTCTCAAAACTTTTGTCCATGACTGTAGGCAAGTCGTAGCTTGGTAATCCTTGCTTCTAGTGACATGTCTGGCTTGATTTGTTCCACGATTGATTGTTTGTTCTTCTTTGCCATCCATGGTATTGATAACATCCTTCTCCAACACCACATTTCAAAGGTTTCGATTCTTCTTCAATCAGGATTAAGTTACGCATTTTACAGCTGCAGCTTCTGTATAGCTTCTGTCTTCTTTGGGGTATGTTCACAATTCATGATTTTCTTTTTGCTGTTTTTGGTAGAAATTTCAAGAAAATATATTCATATAATTCTTTTAAATGTTAAAGCACAAATATGCAACAACAAAAAAAATTACAAAATGTCACTGCATCATTACAGGTGTACAGCATTTAGTGGTTAAAAGAAGTTGAGGCATAAGGGACGTTCTGTAATGCTGTCGCCCAAGGCTTTGAAACCTGGAGCCGGCCCCAAGCAACATAAAATGTTACAATATGCTTATAGTTAAATGAAAAAAATACTCCTGACACTCCTGAAATGAGAATAATTTAAAGAGTGAAACATGTATGCATGATTTTCTTGGATAAGCAAATTCATTGACAGTGTCATGGCCCAGAAATAATTACACTCATTTCTTCTTATGCAGGAGGAAGCCCTTCTGGCAACACACTTTGAATCATTTGATGACCTCCTTTCATCTTTTGGTCCAGTCAGAGATTGCTCATTTAGCAACGGTGGCTGTTCCCGTAATTTCAAGTGTGTCTCAGAGCGCAAGGTCGATTCTTCAGGATGCGTGGTAAGTCAACTTTTCCATTTAGATTATGGCATTATAATAGCCTAGATTTCGACCTATCTTTATTGTATTATTAAATAAGCACTCCTCCTCCTCCTGTTCCTCCCCTTCCTCCTCATCTTCCTCCCTCTCCTCCTCCTCCACCTCCCATCAAAGTTTTTATCATCGTAATATATTGCAGTCATCATATTATACTAGCACTGTGTACTTACAATTAGTGTTGAGCCACCCCCGTAGTGTTCGTCGAACTGTTTGTCGAACACCTTCGAACACCGTTAAAACCAATGGCTGGCAAACAAAAACACATAGAAACACATAGAAAAACACATAGAAAACACTTCAAAGGTGTCCAAAAGCTGACAAACTGTTCAGAAGACACAACTAACACTGGAAAAGTGACAAGTACATAAAGTCATGCGAAAAGAAAAGAGGTGGAGGAGTAAAAGGAGGGGGAGACAAAGATATAGGCATGTCATGCCCTTCTAAAACCAAAAAAAAGTGCGAAGCCGACACGGCAGTCCGTTCCTGCCCGTGCGACCTGCGTGTCGCCGGTTTGTGCCAGAGCTGCGGTGGACTCTGACGGCCAGCCCCCTCTCCCAATACTGGTGCCTGTCCACTGGTGGGTCGAGCGAGCCCCCTGCGGTGGAGGCAGGTCTAATCTTTTTAATTTAAATTGTCTCTCTAATTTGAATGAGTACACTTTAAATCCTTTAACAAGGATCTATTGGAGGGCAAGTCTCATGCCAGCAGCCATGGTAATACCAGCTCCAGTAGCATCCAGTAAAGCTGCTGCAGTTAAAAAAGCTTTATAAGGATCGAGCTTGGCGGTCCACGCTAGGCGTCTTACCGCCAGTCACAGCCCCTGTGCTTGGGGTGCCTCCCCGATGTTCTTCACTTAGTGTCCCGGGGGCCCGAAGCATTTCCTTTGAAAAAACTAAGTGTCCAAAGTACAGGTGGTGTGGCTTGCTTAACAGCTGGGTTAATCTGCTGACTAGCAGACACTGCTACTAGGCCAAAAATTATTGTCTGGGCTAGATGCAGTTAAAAATTTGTAATTAGATACTCTCGTTGGATGCTGAGAAAGCATTCCATAGAGTCTCCTGGCACGCCATATATTATTCTCTTAAAAAGCTTGGGTTGGGGACCCTTTTATAGCCAAAATCATGCCCTGTATCGCAATCCATCAGCTAAGCTGAAGATAAATGGAACATTATCATCACCTTTCATAATCACCAATGGGACAAGGCAGGGATGTCCTCTGTCCCCTCTCTTACATCCTAGTGATGGAGCACCTGCTCTCATCAATTCACGATAACTCCAATATTAGGGGATTGAGGTGGGAGGCACCGAGTACAAGTGCTCTGCATTTGCTGATGAATGATGGTCCTAGTATATATCATCAACCACATATATCCATCACTGCTGTTATAGCTGAAAATAGATCACTTTGGTACATGGTCACAATTTTAAAATCAATGCAGCGAAGTCTGAGGCCCTCGATGTTTACCTCCTCAAATCCATACAGGATTCCATCCAGTCCAACTTTCCCTTTGCCTGGCCCTCACAGGGTATCAAATACTTAGGAATTCGTATTCATAGAGACCTCTCCTGTCTATTTTTTCTTAATTTTGGGCCCTTTATTGAAACCCATGGGAGATCTTACTTCTTGGACGGTGAAGGATTTTTCCTGGTTCGCAGAATAAATATACTAAAAATGAACGTCCTACCTAAACTCTTATACCTCTTCCAAACCATTCCCGTGGTAATTCCCTCAAATTTTGGAAAAGACTACGCATTAGCTTTTGCAGATTTATCTGGGCAAGTGGGCGTCCACGCATTCGGGGGGACGTTCTGATCAGACACAAACAAAAGGGGGCCTTAGCCTTCCGGATTGTAGAAGGTATTACATGGCAGCAGTACACGCTAGAATCCTCGACTTCTTCCATCATTCGGAGGGGAAATTGTGGGTCAAAATTTGCTCAATCCATTTGTCCTAAAGCTCTTAGCATTCTCTCATGGTGCGCCCATTTAATTGTCCCTCTCCTGGCCTCATGTCATATAGTACTTATGCCACTGCTTTCGCTTTGAGATCCCTCAAAAAAAAGCTTATCCTCAATCGACCCCCAGGGCCCCTTGCTCCCGATTTCAGGTAATCCAGATTTCCCACCAGGACTATCTGCAAATAGATTATCGGTTCAAATAAATCCCATCCAATATTATTTTGCTGCCCCCCTCTCAATGACTTGTTACAGGGAAGAGCCACTTCCCCGAAGGCTAATTTGAATATAGCCAGTTACAACACTTCTATTCAACTGTGAAGAAGCGCACACATCTTCATAGAGCTCTCACAAACTTTTAAAAATTGAGCCTATCATTGTCACCCCCTACACACTCCATCTCCTACTGTATAATCTCCTCATTGCCCAGGTAACTGACAATAGGCCAGGGTTATGCGGTGCATGGGAAAGGAACTGGGAAGTCCTTCTGTGACTCACAATGGGATAAATGTTTCTTCCTAACACATAAACCTTAATAGGGGCCAAAGCTCAGGAAACCTCCTTCAAAATTATCTCTAGATGGTACTGGGTACCACAGTCCTTCATAGATGGTATCCAGTGTCTCAGATAGATGTTGAAGATGTGGGGAGCGGGAAGGGACAATGTCACACATATGGTGGGCATGCTCTATAATAAATGCATTTTGTGCAAAGGTGGTTCCATGATTGAGAAATAACTGGTTGGACTATCCCTAATACGCCAGAAGCCTCCTTTTATCAATGTTACCAATAAGTAAAACGTTGTTATAAAAGGTAATCAATATGCAACGAATACAGGCGGCTAAGAATGTCATTCCACAACACTGGAAAAGCAGAGACCCACCCACTGTGGAGGAATGGTTTACGCAGATCTCCCTCCTTAATAGGATGGAGCATATGATTGCCATCTCACCAGCTGATGTTGATAGATACTGTGTGATTTGGAGAATTGTATTGATTTAAAAAAACTCGGACGCCTACCAAACAAGGCCCCAACTAAAGTTATCCGTGATGTCGGCACAACAATGATCATAATCGCACTCTATTGATTGGTGGTCTGCCGTGGTCCGCTCCCTCTCTCTCTATCTTTCATATTGAAAATACATGCTTGAAAATCTCCTCATTCCTTACCAGTTTGCAAAGCTCACGTAATCATTTTATTTGGGGTAGGAAGAAAGCCAGAGTGGCTCAAAATGTTCTTTATAATCAAAAAATTTATGGTGGAGCTGGACTACCGAACATTTCGGCTTATTACTCTGCTAATCTGATCAAACAGAGCTGTTTTTGGTGGCCTCATGAAGACCCTCCAGCCTGGTACGATTTAGAACTCTTTTTAAACAACTACAAACCTCCCCATTTGTTAGTATTAGGTTTTCTCTTAAACAAGCAAATTCCTTATAGTTCCCACCCCATTCTCCAGCCCTCCATTGAGGCCTGGAAAAGGCTTGCTAAACCAAAAAAGGGTTGTGATAAAATCCATATCCTCAAGAATATTCCATTATCTCTTATCCATGAATCTAGGGATTGGTCTTGGACCCTCTCTGGCTCAAATTGGGTATTAAGAAACTGGTAGATATCTACGATGGTTCTAAACTCTATCCTATTCTTTTATAAAGAACATTTCCATTCATCCTCCCTATCATTTTTTCACTACATTATTCTCAGGAACAAATTAATGTCTTCCTGCAAGTGCGCCCTCGGATTTCTGAACCGGTTTTAAATTTACTTTGCAACTTAGATCATAAAATTTTTTGGAGTCTTAACTACGTTTACCAATGGTTTAACCACAGCACGCAGTTGGTCAAAACACAAAACATGGTTAAATGGGAGTCAGAACTTCATTTAACGTTTGACCACTCTGAATGGGAATATGCATGTACGCTTTCCTATGCATCTTCTCTCTCTATGGCCCTTCAAGAATCATACCACAAACTCCTCACAAGGTGGTATTTTACTCCTGCTAGATTATCTAAAATTAACAAAATTCATTCACCTAATTGCTGGAGAAACTGTGGTCGTTATGGTAATCTCTACACATTTTCTGCAATGCCCGAAAATCCGTCCCCTCTAGAAGAAAGTTTCGGGTCTTATTAATGCCATCTCTTCTAAACAAATTCTACTAACACCTCAATTGGCCCTTCTCACACTAAATACTTAAAAAATTGACCCACATTTGAGATTATTAATAGTCCACATCCTACTGGTAACCAAAAACAGCATGCTCTCTACTGGAAAAAATCAGAGTCACCCTCTTTTCAAGACATTGTTGAAAAAATCAACACTTCATAAATCGTTTGAATATAAACTAGCATTGGTTAATAACCACTGCGATAAATTCTTCAAAAAATGGTCCAAATGGATGGAATTGTTTCCCTAATATATGAAATGTACTTGTCTGTTTTCTTTCTTATTAGATCATTTTATGTTATAAACTTTACCACTAATGTACTATAGTTACAATTTCATATTGTTTCCTCCTTCACTGCCTTTCCTGTTTTTTGCTTTCCCTTTCCTTGTATCTCCCTCTTTCCCTTCCTTATTCCCTATTGTTTTCCTTCCGTCCTTGAAAATTTGAATAAAATTATTGGAAAAGAAAAATACATGCTTGATCTGGATATTGATGGAAAACCCTCCCTGTACCCCCAATGTACTGTCGTTGTGCATACATTTATAGTTATACTACCCCTATTACTATGAATATTGTATTTTCTTGTACTTTTTCACCACAAAAAAAAAAAAGGAATTTGCAAAAAAAAAAATTTAATTAGATCTACAGCCGGTGGCTACTCCACTGACTAGCAGACACTGAAGCTTTGGAGCAGACCTCTGATTCCAGGCTATATTATGAGTAAACAGCTCAGTCTTGACACTCAACCATCTGTGTTACCCCAAGCCATAGTGTATGTAGTTTCTTACGGTTAAAAGGGGGGGGGAAGACCCAACCCACCTGTAATTGACGATGCCAACGTCACGTAAAACTCAGCAAGGGGACTCCAAAAAGAGTCTCCATTTTTTCCAAAAATTTTGGGCACAGACACCACTTAAGTAGCATCAATTGCCACAGAGTTGCTTAAAACGGTTGGTGAGGTGATTTTAACAAATCCTCAAGCTTTTACTCTCCCCAGGATGATACTGGGTAGAAAAGTCCTTGCGGATCCATGATTTGTTCATCTTTATGAACGTGAGTCTGTCTACATTGTCAGTGGACAGCCACGTGCGCTTATCTGTCAGCACACCACCAGCAGCGCTGAACACATGTTCAGAGAGAACGCTGGCTGCGGGGCATGACAAGATCTCCAAGGCGTGAGTGGGGAGCTCTGGCCATTTATCCAGATTGGAAGCCCAAAAAGAGCAAAGGTCCAGTGACACAGTCATGGCTTCCATGTTCAGTTAGAGATACTCCTGTACCATCGTCTCTAGGCGTTGACTATGTGTCTGACTTCTTGTCTCCTGTGACCTTGCAAAGGATGGGCTAAAAAAGTGGTGAAAAGATTCCGCAAAATTGCTGTTAACACCAGCAGATACTGTGTTTCTGTTACGGTTTGAGTGCTGAAGACTCGACAGTCCCACGGTTGGCAAGATAGAACTGTGAGATTCACTACGTGCACCACTGGTGTTTTGTGGAAAAGCACATGTAAGATTCTGCAACAGTCTCTGCTGATACTCCTGCATGCGTGAATCCCTTTCTATGGCAGGAATTATTTTGGCAAATTTAATTTTGTACCGGGGATCTAACAGTGTGGCTACCCAGTAGTCAGGATTATTTTGAATTCTGACAATTCGAGGGTCATGTTGCAGGTAGTGCAGCAAGAAGGCACTCATGTGTCTTGCGCATCCAGGAGCACCAAGTCCCTGTTGTGTTGGTGGCGAGGTAAGAATCCTGCTTCCTTCCTCTGCCCTCTCCCCCAACCTCGCACAACAGAAATGTGACCAAGGTCTCCCTCATCTGATGAGTCTTCCATGCCCATTGCCAGTTGTCCTCCACTTCTTCCTGGGCTCCTGTACCTTCCTCACTAGTTTGGCTGCTACCATGTGCCCTGGTTAATCCCTCTCCCCCACCTCCTAATTGACAACTCTGGAGTTGTTTGCACAAAAAACGATGGATGGAAACCGAGCAGAGCTAAGTGGCCAATTGTGGTACTAGCCCAAAAGGATTGGCTGGGTTAGAAGCAGTAAAACAATTTTATTAGATACACAGGTGTGGAGCTTGGTATAGATGGCCTAATAGAATGAGTACCACACACTGCTGCTATGCCAAAATTATTGTCCAGGCAAGATGCAGCTAAAAATTCATTTTTATTTGAGCGCTGGTGGAGCTTTGTATAGATGGCCTAATAGAATGAGTACCCACACACTGCTACTATGCCCACAATTATTCTACAGGCAAGATGCAGCTAAAAATTCGTTTTTATTGAACGCTGGTGGAGCTTTGTATAGATGGCCTAATAGAATGAGTACCACACACTGCTACTATGCCCACAATTATTCTACAGGCAAAATGCAGCTAAAAATTTGTTTTTATTTGAACGCTGGTGGAGCTTTGAATAGAAGGCCTAATAGAATGAGTACCACACACTACTACTATGCCCACAATTATTCTACAGGCAAGATGCAGCTAAAAATTCGTAGTTGTTTGAACGCTGGTGGAGCTTTGTGTAGATGACCTAATAGAATGAGTACCACACACGCTACTATGCCCAAAATTATTGTCCAGGCAAGAGGCAGCTAAAAATTCATTTTATTTGAACGCTGGTGGAGCTTTGTATAGATGGCCTAATAGAATGAGTATCACACACTGCTACTATGCCCACAATTATTCTACAGGCAAGATATGCAGCTAAAAATTTGTTTTTATTTGAACGCTGGTGGAGCTTTGTATAGATGGCCTAATAGAATGAGTGCCACACACTGCTACTATGCCCACAATTATTTTACAGGCAAGATGCAGCTCAAAATTCGTAGTTATTTGAACGCTGGTGGACCTTTGTATAGATGGCCTAATAGAATGAGTACCACACACTGCTACTATGCCCACAATTATTTTACAAGATGCAGCTCAAAATTCGTAGTTATTTGAACACTGGTTGGAGCTGGCAAAAAGTGATAGGAGCTGATGTAACCTAGCCCTCAAAAGGGCTGCAATTACAAATAGTCACTACTCCCAACCTATCTGTCTATTTATTAAGAGCACAGACCTGCCTGCTAAAAGTGCTAGGAACTGCTGTAACCTAGCCCTCAAAAGGGCTGCAATTACAAACTAGTCCCACTCACTACTCCCTAAACCTTCCTGTCGCTTTAAGTGAAATTTCGCTTCCAATTTGCTGGTGCACAATATAGCGCTCACAGCAGCAGCAGTGCCGTCTAACACTGAGCTACAGCAGTGAGAAAATGGTGGCGACGGGGAAAATGGCTGGGTCTTATGGGCAAGGACATGTGACCTACACAACCAATGACACATGCCCTTGCTTGTGTGAAAAAAGCAATTCGCTCCGTGTGACACTGCTGATAGGCTGACAGACTGCGCACCGCCCACTGGAAATGCGGGAAAAGAAAAAAAAATGGAGATCTTCATTATTTCTGCAGAGATCCATCCCATGCCCCTCCCCCCACCCCGATGTACACTCAAACTGTGTATTAACAGTGATTCTCAGCATACTGTGAAAAAATCCAGTTAAGATTTTGGTGCACGAACAGTATTTAAACATAACCTCGAACAGCCGGATTTTTTCCAAATCGTTCGGGTTCGTCGAACGGCTCGAACACCGCCCAAAACAGCTCGAATTTGAAATTGGCGAACAGTTCGATTCGAACACCGCTCTCTACTTACAATTGCTCATTTTGCCTTTCTACCCAGTTATTTATTCTCTTTTCTCTGCTCTATGTAGAAACAGGATGTCTCTTGTCCCTGCATGAGTCACCCCCCCTTCACTTCCTGACCCAGCTGCTACCCCTCCCCATACCAGAGACTTTACAGTGATGACTCACTCAGGAAAATTGACCTCCTGTTTCTACATAGATGTTAGAAGGATTCAGCTCGTCAGTTTTTAACCACGTGATGTCATAGACCTAATGGTAAAGAGAAGAATTAAACTTGGTAGAAAGGCAAAATGAGCAATTGTAAGTAAGATAACAAATTTAATAGGAGTGCTTTTTTAAATGTGTAACAAACATTTCATATTTTGTAGGGTTTCTTTTTTTGGGGGGGTGAGTATTACTATATACATTATAAGGAATCACATTTTCTGCTTATCGTAAACCCTCTTTTTTTTTACTTATTTTTAAATTTTATATCTACTGTATTAATTAAACAAAATAAAATGTTAAGGGAAATAAATCCCTCTTAACAGAAAAAAAAATAAAACTAATTAATGTAAAAAGCTCACACCTTGCTATGACAGCACTTGGAATAGACATTCTGCATGACACAGACACCACTTTCTAATTATTTATAGAGATGTTCTGAAAGCAAGCTTTTAATCAAGTTTCCAATATTTGTAAAAATATGTGGCCATCAGAAAATTACAGAACATGGGTCATATACATCATAGATAATTTGTCAAACAGGATGACAAGTTAGGGTTCATTCAGACGTCTGTCGTTCTTGTACGAGTGCTAGCCATCGTTTTCATGCATAGCTCTCTTATCTGTGATTATGTATGGGCCGTTCACAATGGCTGAGTCCTCTGTTGTGGAGACGTGTCCGATTTTTATCAAAGGGTCGGATCAAAATTGCAAATACAAGTCTATGAGTCCGTAATAAAAAATCAGAGTGTACTCAGATAACATCCGAGTGGAATCTGATTTTCATGGACCGTCACATAGGAGAAGGTGGAGAAAGTTTTTTATATGCAGTGGGGAATATAAGCATTTGATACACTGCCGATTTTGCAAGTTTTCCCACCTACAAAGAATGGGGAGATCTGTAATTTTTATCGTAGGTACACTTCACCTGTGAGAGACAGAATCTAAAAATGAAACCCAGAAAATCACATTGTAGATTCTACATAATTAATTTGCATTTTATTGCATGAAATAAGTATTTGAGACAATAGAAAAACAGAACTTAATATTGGTCCTGAAACCTTTGTTGCAATTACAGAGGTCAGACGTTTCCTGTAGTTCTTGACCAGATCCTGTCCAGATTTAGGGCTGCGCTGCAGAACGTTGAGTTTCAGCTCCCTTCAAAAATGTTTAATTGGGTTCAGGTCTGGAGACTGGCTAGGCCATTCCAGGACCTTGAAATGCTTCTTACGGAGCCACTCCACAGTTGCCCTGGCTGTGTGTTTCTGGTCAGTGTCATGCGGGAAGACCCAGCCACAACCCATCTTCAATGCTCTTACTGAGTGAAGGTGGTTATAGGCCAAAATGTCTCAATACATGGCCCCATCCAACCTCCCTTCAATACGGTGTACCTGGATATATGCTGGTGTGAGCAGGAGGACCTTGTGTGCCCTACAGGATTTTAATCCACGACGGTGTAGTGTGTTTCTAACGGTAACGTTTGAGATTGTGGTCCCATAATTTTTCAGGTCATTGACCAGGTCCTCCCATGTAGTTCTGTGCCAATTCCTGACATTTCTCAGAATCAACCTTACCCCACAAGGCGAGATCATGTAGGGAGCCCCAGACCGAAGAAGACTGACAGTCATCTTGTGTTTCTTCCATTTTCTAATAATTGTGCCAACAGTTGTCTTCTCACCAAGCTGCTTGCTTATTGTCCTGTAGCCCATCCCAGCCTGGTGCAGGTCTACATTTTATTCCTGGTGTCCTTAGACAGCTCTTTGGGCTTGGCCATGGTGGAGAGGTTGCAGTGTAATTGATTGTGTGTGTGGACAGATTTCTTTTATACAGGTAACGAGTTAAAACAGGTTCAATTAATACAGGTAATGAGTGTAGAGTAGTAGGGATCTAAAGAAAAACTAAACAGGTCTGTGAGAGCCAGAATTATTGCTGGTTGGCAGGTGATCAAATACTTATTTCATCCAGTAAAATGCAATTAAATTGTGTAAAAATCATAAAATCATACAATGTGATTTTCTGAATTATTTTTAGATTCTGTCTCTGATTAAAGTGCACCTATAAGAAAAATTAGAGACCTCCCCATTCTTTTGGGAACACTTGCAAACTCGGCAGTGTATCAAATACCTATTTTCCCTACTGTATATATGGGATGCAATAAGTATTGAACAACAGTATGTTTTGCAACAATAAGGTTGTGAAGGTCTGGAGACAGCTCACTGGTTTACCCATAATGAGATTTTTCTTGTGTGGCACCTTGGTAAGGAGATACCTTTTTTTATAGGCCATCAGGTGAACCAGCTGATAATATTTTTGACTAAGTGGCAGGATTGCTTTCTAATTTCTTATAGACTTCAGCTGGTGTCATATTTTCCAATGGAATTTTGCACCTCTCTTTCTTTGTGTATTAAATACATTTCTTTCATTTCTCATTATTACACATAACTTAACTTATGAACATCTATGGTGATTTCTTTGCCTGTGTAGATTGGATGAATTGTTACCGACACCTGGTAAGAATTTTGTGTCAATAGCACCTTTAGAAATATATTTACTTACTAAATTGGTGACGTGTTCAATAGCTATTTCACCGGCTATATACACAGTATATATATATATATATATATATAAATATATATATATATACAACCCCTGGCGAAAATTATGGAATCACCGGCCTTGGAGGATGTTCATTCAGTTGTTTAACTTTGTTTAAAAAAAGCAGATCACTGACACAAAACTGAAGTCATTTAAAATGGCAACTTTCTGTCTGTAAGAAACACTAAAAGAAATCAAGAACAAAAATGTGGTAGTCAGTAGTGGTTATTTTTTTTAACCAAGTATAGGGGAAAATTATGGAATCACTCAATTCAAGGAAAAAAAATATGGAATCATGAAAAACAAACAAACAAAAAAACCCTCCAACACATCACTAGCATTTTGTTGCACAACCTCTGCCTTTTACAACAGCTTGTAGTCTCTGAGGCATGGACTTAATGATGTCAGTACTCTTCATCAATCTGGCTCCAACTTTCTCTGATTGCGTTGCCAGATCAGCTTGCAGGTTGGAGCCTTGTCATGGACCATTTTCTTCAACTTCCACAAAGATTTTCAATTGGATTGAGATCCGGACTATTTGCAGGTCATGACATTGACCTTATGTGTCTTTTTTCAAGGAATGTTTTCATGTTTTCACAGTTTTTGCTCTATTGCAGGATGCATTATCATCTTGAAAAATGATTTCATCATCCCAAACATCCTTTCAATTGACAGGATAAGAAAAGTGTCCAAAATATCAACATAAACTTGTGCATTTATTGCAGATGTAATGACAGCCATTGGAAATTTGCATGTTCTCTTCAGGCAGTCATCTTTATAAATCTCATTGAAACGGCACCAAACAAAAGTTCCAGCATCATCACCTTGCCCAATGCAGATTCGCGATTCATCACTGAATATGACTTTCATCCAGTCATCCACAGTCCACGATTGTTTTTCCTTAGCCCATTGTAACCTTGTTTTTTTGTTTAGGTGTTAATGATGGCTTACGTTTAGCTTTTCTCTATGTAAATCCCATTTCCTTTAGGCGGTTTCTTACAGTTCGGTCACAGACGTTGACTCCAGTTTCCACCCATTGATTCCTCATTTGTTTTGTTGTACATTTCCTGTTTTGGAGACATATTGCTTTAAGTTTCCGGTCTTGATGCTTTGATGTCTTCCTTGGTCTACCAGTATGTTTGTCTTTAACAACCTTCCCATGTTGTTTGTTTGGTCCAGATTTTAGACACAGCTGACTGTGAACAACCAACATCTTTTGCAACATTGGATGATGATTTACCCTCTTTTAAGAGTTTGATAATCCTCTCCTTTGTTTCAATTGACATCTCTCATGTTGGAGTCGTGATTCATGTCAGTCTAGTTGGTGCAACAGCTCTCCAAGGTGTGATCACTCCTTTTTAGATGCAGATGAACGAGCAGATGTAATTTGATGCAGGTGTTAGTTTTGGGAGTAAAAATTTACAGGGTGATTCCATAATTTTTCCCTCAGAATTGAGTGATTCCATAATTTTCCCTTATGCTTGGTTAAAAAAATAACCAATACTGACTACCACATTTTTTGTTCTTGATTTCTTTTAGTGTTTCTTAAAGCCAGAAAGTTGCCATTTGAAATTACTTCAGTTTTGTGCCATGTCTGTGATCTGTTTTTTTGAAACAAAATTAAACAACTGAATGAACATCCTCCAAGTCCGGGGATTCCATAATTTTTGCCAGGGGTTGTACATATATATATATATATATATATATATATATATATATATATATATATATATATAGTACAGACCAAAAGTTTGGACACACCTTCTCATTTAAAGATTTTTCTGTATTTTCATGACTATGAAAATTGTACATTCACACTGAAGGCATCAAAACTATGAATTAACACATGTGGAATTATATACTTAACAAAAAAGTGTGTAACAACTGAAAATATGTCTTATATTCTAGGTTCTTCAAAGTAGCCACCTTTTGCTTTGATGACTGCTTTGCACACTCTTGGCATTCTCTTGATGAGCTTCAAGAGGTAGTCACCGGGAATGGTTTTCACTTCACAGGTGTGCCCTGTCAGGTTTAATAGGTGGGATTTCTGGCCTTACAAATGGTGTTGGGACCATTTATTGTGTTGTGCAGAAGTCTGGTGGCTACACAGCTGATAGTCCTACTGAATAGACTGTTAGAATTTGTAATATGACAATAAAAAAGCAGCTAAGTAAAGAAAAACGAGTGGCCATCATTACTTAAGAAATGAAGGTCAGTCAGTCCGAAAAATTGGGAAAACTTTGAAAGTGTCCCCAAGTGCAGTTGCAAAAACCATCAAGCGCTACAAAGAAACTGGCTCACATGAGGACCGCCCCAGGAAAGAAAGACCTCTGCTTCTGAGGATAAGTTTATCCGAGTCTCCAGATTCAGAAATCGCAGGTTTACAGCAGCTCAGATTAGAGACCAGGTCAATGCCACACAGAGTTCTAGTAGCAGACACATCTGTACAACAACTGTTAAGAGGAGACTTTGTGCAGCAGGCCTTCATGGTAAAATAGCTGCTAGGAAACCACGGCTAAGGACAGGCAACAAGCAGAAGAGACTTGTTTGGGCTAAAGAACACAATGAATGGACATTAGACCAGTGGAAATCTGTGCTTTGGTCTGATGAGTCCAAATTTGAGATCTTTGGTTCCAACCACCGTGTCTTTGTGCGACGCAGAAAAGGTGAACGGATGGACTCTACATGCCTGGTTCCCACCGTGAAGCATGGAGGAGGTGGTGTGATGGTGTGGGGGTGCTTTGCTGGTGACACTGTTGGGGATTTATTCAAAATAGAAGACATAGTGAACCAGCATGGCTACCACAGCATCTTGCAGCGGCATGCTATTCCATCCGGTTTGCGTTTAGTTGGACCATCATTTATTTTTCAACAGGACAATGACCCCAAACACACCTCCAGGCTGTGTAAGTGCTATTTGACCAAGAGGGAGAGTGATGGGGTGCTACGCCAGATGACCTGGCCTCCACAGTCACCAGACCTGAACCCAATTGAGATGGTTTGGGGTGAGCTGGACCGCAGAGTAAAGGCAAAAGGGCCAACAAGTGCTAAGCATCTCTGGGAACTCCTTCAAGATTGTTGGAAGACCATTACCAGTGACTACCTCTTGAAGCTCATCAAGAGAATGCCAAGAGTGTGCAAAGCAGTCATCAAAGCAAAAGGTGGCTACTTTGAACAACCTAGAATATAAGACATACTTTCAGGTGTTTCACACTTTTTTGTTAAGTATATCATTCCATATGTGTTAGTTCATAGTTTTGATGCCTTCAGTGTGAATGTACAATTTTCATAGTCATGAAAATACAGAAAAATCTTTAAATGAGAAGGTGTGTCCAAACTTTTGGTCTGTACTGTATATTTATGTATGTATATATATATATATATATATATATATATATATATATGCAAGCTATAATAAATATATAGCAGAGCTCCTGCTACATGTGCCGGGATCGGAGTTACCTCTGATCTCAGTATTAAGCCCCTCAGATGACACTGTCAATAGTGAAAGTCTCAGTCAGCCCATTTGCACCCCTGTAAAGCGATCACGAGGTGCCAATGGGTCTTTATAGAAACTGGAGGTCTAACATTGGACCCAAACCTGCCATATACCACAGCCTAGCTACTGCCAGATCCACGATCGAATGAAGAACTCCTAGCCTGAACGTTAGCTCCTAGCAAGTTCATGTGCTAGTCTTCTGTTTGTGCATGTGTTTTGTTTCTCTCATTATTGACCCAGCTTGTTTACCCATCCTGTCTGATCTCTCCACTTCTTACCTCAGCTATGTATTCTGACCCCGTGCTGCCTGCCCTGATATCGAACCGTCTGACCACACCTTTGTGCTCCTGTACCTTGTACCCACACCTCAGCTGCCCTGGAGTGGTAACTAGTGTCTACCGGCAGCCCGGCCTATCCTCACCATCAGAGGCCCTAGTGAAGACACAGTATGCACTTAGTCATGCCCCATCCAGGGTAAACCCAGCTCGTGGCGCAGAAGATCCACACCAACCACCTTTACAAACAGTTAATAGAAGTTTGTTAACAAGTTTTATGTACCACAAAACAATACCTGTGAGAAATACACCTCATCCCGAAAAAAAAGGCCTCGTATGGCTAAGTCGTAGAACTTAGAGGTCCTGAACCGTAAAAAAGGTAATACAAAAATGGTCTTGGCGGGAAGAGGTTAATACTATTTTATACTGATGCTTCACTATTATTGACTATACACCACTTTTCTTCTCATTTTTGTAGTTGACACCTCTGTCGAGCTGACAAGTGATGATAAGACGAGGGCTATGATTTCTGTTATTCGACATGATGTGCTAGATCTCTTGGGGAAATCTATGTGTTATACCCTAATTAAAAATAAACCAAATGACTCATGAATGTTATTAAAAAAACAACTAGAAATCACAAATTAAGTAGACATAGATGCTGCGGATATTCCCCCAAGGGTAGTATTAAAATATGAAGCAGACATTACGGTTACTGCCTGAGGCAGCTCTTCTCCTGTCCAACATAACTCAATAGACTGAGATGCCAGAGTGAATGTTAAGCGCCTGCATTAATAAGAAAGCATCTAATAAATAGTAACACAATGTTGTCACAAATTCCATTAACACAATAAAAATGTAAACACAAATGGTATTTTTTTTGTTGTTATGGTTATGCACGAATCCTAATTTCTTGCACTCAAGCATTTACAGATGATTCAAACATCAGCTATTTTCACGTGCGAGTTTCATCCAAGTTTTATCAAAGTTTATTCTGAGTTTCTTACATTTTTCTCGAAAGTGAAAATACAAAAAATGCTTCTCCACCTTTCAATAACTGGTGGCTCTATTGGAAGTTTTGTATTGGGACCCCTGAGCTTCAAGTTATACCACTGGCTGTGTTTTTTCATGGACCCATAGACTTGTATTGCTGATTTTGGATCAACATTGGGCACGTCTCTACAAGTTTGCACGGACCGCTCGATCCGCAAAAAATCACAAGCTGTCAGGTTCACTTTAGTTCTCTGTTCATAAACTGGGAAACCAGCATAAAATGGAGTCCTTTTTTGAGATTTTATTTTTTGTCTGAGCTCTGATCAGTTACATTAAGTGTTCGTCAGCAGTAGTGTTAATCCGGACATACAGCGCTTTCTTGTCATTGATAAAAAAAAGTATATAAAACTATGAAAACAAAAATTGTGGCAGGGGCAGAGTCTAAAATCAATATTAATGAGGATGCATTAGAAGGTTCAGGCTCACTGAGAACATTTTTTTTATTTCATGCACATTTTTACATTTTTAAACTTACCGTAATAAATAAGTAATCTATTTATATATATTTTTTATATGATTAAATATATGAAAGGTTGTTGTAAAGTCTATTCTTTTATCCATAAGGCATCGTCGGGAAACCCAGACCAGTTCTAGAGTCGGAACAGAAAATGTTGGATGTGACATTTGATTTTTACATTTTTGGGACGGTTCTTTCGGAAAAATTGACCGAACATGACTAATTTATACATTATTTTATTTTTTGCTTAATTAGATAGATTGTCCATGAACATAAAATGTACAGAACATAACTGTCGTGATGCAGATAAATGTCTCCACAGAAAAGTGATCACATTCTTGAACTTCTCAACTTTTACTTTTCCTTTGACAGAAAGGGAATGTCAGGAGTCGAACCCAGTACCTCTTGTCCACTGGCCAGCAGCTCTACCATCTGAGCTATTCTGCTGGCTGCAAAGTTCCTTGCTGAACCCAGATACCATTGACTGTTCTTCCTGATTGGCTACACCTAGTGCTCTCTTGATTGGGCCTCTGATTGCCAATTACACACCCTATATAAACCTGGCCCTGTGGGTGTGTCATTGCGAGATTATTGAGCTCCAAGCCTTTAGTCAAGCGTTTCCTGCTGATCCATTGCTACAAACACTGCTCTCCTGTGAACCGACCTCGGCCTGCCTTCTGACTACGCTCTCCGCCTGATCCATTGCTACAAACACTGCTCTCCTGTGAACCGACCTCGGCCTGCCTTCTGACTACGCTCTCCGCCTGATCCATTGCTACAAACACTGCTCTCCTGTGTACCGACCTCCGGCTGCCACCTGACTACGTTATCCGCCTGATCCATTGCTACAAACACTGCTCTCCTGTGTACCGACCTCCGGCTGCCATCTGACTACGCTACCTGCCTCTGCTTCCCCTAGTGTTTGCAGTAACATCGGCTCCAACCCAGACGGGATCTTGACAGAATAATCTCGCGCCAAAATGGAGTCCGCTGTGAACACCCTGAGACGGCAAGTTACGGAGCTTCAAAGTTTTTGTACGGACTCTCAAGGAAAATATGCCAAGTTACAAACTGATTTCACGGCGATACAACAGGAAGTAATTGAGCTACAAAAACAACTACTGGACGTGCGCAATTCAGGGTCCGAATCAAATGCGCGGCTGCCGCTGCCTGCAAAGTTCAGTGGGGATCGCAAGCAGTACCGATGATTCCTCAATCAATGCCGCATATACTTCCAGATGCAACCTGCTCCCTTTACCAGTGAGAGGAAGAAAGTTTTTTTCATGATAAATCTCCTGACGGATGAAGCTCTTGCTTGGGCTTCACCTTATGTAGAAAAGGACTATGCCCTCCTTAATGACCTGGAAGCTTTCATCGCAGCTATGAATCAAGTTTTTGATGACCCAAACCGCTGTGCCACAGCAGAAACCAAATTACATAATTTGCGCCAAGGACGTCACTCTGTTGCGGAATATACATCGGAGTTCCGTCGCTGGGTGGCCGACATCACCTGGAATCCAGCGGCCCAGAGAAGTCAATTTCGACGAGGGTTATCAGAACCAGTGAAAGACGAGCTTGCCAGGGTTGAGACCCCTGACCAGTTGGAGGACTTTATTCAACTATGTATCCGGATTGACCAGAGACTTACTGAAAGGAGAAAGGAGAGACTGCGAGCACTTGGGAATAGCCCTGGCTTCTCATTTTCAGCATCAGACCACCAAGAAAAGACGCAAGTTGTGTCTGAACCGATGCAGATCGACGTCATCCGAAGACCACTCTCTGCACAGGAGAAGGAGAGGCGACGTGCAGAACATCTCTGCCTCTATTGTGGGGACCCTGGACACTATGCCATCAACTGTCCTAACAAAAGGACTATAGCCTTTACCAACAACAGGTCTGCCAGCAATACGGACCTTTCTCAGCAGTCGGATTCCATCTTGCAGACTATCTCATCAGTAACGCCAGAAATAGACAAAATACATACCACATCATCTCATTTTGTAATCCCCATTCAGGTTGTAATGGGCACCCAAAAAATACAATGCTCTGCCCTGTTGGATTCGGGAGCAGGAGGAAATTTTATGGACTTAAAATTTACACGTGATAATGATATTTCCAGTAGGACCAAATCCACACCAATTGAAATGGAAACTGTGGATGGATCACCTTTGTCTTCTGGACCTGTCACGCATGAGACAATCGAACTGGAGATTTGTATCGACCCGGATCATCATGAAGCTGTCAGTTTCCACCTTATTTCATCTCCGAAATTTCCGGTTATTCTAGGGATCCCCTGGTTTTCAGTCCATAACCCTTCTATCAACTGGGCATCAAGGACCATCACCTTTCCATCTGACTACTGTAAGAATAATTGTCATAAGGAACCCCCTGTTCTCCAACAAGTCCAAATCTCTGAGATTTCGCATGAGAAGGAAGAGAAACTACCACCTCAATATCAGCAGTTCTCTGATGTCTGCAGTAAGAAGAAAGCAGATCAATTACCTCCTCACCGTCCTTATGACTGTCCCATTGAATTGCTGCCAGGAGCAACCATTCCATTTGGACGGATTTACAATCTTTCCGAACCTGAATTGAAGGTATTAAGAAAGTTCCTGGATGAAAATTTAGAGAAAGGCTTTATTCGACCTTCCACATCTCCAGCTGGGGCACCCCTGTTCTTTGTTGAAAAGAAAGACTCCACTCTGCGGCCATGTATTGACTACAGAGAGATGAATAATATCACTGTCAAGAATCGCTACCCGCTACCCTTGATTCCTGAACTATTTGAGAGACTCCGTTCTGCGAAAATCTTTACGAAGCTGGATCTTAGAGGGGCTTACAACCTCATACGGATTCGCCCAGGAGATGAGTGGAAGACCGCCTTCAGAACGAGATATGGACATTTTGAATCTCTTGTTATGACCTTTGGCCTTAGCAATGCCCCAGCCACCTTTCAACATTTTATTAATGATGTATTTCGAGATTTCTTGGACCAATTCGTTGTGGCTTATCTCGATGACATTCTTATATTTTCAGACACCTTGGAAGAGCATCGCAGGCACGTCCAGTTAGTCTTGGAACGACTACAGGAGAACCATCTCTACATTAAACTTGAAAAATGTGAGTTTGAACAAACCAGTATCCAATTTCTGGGATATATCATCTCCCCAAAAGGTCTGAGCATGGATCCCGGCAAAATCAATGTTGTAGTGGACTGGCCTGTTCCAAGAAATTTAAAAGACGTCCAGCGTTTCATAGGATTTGCAAATTTTTACCGAAAATTTATAAAGAACTTTTCACGGATCATACTACCAATTACTACACTAACAAAAAAGACAAAAGCATTTTTCTGGTCTCCAGAGGCACAGGAGGCTTTTGACAAGTTGAAAACTCTTTTTACGTCTGCTCCATTGTTAGTACACCCAAATCCTGAATTGCCATTTACTGTCGAAGTGGACGCCTCGGACTCTGCAGTGGGAGCTATTCTGTCTCAGCGAGTTGGGGACAAGATGCAACTTCACCCATGTGCGTTTCTTTCCCACACCATGTCATCTGCAGAAAAGAACTACGACATTGGTAATAAAGAACTGTTAGCCATTAAAGTTGCCTTCTCCGAGTGGAGACATCTTCTGGAAGGTGCCAATCACCCTGTGACTGTCCTCACGGACCACAAGAATCTTGAATTCCTCCGTACAGCAAAAAGATTGTCTGCAAGACAAGCACGATGGGCCTTATTTTTCTCAAGATTCAATTTTATAATCTCTTACCGGCCTGGTTCAAGGAATGGCAAGGCTGACGCCCTGTCCAGGATGTGTTCGGAACCTCAGGAGAGGTCTAGTAATGATGATACAATTCTAGGCCCTAAAAATTTTTTGGGAATATTGCACTCTAGAGGACTAGGTAATAGAATTAAAGATGGATATCAAGAGGACTCTTTCCTTAACCATCCTTCGGAAGACGTCGATCTTTCATTCAAAGAGGGGTTTTGGATGCAGAAACACCAAATATATGTACCTGAATCTTCTCGCCTTGAAGTCCTCAAAAGTGTCCATGATTCTAAACTGGCAGGACATCCTGGAGTTGCAAAAACACAAGACTTACTACTTCGTTTCTTTTGGTGGCCTAATTGTAGGAAGGACGTGAGGAAATATGTTTCAACCTGTTTAACATGCGCACGAAACAAGACCCCACGATCGTCTCCTCTAGGACTCTTGCAACCACTCCCAGTTCCATCCAGGCCTTGGGGATCTATTTCCATGGATTTTATTGTGGAACTACCCCCTTCCAAACAGATGACCGTCATCCTTGTCATAGTGGACCGACTCACAAAAATGGCCCACTTTATTCCAACTGAAGGAATTCCTACTGCTGAAAAAACTGCAGAACTGATGATCAAAGAAGTATTCAGGTTACATGGAATTCCTGACAGCGTGGTGTCTGACAGAGGCGTTCAGTTTACGTCAAAATTTTGGAAGAGTTTCTGTACAGCCTTGGGAGTCACGGTGAATCTTTCTACCGCTTTCCATCCTCAGTCCAATGGCCAGACGGAGAGAACGAACCAGACTTTGGAGCAATACCTCCGTTGCTTCATTTCCTATCTTCAGGATGACTGGGTGGACTATTTACCAACAGCAGAGTTTGCCTACAACAACTCCATACATAGCGCTACATCTCAAACCCCATTTTTTGCTAATTATGGAGTACATCCAGTATTTATCCCTAATCTGCCAGTGAACACTCCCATTCCTGCTGTTAATGACAGGCTTACAAAATTACAGGAATCCCAGAAGGAATTATCAGAGATATTGCTCAAGACCCAGGAAGAATATAAGGAAGCAGCAGATAAACATCGGAGAGTGCCCCCTGCTCTTCAGGTTGGAGACAAAGTTTGGCTGTCCACTAAAAACCTTAAGACACATGTGCCATCCTCCAAATTGGGTCAGAAATTCATTGGACCTTTTCAAATTTCTGCAAAAATTAACCAGGTTGCTTTTCGTTTAAAACTTCCCAACAATCTAAAGATTCATCCAGTGTTTCACATATCCTTGCTCAAACCCTTCTGTGAAAACCCGTTTCCAGGAAGAATTCAGCCACCTCCTCCACCAGAAAGGATCCGTGGTGAAGAAGAATACATTGTGGATAAGATTCTGGACTTCCGAAAATTCAGAGGTAAACTGCAGTATCTGGTGCAGTGGAAGGGTTACGGACCAGAGGAAAATTCATGGGAACCAAGGGACAACGTCCATGCTCCTAGACTAACAAGAGCCTTTCATCAAAGGTACCCGGATAAGCCAGCTCCTGAGATGTCCAGAGGCCATCCTGGAAGGAGGGGAGTACTGTCAGGAGTCGAACCCAGTACCTCTTGTCCACTGGCCAGCAGCTCTACCATCTGAGCTATTCTGCTGGCTGCAAAGTTCCTTGCTGAACCCAGATACCATTGACTGTTCTTCCTGATTGGCTACACCTAGTGCTCTCTTGATTGGGCCTCTGATTGCCAATTACACACCCTATATAAACCTGGCCCTGTGGGTGTGTCATTGCGAGATTATTGAGCTCCAAGCCTTTAGTCAAGCGTTTCCTGCTGATCCATTGCTACAAACACTGCTCTCCTGTGAACCGACCTCGGCCTGCCTTCTGACTACGCTCTCCGCCTGATCCATTGCTACAAACACTGCTCTCCTGTGAACCGACCTCGGCCTGCCTTCTGACTACGCTCTCCGCCTGATCCATTGCTACAAACACTGCTCTCCTGTGTACCGACCTCCGGCTGCCACCTGACTACGTTATCCGCCTGATCCATTGCTACAAACACTGCTCTCCTGTGTACCGACCTCCGGCTGCCATCTGACTACGCTACCTGCCTCTGCTTCCCCTAGTGTTTGCAGTAACATCGGCTCCAACCCAGACGGGATCTTGACAGGGAAGTTGTGGAACTGAACTCGTGACCTAATCCAACCAGGAGTGATATTCGCTTTGGGAATGAGCGGTATCACTGTGTTTCCTTTGGTCTCATCCCAAATATTGAAAGCACACTGACTGTATTTCTGTGAATATCTCATACACTTGCGTGTAGGGGACAGTAGATTACAAGAATGGATGTGAATGATGGTCTCCATGGATTACACTGAAGTTTTATGTTGGCAACAGAGTAATCAATAGTTGTACAATGTCATGGGTAGGTGCATGGCTGTAGAAAAAGATTACGATAGATTCAATGTGTTGAAACAGAGTAGATCTCCTTTGGTGGATGCTTGTCATGTTAGCACCATGGACGTAACAAATTGGACTGGTAAAAATAATGTGTTGACCGAATTGATTCACAGATTTTATTTACACCTTCTTATTCCCTTTGCTAACAGTGTCCTGGGGAATTAAAGCCAATGAAGGATGGAAGTGGATGCTATGATTACACCAAAGGAATCGACTGTTCAGATGGATCCAATGGAGGTTGTGAACAACTTTGTTTACAACAGATGATATCACTCCCGAATGACCCAAATGAGAGCGCTATATACATGTTCTGTGGGTGAGTAAATCTAAAGAACCAAGAAAGGTTCAGATATGTTAGATTTGTAAGAGAAATTCGCAGTCAACTCATAGTGCTCCATGGAGGCTTTTTGTAGCACATCTTACCTATTTTAAAAATAGAATTGCAATTGTACTCCAATGGTCTTCATTGAAAAGTATTCCTCCAGAGGGAGCACAGTTAAATTGGAGCCTTTGAGTAAGGCTTTATTGTTACTTGAGTCAATAATGATGGAGTGTGGCACTCATCTAGCCATCAGATCAGTCTGTATTATGAAGTTACAAAAACTATTCCATTTAGAGAAGTATGTACATAAAGAAAGTCGAGAGTTTGATAGACAATCTGCTGGGGGTCTATGATGGAAAGCTGCATTTCCGTCTAAGGTCATCTAGAAAAAAAAACAAATGTTTGTACTGTCTCTATTTCTTAGTATACAGGATTTTCCGTATATACTTCTGAATTCTTAGCATTTTTTATATTTTATATTTATACGTAGTTGTGTGGATGAATATCGACTAGCACCAGATGGCAGATCTTGTCTAATGGTGACAGATCTTTGTGACGGTTCTAAGTGCCTACGTCCAGATGGTCACCTGAATGACACATTGTTTGGAGAGATGCTTCATGGCTTTGACAACAAGACTCAGAGAGTCAATCAAGGTCAAGTTTTCCAGATGAGTTTCAGGTGAGATCAGATATAAAAACGTTCTTTTCTTTTCATTTTTATGAATGAAGTCTGAATACAGAGTAAGATACCAGCTGGGGTTACGAGGTACAATCTCAAAAGGTCAAGAGTAGTGTGCCTAAGTTCTTTTAGTCTAGATTCTTAAAGTACCTTCTAGCATACTTTAAAAAGTAAAATGTACAGGCTCGCGGCTTACACATGCACAACTGGAAGATTCTGACATCAGTAGTATGTTCATTAGTAGTGTTGTCGTGATGACCATGTAGATGTTCAATCCACTATTTATATATTTTCTCATCGAGATTTTGACAGTAGCGCAGCCTCATGCTTTGGGGCTGTCATTTCAACAAATAACATCTAAGCATGGCAGCAAGAAAATTTCCAACAGTTTAAATTTTGGGGGGAAAATCCTAAGGTCTGACCTGCTAAAAAGAAGGGTCTTTCTGCCTTAGAATCCCCTTTTGAGGTGCATCCTCAAAGTTCCAAGTCCGGTTTGGAACACTGGAGGCCACAGGAAAGTACAAACACTGGAGGACAAGACTCAGGAAAGTCCAAAACAACATATGCAGACTCAGGCCAGGAGAAGATAGAGGTTCATGGCAAAGCAAACAGTACTAAGAGTTGTAATGCCAAGACACAGGTGTGTTTCTTGGTGGGCCTTAAGTAAACCTAGGCAGATGATGTCATAGGAGCACATCAGGCCAGTTGTAAAACCAGATGTGGAGCACAGGAGGGAGGCAGCAACCATAGGGGAAGTTGTTGAAGCCTTGCCGAACCAACACAAATAGTAACATTCTGGAACATTTTTGGGGTGTGGCTTAGATTTTCTATATTTGAACAATAATATTTTGATAAATATGGAGTAATTTACTATGGGAGTTTTTAATATTCCTTTAATATTCCTAAGGGTTAAAAATGACAAAAAAAATAGTGTGGGGTCCCCCTATATTTGTTAACCAGCCAGAGTAAAGCAGACTACTGGGACTGGTATTCAGGCTGGTAAGGATCCAATATTCATGAACCTTACCAGCCTGATAATAGCAGGCCGCAACAGTCTGCTTACCTTAGCTGGTTAGCAAAAATAGTGGGATCCCCTCCAAAAAAAAAATAGCGTGGGGTCCCCCTATTTTTGTTAACCAGCCAAGGAAAAGGCAGACAGATGCAGCCTGGTATGCTCAGGCTGGCGAAGCCCGTGTATTTTGGCCTTCATCAGCCTAAAAATAGCAGCCTGCAGCCGCCCCACAGTTGGCACATCCAAAGATGCACCAATTGTGGCACTTTACCTGGTTCTTCCCACTTGCCCTGTAGCAGTGGCAAGTGGGGTTCATATTTGTGGGCTTGATGTCATCTTTGTATTGTCAGGTGACATCAAGCCCACGGATTAGTAATGGAGAAGCGTCTATAAGACACCTATCCATTACTAATCCGATAGTTACATGGAAAATAAACACACAGCCAGAATAAAGTCCTTTAATTGAAATAATGACGTAGACTCCTTTAACCCCTTAACCCCCAAGGGTGGTTTGCACGTTAATGACGGGGCCAATTTTTACAATTCTGACCACTGTCTCTTTATGAGGCTATAACTCTGGAACGCTTCAACGGATCTTAGCGATTCTGAGACTGTTTTCTCATGACATATTTTATTTCATGAGAGTGGTAAAAATTTATTCGCTATAACTTGCGGTTACTTATTTAAAAAAATGGAAATATGGCGAAAATTTGGAACATTTTGCAATTTTCAAACTTTGAATTTGTATTCCCTTAAAACAGAGATATATGTCACACAAAATAGTTACTAAATAACATTTCCCACATGTCTACTTTACATCAGCACAATTTTGGAGCCAAAATTTTTTTTTGTTACAAAGTTATAAGGGTTAAAAATTGACCAGCAATTTCTCACTTTTACAACAAATTATACAAAACCATTTTTTTTAGGGACCACCTCACATTTGAAGTCACTTTGAGGGGTCTACATGGCAGAAAATATCCAAAAGTGACACCATTCTAAAAATTGCACCCCTCAAGGTACTCAAAACCACATTCAAGAAGTTTATTAACCCTTCAGGTGCTTCACAGGAGCTGAAACTTGGAAAGAAAAAATGAACATTTAACTTTTTAGTCACAAAAATGATCTTTTACAAACAATTTTTTTATTTTAACAAGGGTAAAAGGAGAAAATGGACAGAAAAAGTTGTTTTGCAATTTCTCCTGAGTATGCCGATATCCCATATGTGGGGGAAAACCACTGTCTGGGCGCACGGCAGAGCTGGGAAGGGAAGGAGCGCCGTTTGACTTTTTCAAACCAAAATTGGCTGTAATTGAGATTGGACGCCATGTCGGGTTTGGAGAGCCCCTGATGTGCCTAAACAGTGAAAACCACCCACAAGTGACACCATTTTGGAAACTAGACCCCCTAAGGAACTTATCTAGATCTGTGGTGAGCACTTTGAACCCCCAAGTGTTTCACTGAAGTTTATAATGCCTGGGTGTGAAACAAAAAATTCCACAAAAATGATTTTTTAGTTCCCAATTTTTGATTTTTCCCAAGGAAATTGGACCCCAAAAGTTGTCCAATTTGTCCTGAGTACGCTGATACCCCATATATGGGGGGGGGAATACTGTTTGGGCTTGGAAAGGAAGCAATGACGTTTTGGAATGCAGACTTTGATGGGTGTCATGTTCAGTTTGCAGAGTCCCTGATGTGCCTAAACAGTGGAAACCCCCCACAGGTGACCCAATTTTGGAAACTATACCCCTAAGGAACTTATCTAGATCTGTGGTGAGCACTTTGAACCCCCAAGTGCTTCACACAAGTTTATAATGCCAGGGCATGAAAATAAAAAATCCTATTTTTTTCCCACAAAAATGATATTTAAGTCAACAATTTTTTATTTTCCCAAGGGTAACAGGAGAAATTGGACCATAAAAGTTGTTGTCCAATTTGTCCTGAGTACGCTGATACCCCATGTGTGGGGGGAACCACTGTTTGGGTGCACGGCAGAGCTCGGAAGGGAAGGAGCGCCATTTGACTTTTTTAAACCAAAATTGGCTGGAATCGAGATTGGACGCCATGTCGCATTTGGATAGCCCCTGATGTGCCTAAACAGTGGGAACCCCCATAAGTGACCCCATTTCAGAAACTAGACCCCCTAAGGAACTTATCTAGATCTGTGGTGAGCACTTTGAACCCCTAAGTGCTTCACACAAGTTTATAAAGTAGAGCCGTAAAATTAAAAAAACATATTTTTTCCACAAAAATGATCTTTTCACCCCAATTTTTATTTTCCCAAGGGTAACAAGACCTCAAAAGTGATGTTGCAATTTTTACTGAGTATGCTGATACCCAATATGAGGGGTAAACCACTGTTTGGGTGCATGGCAGAGCTCAGAAGGGAAGGAGCGCAGTTTGACTTTTTCAACGCAGAATTGGCTGGATGCCATGTCGTGTTTGGAGAGCACCTGATGTGCCTAAACAGTGGAAACCCCCACAAGTGACCCCATTTTGGAAACTAGACCCCTAAGGAACTTTTCTAGATCTGTGGTGAGCACTTTGAACCCCCAAGTGCTTCACACAAGTTTATAATGCCCGGTCATGTAAAGAAAAAAGCCTATTTTTTTTTCCACAAAAATGATCTTTTAGTCACCAATTTTTTATTTTCCCAATGGTAACAGGAGAAATTGGACCCCAAAAGTTGTTCTCCAATTTGTCCTGAGTACGTTAATACCCTATATGTGGGAGAAAACTACTGTATGGGTACACATCGGGGCTCGGAAGGGAAGTAGTGACGTTTTTCATTGCAGACTTTGATGGAATAGTGTGCGGGCGTCATGTCGCTTTTGGAGAGCCCCTTATGTGCCTAAACAGTGGAAATCCCCCACAAGTGACCACATTTTGGAAACTAGACCCCCAAAGGAACTTATCTAGATGTGTGGTGAGAACTTTGAACCCCCAAGTGCTTCACAGAAGTTTATAAGGTAGAGCCATAAAAATAAAAAAATCATATTTTTTTCACAAAATTGATATTTTCGCCCCCAATTTTTTATTTTCCCAACCCTAACCCTAACTTTAGCCCCAACTCTAACCCTAACTTTTGCCCCAACCATGACCCTAACCCTAATGGGAAAATGGAAATAAATAAATTTTTAACATTTTATTACTTTTCCCTAACTAAGGGGGTGATAAAGGGGGGTTTGATTTACTATTTATATCAGGTTTTTATGTTTGGCTGCTGTCACGCGCTTTATTGCAAAAAATAGTTTTTGCATCACCACATTTTGAGAGCTATAATTTTTCCATATTTTGGCCCACAGAGTCATTTGAGGTCTTATTTTTTGCGGGACGAGGTGACGTTTTTATTGGTACCATCTTTGGGCACATGACATTTTTTGATCGCTTTTTATTACGATTTTTGGGAGGCAGAATGAACAAAAACCAGCAATTCATGTATTTCTTTTGTGGGGGGCCTTTATACTGTTCCACGTGTGGTAAAATTGATAAAGCAGTTTTATTCTTCGGGTCAGTATGATTACGGCGATACCTCATTTATATAATTTTTTTATGCTTTGGCACTTTTATACAATAAAAATGTATATATATGAAAAATAATTGTTTTGCATGACTTTATTCTGTGAGCTATAACTTTTTTTATTTTTTCGCTGATGATGCTGTGTGGCGGCTCTTGTTTTGCAGGACAGGATGACGTTTTCAGCGGTTGCATGTTTATTTATATCCGTCTTTTTGATCGCGTGTTATTCCACTTTTTGTTAGTCGGTATGATGATAAATAATTTATTTATTTATTTTTTAAGGGTTTCAATAAAGGGGTTAACTAGTGGGACAGGTTTATAGGGCGGGTTGTGATGGACACGGCGATACTAAATATGTGTACTTTTATTGTTTTTTTTTATTTATATGAGGAAATTAATTTATTGGGAAATATTTTTTTTTTCTTTATTTAGGAATTTTTTTTTACACATCTTATTTTTATTTTTTAAACATTTTTACTTTGTCCCAGGGTGGGACATTACTGTATAAGGTCAGATTGCTGGTCTGACAGTTTGCAGAGCACTCTTTCAGACCAGCGATGTGACAGGCAGTGCTGCAGGCTTTCTCAGCTCCTGTTCTCAGCAGGCACTGAGGAAGCCGCCTCCCTGCAGGACCCGGAAGGACCCCATGGCCATCTTGGATCCGGGGTCCTGCAGGGAGGAGGGTCCCTCGGAACAGCGTGATACATCGCGCTGTTCTGAGGGTCTCAGGGAAGCACTCTTTGATCGCAGTGTGCCAGGGGTTAATGTGCCGGGAGCAGTCCGTGACCACTCCTGGCACATAGTGCCAGGTGTCAGCTGTGATAATCAGCTGACGCCTGGCCACGATCAGCTGCGCTTCCCCGGGAGCGCAGCTGATAGCATGTGACGTACTATTCCGTCCTTGGGACTTAAGTCCCCGGGCACATGGACGGAATAGTACGTCAGATGGAATAAAGGGGTTAATAGATCTTAATTAAGCCATATTTTTACTGCATCGCCTATTCCACCGATGCCCTCATTCTCCTGGAAGAGAATGAAAATAAGAAAGCACAGAAGGTACACATACTGTCCCAAGTTCAGCTCTGCTACATCTGGATGCCTTTGGCTGAATGGTGGCATTATGTCACCATTCAGCCTGACATCCAGACACAGCGGAGCTTGAAGCTGATGACCGGAGATAGCTCGGTCCCCAGCAGTCACGTGCACTGCCGTTCTCGCGGCCAGCCGTTCGTGAGATAATTCCGTCCCCGGCAGTCACGTGCACTGCCGTTCTCGCGGCCAGCCGATCGTGAGAACTTGGTTAGTGACCGGAGATAATTCCGTCCCTGGTGGTCACGATCTGGTTGAACAGAGCATCCAACCCGCAGCGTTTACTGACCGTGGGAATATACCCTAAAAAGTTCCATGGAATCGTTAACAAAATAATGTTCTTAATATACATGTCTTTTATAACTTCCTCTTCCAGTTTCTTTTAAAGGTGACTTTTCACTGGATTTTTTCCTCTCTGACGCCGACCAATCAAAATGTCAAAAATTTCTGTCATCTAGGCCTGGTTGGTACATAACTTTGGAACAGAGGGGCTCAGAAGAAAAAGAAAAACTGTTCCAGTATCCATGGAGCAGCGACAATTGGAGGAGGCACTCAGTTTAATTTACTAAAAACCAGTAAAATGTCCTCTTTAAATGAAAACATATTACACTTAATATCAATAAGTGTAATTAATACATTTAACATTGGTCAAATTTTTTTTACATTAAATTCTAATTATTATTTATAAACAAAAAGTGTTCTGACTGCTGATCCTTGGTGCGGCATGGTATAGGGGTGCGATATCATCAGCGTGTATATAATACTTCTGTATGGGTTAGGCTTCTTGCAGGTGTTTAAACTTAATTGTGCGTATGAATTATTGCCTGCGAGTGCTAAATGCATTGTTTTATTCTACTACAAAGTGATGAATTATCTTTTCATACTGAAGGACATGACTTTCAAGGGTAATACCACTGCGCATACAACATTCCAGTGAATTAAAGATTTTGAGCTCACACTATTCCTCACACCTTGATCAGAGTGAAAATGTAGAGGCATCCGAAGCCATTTCACTTAATCTGCACAGTTGGGAAGTAGACGGTCTTCTGAATAAATAGTATCCCATGTGTAAATTACAAACAAAAAGCTGTGGGTCTGAAGTCTATGTGAGAATTATGTTCTGTACCCATAAAACTAAAATATGAATAATATATACACTGTACCCTACTAAATAATTTGTACTGCTTTTATTATCACCCGGACAAAAAAAAAGTACAGTTTATGAATTTGATGGACATCCCATTAAATAAATAAAAGAGCGCTAATATCAAGTTAAGCCCCGTCACATTAAGCAAGATCGCTAGCGAGATCGCTGAAGCGTCACCGATTTTGTGACGCAACATCGACCTAGCCAGCGATCTCGCTTAAGGTACTGCCACACTAAACAATCCCGCTAGCGATCGCGATAACGACGCATACTAATGCGATCGCTAGCGGATTGTTTCTATATCGCTAAATGCTGCCACATTTAGCGATATAGTTAACGACGCTATCGCCGTTAGCGATCTTCTTAACGACTTTAGCGGTACAAAAGTACCGCTAAATCGCTAAGAAAAGGTGCCACACAGCGATTAAATACTTACCCAGCGGGAGCGCCGACGAGAAAATAGGGTCCGGAGCGATTCCAGCGACGAGCGAGATCACAGCAGGAAGCTCGTCGCTGGAAGCTGCCGCACTGAACAATATCGCTAACGGGATCGCTAAATAGTGACGTTTTTTAGCGATCCCGTTAGCGATATTGTTTAGTGTGGCATACCCTTTAGTGTGACACGCAGCGACGACCAGCCCCCCTGCTGGGTATCACGGATCTTCGTTGAATGTCCTAGACCATTTTTTCGTCGTTGGTGTCCCGCTGGGCAGCGCGTATCACTGCGTGTGACAGCGGGAGACCAACGATCAGCGACCTGGAGCTGGTATCCAATGTACATATCAGGTAACTAAGGGCTGCGCGACGCCTAGTTACCCGATATGTACCTTGGATACCAGCTCCCAGCTTCTGCTGTAGAGCACTGAGAGCCGGTATCTAGGGTACATATCGGGTAACTAGGTGCCGCGCGGTGCTTAGTTACCCGATATGTACCCTGGTTACCGGCTCCCAGCTTCTGCTGTAGAGTGCTGAGAGCCGATATCTAGGGTACATATCGGGTAACTAGATGCCGCGCGGTGCTTAGTTACCCGATGTGTACATTGGATACCGTCCTGATCGCTGGTGAGTCTGCCCATGTGACAGTTCACCAGCGATCAGCTAACGATGTCCCAGCGATCCCATCCACGTCGTATCGTTGGTGGGATCGCTGGGACATTGAAGAGTGTGACGGGACCCTTAGATGTTGGTTTGATTCAATAAAACCTTTCAAAAACAATTTTGGAGTATGTCTGTGGGAATTTGCACCCATTTAACCATAGGAATTTTGAGCGCTGAAGCCTTATTCTTATCTGTTTAAATAGTTATTTATCACCATTAATTCCGCAGCGCTTTTCAGACATCATCATCATTGTCCCCATTGGGGCTCACAATCTATGTTACCTATCAGTATGTCTTTGGAATGTGGGTGGAAACCGGAGAACCCAGAGGAAACCCACACAAACACAGGGAGAATATACAAATTCCAGGCAGATGTTGTCCTTGGTAGGATTTGAACCTAGGACCCCAGTGCTAACAAATCGGCCACCATAATTCCTTAACACAACCATAGAAAAGGGACAGAGAGAAGCCTGGTCACAATGCTACATTCAATCGAAGCATACCACCCACAAAGATCAGGGCTTCCCATGTATGCTATGCATTACTCTGACAGTCCAGGCCAGCAGTTCAGTCTACCTTTGCAGTCCATATGAAGAGCTTAGGCTTGTGTGCAACTGCTTGGCCATAAAAACAGTTCATAAATAATAATAATAATAATAATAATCTTTATTTATATAGCGCCAACATATTCCGCAGCGCTTTACAGTTTAACAGTTTCAAAACACAAGTCATAGGTAACAACGTTAACAATACAATAATTAAAGCAAAATAAGCCGACCCTGCTCGTGAGAGCTTACAATCTACAATGAGGTGGGGGAGATACAAAGTACAGGTGTGTATGTATAATGGTGCATTTACAATGATGGTCCAGCCATCTTGAGGGAGTGAGGCATGGATGGAGATAGTGAATGGACTGCACATACACACTTAAACATAGAACGACTTTGGTTAGTGAATGTGATAGGCCGTTCTGAACAAATGTGTTTTGAGGGAGCTCCTGAAACCATGCAAATTGTGGATAGTCCTAATTTCTTGGGGTAGAGCATTCCAGAGGATTGGCGCAGCGCGGGAGAAGTCTTGGAGTCGGGAGTGGGAGGTACGGATTAGTGCAGAGGTTAGTCGAAAGTCGTTTGCAGAGCGCAGCAGTCGGTTAGGCCGATAGATAGAAATGAGGGAGGAGATGTAGGGGGGTGCTGCACTGTGGAGAGCTTTGTGGGTGAGAACCAGTACTTTGAATAGGATCCTATAATGAATGGGCAGCCAGTGTAAGGACTGGCGAAGAGCGGACGCGTCCGAGTACCGATTAGCCAGATGGATGACCCTGGCTGCTGCATTAAGGATGGACTGGAGAGGGGATAGTCGAGTAATGGGGAGGCCAAGTAATAGAGCGTTGCAGTAGTCCAGGCGGGAGTGGATCAATGCTACAGTGAGGGTTTTTGTTGTTTCCATGGTGAGAAAAGGGCGGATTCTAGAGATGTTCTTTAGGTGTAGACGGCAAGAGCGGGCAAGAGATTGTATATGGGAGGTGAAGGAGAGATTGGTGTCAAACATAACACCCAGACAGCGAGCCTGCTGCCGGGGTGTTATTATGGTGCCGCCCACAGAGTGGGAAATGTCAGATTTAGGGAGGTTATTAGACGGCGGGAGCAGAAGGAGTTCAGTCTTGGAGAGGTTAAGTTTCAGATAGAGAGCGGACATGATGTTGGAGACTGCGGACAGACAGTCGGTGGTGTTCTGTAGAACAGCGGGGGTAAGGTCGGGGGATGACGTGTATAGTTGTGTGTCATCGGCATAAAGATGGTACTGAAAGCCAAATCTGCTGATGGTCTGTCCAATTGGGGCCGTGTAGAGAGAGAAGAGAAGGGGGCCAAGGACTGAGCCCTGGGGTACACCGACAGTGAGAGGAAGAGGAGATGACGTGGAGCCAGAGAACGAAACACTGAAGGAGCGGTCAGAAAGATAGGAGGAGAACCAGGAGAGAACAGTGTCCTTAATACCTAGTGACTGGAGCCTAGACAGTAGGAGACAGTGGTCAACAGTGTCGAAAGCTGCAGAAAGGTCGAGTAGAATGAGCAGAGAGTGGTCGCCGTTACGTTTTGCTGTAAGAAGGTCATTGGTCACTTTGATGAGTGCAGTTTCAGTCGAATGTAGGGGGCGGAAGCCGGACTGTGAAGGGTCTAGGAGGGAGTAAGTGGAGAGGTAACGGGTGAGGCGGGAGTAGACTAGGCGCTCCAAAAGTTTAGAGATGAAGGGGAGATTGGAGACCGGTCTGTAGTTGTTTGTGCAGGAAGGGTCAAGAGCGGGTTTCTTTAGTAATGGAGTAATGATGGAGTGTTTGAAAGAGGATGGGAAAATGCCAGAGGAGAGTGAGAGATTAAAGATTGTAGTTAGGTGAGTTGTGACAACTGGAGAGAGAGACTGGAGGAGATGTGAGGGGATGGGATCGGTAGTGCATGTAGTCGGACGAGAGGAAGAGAGGAGTCTGGAGACTTCTTCTTCTGTGATGGGATCAAATGTGGAAAGTTAGCCAGGGGAAATGCAGGGTGGGATGGGAGTCACAGCACTTGGTGGTTGAGAGCAGATTTCCTGACGGATAGTATCTATTTTTTCTATAAAGTGGGAGGCCAGGTCGTCAGCACAAATGTCTGTGATAGGGGCTTGTGCTTTTGGCCTGAGGAGGGAGTGAAAAGTGTCAAAAAGTTTCTTGGGGTTGTTGGCTAGTGAGGAGATCAGTGTGGTGAAGTAGGTCTGTTTGGCGAGGTGAAGGGCAGCATTATATAGTTCTTAACATGAATTTAAAGTGGATGAAGTCTTCTGGTGTGCGGGTTTTTCTCCAGAGGCGTTCAGCACTCCGAGAGCATCGCTGAAGAAGTCGAGTTTGCAATGTGAGCCAGGGCTGTTTTACTGTGTGTTTGGAGGTTCTGAGGGTGAGCGGTGCTACTTGGTCAAGGGTGCTTCTAAGAATGTCATTGTAGTGATGAACAGCCAGATTAGGACAGGAAAAAGAGGAGATTGGGGACAGCGATGAGTGTAGGGAGTCTGAAAGTGTCTGAGGGTTAATGGCTTGTAGATTTCTGAATGTGTGGTAGGTAGGAGTGCGCTGGGGTGGTGGAGGATTTGTGAGCGTGAAGGAGAGAATGTTGTGGTCAGAGAGTTGAAGTGGTGAGTTATTTAGGTGGGAGATTGAACAGAGGCGGACAAAGACCAGGTCAAGGGTGTTGCCATCCTTGTGTGTCTCAGAGGTTGAAAGCTGTGAGAGGCCTAGAGAAGTGGTTAGTGATAGAAGCTGAGATGCAGATGTGGAAGTAGGGCTGTTAATGGGGATGTTGAAGTCTCCAAGGATAAGGGTTGGTAGTTCTGAGGACATGAAGTGCGGCAGTCAGGCTGAGAAGTGGTCAAGGAACTGGGTGGGTGAGCCTGGGGGCCGATATATGAGCGCTACTCTGAGGGAGAGGGGATGGAAGAGCCTGATGGTGTGGACCTCAAAAGAAGGGAATGAGAGTGATGGAATTGGGGGGATGACCTGGAAAGTGCATTGTGGGGACAGGAGTATGCCAACTCCACCACCATGTCTGTTTGTGGGTCTCGGGGAATGGGAGAACTGTAAACCACCATAGGAAATGGCAGCAGGGGAGACAGTGTCAGAATCCTGAATCCAGGTTTCAGTGAGGGCCAACAGATTAAGAGAGTGGTTCAGAAACTAGTTGTGCAGGAAGGATAGCTTGTTGCATGAAGACCGTGGATTCCAGAGGGCACAATTGAAAGAAGGAAATGAGGGAGTGCAAGTAATATTAATAAGATTATTATGGTTTCGGTATGATTGTAGTAGGGATCGGGTAGGGATTGAGGTTGGGGGATGGTGGACCAGGGTTGGGGGAGATGTCCCCTGAAATCAGTAGGAGTAGGAAGATAAAGAGCAGGTAGTTGTTGGAATTGTAAGTAGGTTTTTTCTGTGATGTGTTTGGGCAAGATGGGCTGAGGTTTTTCAGGAAGGTGAGGAGTGCATGGGAGCTGTACATGGGAGAGGGAAGGATAGAGGGGCTGATGTGTATGAGTCGTGATGGAGGAGGGATGGGGCGGTGAATGTGGATGGCAAGGGAACACAGGAGGAAATAGATAAAGTACATAATGAAAAATAAGGCAAAGTGTGGGGTACCTGATTCCAGCCCTGATTAACTGCCATGAATAACTGCCGTTTTCAAGATGCTTTTCTTCTGTGATGCTTAACTTCTGGGATGCATGCGCCCCCACAATGCATGCGCCCCTTAGACTACTCCTAAATATATAGTCCACACTACAGGGTCAGGAAAGTGGGATTGTGGAGCTGCTTTGGGATAATTTGCCAGCTGGGGCCAGCACACCAGGGGGTGGTTAGATCATCAAAGGCACTAGACCTGGCAACATCTATATGTTATAGCACTTTCCACCTGATAGCATCTACAGAGGCCCCAGTCACAGGAATACACAGCAGTAAGTATTAAGCACAGTGCAAAAAATGAATTATACTAAAGTTTTACCAGGCACATTAAACTATGTTGCAAAATGGTACAGCAGTGGTTGGCAGCAATCAGAAGTATGGAGTGCATACTATTGCTATATATTTCCACATGCAAGACAGAAGGGGCTTGTGTCATTCAGCTGCTTGCTGACAATGAATGGAGTGCATACATGCAGAGAGGATCAATTCAGAGGATGAATGATTTGGTTACCATTGCTATATATTTCCACATGCAAGACAGAAGGGGCTTGTGTCATTCAGCTGCTTGCTGACAATGAATGCAGTGCATACATGCAGAGAGGATCAATTCAGAGGATGAATGATTTGGTTACCATTGCTATATATTTCCACATGCAGGACAGAAGGGGCTTGTGTCATTCAGCTGCTTGCTGACAATGAATGGAGTGCATACATGCAGAGAGGATCAATTCAGAGGATGAATGATTTGGTTACCATTGCTATATATTTCCACATGCAAGACAGAAGGGGCTTGTGTCATTCAGCTGCTTGCTGACAATGAATGGAGTGCATACATGCAGAGAGGATCAATTCAGAGGATGAATGATTTGGTTACCATTGCTATATATTTCCACATGCAAGACAGAAGGGGCTTGTGTCATTCAGCTGCTTGCTGACAATGAATGGAGTGCATACATGCAGAGACTATCAATTCAGAGGATGAATGATTTGGTTACCATTGCTATATATTTCCACATGCAAGACAGAAGGGGCTTGTGTCATTCAGCTGCTTGCTGACAATGAATGGAGTGCATACATGCAGAGAGGATCAATTCAGAGGATGAATGATTTGGTTACCCATTATACAGTAGATCTGGACATCACATGGATGAAGTTTTCTTTTCTAGTGGCATTGATTTGCTTTGGCAAGTTTGTTAGAAATATCGAACTTTGCATTCTGGTACTCTGTCCCCGAGGGAGAGGGGAATATGAGATGATCACATCAGCTTGGCTGCCATCAATATGAAGCTCTGAAACACAATTCTTAGGTCCATCCGACAGTCCAGTCTACCTTTGCAGTAAGCCCATAAGCCCTTGTATGAACAAGCTCCTGGTGTACATCATCAGTCCTCATCTTGAGCACTTTTTATTCGTCTACCACTTAATGTAGGGATTCTCACCATCCACAACTCCTGGTCTCTTTTTTTTTTACCTAAAAAGAACTGAGATCCCCAACTGGGTCCATATTATCCTTGATCTAGAGAGTGGTGCATACAGACCAGACTAAGCTAAGTGCAATGGCATTCATACATCATATACCCTTTATTCACAATGACCTCGTGTTCATGTTACATAGTAACTTTGCCACCATGCTGCCCTGAAAGCGAGCCTGTCATCAGTTTGACCGTTATGAGATACGGCCACCACCTTTTAGGGCTGATATAGAGCATTCTATAATGCTGTATATCTGCTCCCAACCTGACCTGCAAGACAAGAAAAATACCTTTTATTATACTCACCTGCGGGGCGGTCTGGCCTGAGGCATGTCGCTAGTCTTGGTCTGGCACCTCCCTTTTTTTTGTGATGCAGTTTTCCTCCTGTACTACATGTGGATGACACCTCTTTACAACATCCAAGAAGGGTCCCCAACATCGCGCTCCTGTGAATGCATACTTCTCTGCCCTGACTATTGCAGAGTAAAGTACTACAGTGCACAGGCACCGGTGCCTTTTTATGCATGCACGCTGCAGTACTTTTATCCTGGTCAGGGCAGAGAAGTACGCATGCGCAGGAGCGCAATGCCAGGGGAGAGTGTGTGGATGACGTAGGGATGCATCATCCACATGAAGCAAGAAAGAGGACGGCATTGAAAGAAGCAGGGAAGTGCCAGACTAAGACCACCCTGCAGGTGAGTATAAGACAAGCTCTTTTTCTTGTCTTGCAGGTTGGATTGTGGGAAGATGTACAGCAATATAGAATACTGTATATCAGGCCTCAAGGGTGGTGGTCTGATCTAGCATCGATCAAACCTGGTGATGGGTTCGTTTTAACCCACCATAAAAAAGGGCCAGAGTGAAGCCTATTCATAATAACAAATGCAATCCAAGCACAAATTGGATAAATATGTGAAATTTCGACATCTGAATGAGGTCTTAGACTAATGTCAGAAGCAGTTTGGAGCTCTTTGGTGAGCGATGCGACAGAGTAAGCGTGATTTCGTGCACACAATGTACGTCAGCGCTCAGTGTCCCCGTTGTGTGAGTTTGCATGATCTGGTGCCGAATTGTTGTCATTTCTAGACCTTTTCGCTTAGCGTGGTTGACCAAGGCAGATTTTGGAGATCAGAAATGTCAACTGACTGACTTGGATATACTGTAGGTACAGAATTCATCAAAAGAAAAAGCAATTACGGTGCACAGCCTTCATCCAAGGTTATACACATTCTAAATCATTCCCGAATCTTAAAAAGTAATTAAATTTATTGACAGCACATTTCATACCGACCCCTCGGGTGACATATGTACAGCAGTAATACACATCATTTATATACAATGCAAGTACAAATTGCCATGTCCGGACCCACCGCAGGTCTCCTTTGAGGCTGTTGAGTTTGGATGTGTGAAGACTGCCTTGGATTGTCTTTTTGTTTTTTGTTGTCTTCCTGATTAACTACTTTAGTAGATGTTGCTGTAACGACTTCTGTTTTGTATTGTTACACCAATAACTTAAACGTTATTCTCAAAGTTTTGTTTACAATTGCCGTAAACACCTTGGGCTCAATCCATCAAAGCTTTCACTCTAGAATTCTGGTATAAAAGCTTTGAAAAGTCACAAAATGTAGGTGAAACTTGGAGTTGCCCCTAAATTTTGCAACCTTTGGTGTCTTCACAACAGTTTCCTATTTCGACGGAGCTGAGTCAGGATGGGGCGTGGCAGGGAGATCTTATTCATGATGAGTTGTGGCATACCCTACACTAGAAATCTCTTTCCAGTCTCTGACTGGAGTGAGATCTCTGGTGTAGCACTAGGAGGTGCACGTCACTCATCATTTGCTCCAGGAATGGACCTCTTCATGAATCAGGAGCTCCTGACTCTAGCACAGCCCTTCATCAAGACCGGCATGGACAACGCCAGACTGGATGAATCAGATCCCTTGTGTTTGGATCCTATATCAGGAACAGGGGGGTATTATTGGGGAAGAGGGTTTCTTTGAGTGAGCGGGTCTCCTATTCCATTTGTTCTTCATGTAAAGACCATTATTCTCCACACGTGCCATGTTTCTCTTTAAGTAACATTCATTATTTGCTATCAAACATATCACGTATATGTGTTGTCAGTCTATCGTATGGAAAATTATATGTAACGTGAATACATTGAAATAATTTCTTACAATATTATCATTTAGTGTCCTAATTATAGATGTAAGTTTCCTAATTGGCCTATGAATCATTATCCTTTTAGCAGAGATGTCCTTCACAAACTCATTATCTTCTCTAAATACTGATTCAGTTGGCATTCATTGAGTCTTTGGTGCTATATTTTCCATTAGAAAAGACATATAAAAACATGTAAAAATGTGAACGTAGCACCAGAACCTGTTTCTTAGGCAAAAATTGTCGCCGAAATACAACCAATACAATCGGCATGTTAACCAATAGAGCCATGTAAATGGAGGGTCTATCTGAGATACGTATGAATTGACACTACCCCTAAAGTGATGTCAAATAGTTTTCAGTAAAGAAGATAGATAATAAATAATATGGTATCAAAAAAATACAAAAGTAAGAAATAACTTTATGCAATAAAGTAAAATATGCATGGTCATCCAGGTAAATTGGCTCATAGCATATAGGAATGATGACCTCCACGTGTATCACCACAGGAGGTGGCTTCCTCAGGGATCATCAGGAAGCCACCTTCTTTGGCGATACACGTGAGGTTGTCATTCCCTAATGATGCTTTTGCTATTTAGAAATAAGCCACCACCAGAGATGTCTCTCCCATGGAGAACAAAGGTCAAAGTGATCAGATTTTGCTTTTCATTTATTTCCACCATATGGTCCCAGAGATATGAGTTTTTTTATTTAGTGGTAATTTCTGTGGCCTTTACTAAGGGTACAGTTCTCATAAGATTATTTGGAATAATGTCTGTAGGCTGCTCTGCATAATTAACCTGTAAGTACGGCCCCTTGTAATGACCCTAAAATCAGTACTATCACAAATCTTCCATTTAGCCTATGGCTTTCGTTTCCTTTGGTGCTGAAGAAGTTAGTGACCCTTTCTATGCCAGTTAGAAACTTGCAGCACCATCTCACAGCTGTTCCTGATCTGGTCATTTCCTCTCCATATACAATTTGGTTAGACCTTCTCTTACTCGCCAGTGAAACTTTTCTTCCTAGCTCCTCAGAACCGCTGTGGTGAATTTGAGATTGTTGTTGCTACTGGAGATTATTGTACGCTGTTTTTGGGTGTATGCTATCCTCATTATCCTATTCCTATTTGGTTGGTACATGCCTATCCTTCCCTATATACCTCTGAACCTTAGGTGAGTGTTTGTATGTCTGTTGATTTCTGTTATCTGTCTTACTTGTTGATACACTAGCAGTTCTGTCCCTGACCTCCTGGGGGAGTTAAAGGGGACAGCATAGTAAGACTGGTCGCCCAAACCTCCACACCTTTAGAAGTAACTTTGGGAGCAGTAATAGCTTGGGCCCCAGTCCTAGGGACGACTCAAGGCCCCCTTCCCTAATCATGAACAGTCACAGCATGACAATAGGTCATAGAAAATTGAATAAAATGACACTATGGTAACTCCGATCAGATTTCTTATTCCAGACAAATTCACATTTTTCTTGATATGTATATGAGCCGTTAAGATCTATTGGCCAGAAATGGATCTCCCTGACAATCTGCATTCAGAATTTACTTTACATGAAAAGAGGCATTACCAGTGTGAAACACGTAGATTAGGAGAGCAGACCATCAGTCATTACCAGAGGCGGAGTCTCAGGGAGATCTATGCCAGTCCCATAGAGCTTAACAGCTCATTTAGATGTTAAAGAGAACCTGTCAGCAGGATTGTGCACAGTGACTACTGACAGTGTCAGGTCGGCGTCGTTATACTGATTACACTGATACCTGTCAGCAGGATTGTGCTCAGTGACTACAGACAGTGACAGGTCAGCGCCGTTATACTGATTACACTGACACCTGTCGGCAGGATTGTGCTCAGTGACTACAGACAGTGTCAGGTCAGCGCCGTTATACTGATTACACTGATACCTGTCAGCAGGATTGTGTTCAGTGACTACAGACAGTGTCAGGTCGGCACCGTTATACTGATTACACTGACACCTGTCAGCAGGATTGTGCTCAGTAACTACAGGCAGTGTCAGGTCGGTGTCGTTATAATGATTACACTGATACCTGTCAGCAGGATTGTGTTCAGTGACTACAGACAGTGTCAGGTCGGCACCGTTATACTGATTACACTGACACCTGTCAGCAGGATTGTGCTCAGTAACTACACGCAGTGTCAGGTCGGCGCTGTTATACTGATTACACTGACACCTGTCGGCAGGATTGTGCTCAGTGACTACAGTGTCAAGTCGGTGTCGTTATACTGATTACACTGATACCTGTCAGCAGGATTGTGCTCAGTAACTACAGACAGTGTCAGGTCGGCGCTGTTATACTGATTACACTGACACCTGTCGGCAGGATTGTGCTCAGTGACTACAGTGTCAAGTCGGTGTCGTTATACTGATTACACTGACACCTGTCAGCAGGATTGTGTTCAGTGACTACACGCAGTGTCAGGTCGGTGCTGTTATACTGATTACACTGACACCTGTCGGCAGGATTGTGCTCAGTGACTACAGTGTCAAGTCGGTGTCGTTATACTGATTACACTGATACCTGTCAGCAGGATTGTGCACAGTAACTACAGACAGTGTCAGGTCAGTGCCGTTATACTGATCACACTGATACCTGTCAGCAGGATTGTGCACAGTAACTACAGACAGTGTCAGGTTGGCGCCGTTATACTGATTACACTGATACTTGGTGATGAAATCCGTCTTGTGGTTGTTGTGGAATCTGTATTTTCAGTTTTGAGTTAATGATATGCTCGTGCTCCAGGACGGCCTGTGAGGGTCTTCATGTGGTGCTCTAATTAGGTATTCATCACTATGGCTTATGACAGGTCAAAATCAGTCTGAAAATGGAGCCGGCCGCGCCTGTGCAGTATCAGCTACGCCATCTTGCTAGAGAAAAAAAATTCCTCCTCCAATATGGCGCCGGCGCTTGCTCTGTAGCAGCTATCGGATCGTCAATATCTGGTACTGCACAGACGCCAGCGACACCATCTTGGAGGAGGAATTTTTTTTCCTCCAGCACGATGGTGCCTGTGCCATTTTCAGACTGATTTTTTTTTTTTAATGAATTAATGTATATCATAAAATAAAATAATTACACAGCCCGTCTGCAGAAGGGGATTTTTTTCTGAAGGTTACTGTGCACAATCTCGCTGACAGGTTCCCTTTAAGAAAAATGTTGATTTCTGTGGAATAAGACATCGGATAGCAGATATCAAGGGGTCCTGTTATTCATCTTCCTATATCCTACATGCCCTTATAGACTGCTCAGGAGGGTCGATCCTACTGACAGATTCCCTGTAAACTTGCTCATTGCATCCAAGTCAATAGATTTGGGAGCTGTGGATATGTCAGTACGTTGCGGTTTATTAATGTTATCTGGATAATATAATCAGTTTTATCCATCTGCAAGAAGCACAGATGATGCGGTTCACCCATAAGGCAAGAGAAAAAAAAAATTACGAAGGAAAATCTAAATTAGGCGAATCCTTAAAATTATCGGCATTAGGTATTCAGATTTTAGGTTAGAAAACACTTCTCAAATTTGTTTCAATGTAATATTCATGTTTGTCAGAGATCACATTCTCCATCATACATAATTTATTAATTACTAGATGAGAGATCCTGGTAGCACAGAAGATAATTAGCGGGAAGAGGTCTGTAAGCATGTGTAAAGGCTGATGGAAATGCTTCTATATTTCATGTGTAGAAAGTAGAGTTGAGCGATACTTTCCGATATCCAAAAGTATCGGCATCGGAATGGTATCGCCGATACCATTAAAATATCGGCGATGCCCGATACCGATACCGGAAATCCAATGTAAGTCTATGGGAACAAAATATCGCAACTAAAAAAACCTCTTTCTTTCCTTGTAAACACTAAATATACACACATAGAATACATATATATATATATATATATATATATATATATACATGTCATTGTGACATATATATATACATATATTTATAGTTTATACACTTCTACATAGTAAAATAGCCTCTGATTCAATTGCTGGGTAAAGCCGGCTTTTTTTAAAAGACAGAAGCACCCGACATGAAATGACACTTGGTGTACATAGGGTTAACCATGTCTTTTCATGTAGTTTGATATCTGATTTGCACAAACAATTACATGAGTGTAAGTGTGCAAAATTTCACACCTGTAGGGGTTAATTAAAGGTGTAAATTCGTTGTAAAAAAACGGACTTTTTTGCTACGAATTTACACCTTTAATTAACCCCTACAGGTGTGAAATTTTGCACACTTACACTCATGTAATTGTTTGTGCAAATCAGATATCAAACTACATGAAAAGACATGGTTAACTCTATGTAAACCAAGTGTCATTTCATGTCGGGTTCTGCATTTTCACAAAAGCCGGCAATTGAATTAGCGGCTATTATACTATGTAGAAGTGTATGAACTATAAATATATATATATATATATATATGTGTCACAAATTCAATGACATGTATATATATAATATGAGGTGTAAATTTGCTGAAAAAAAATGTGTGGGCTCCCGCCCTATTTTCGCAACCAGACAGACAAAGCCAGTGAGTGGGGGCAGATAATAATAGCCCAGAGAGGGACCATTATTTTTGGCCCCCCCCTGGCTACTAACATCTGCCCCCAGACACCCCAGAAAAGACAAATCTATAATTAGATTCACCCTTTCTGGCACTTTGCCCGTCTATTCCCATTGCCCTGTAGCGGTGGCGAATGGGTTAATATGGGGTTAAAGCCACCTTGCTATTGAAAGGTGACCTTAAGCCAGGTTAATAATTGAGAGCTGTCAATTAGACAACTATCAATTATTAATCCTATTGCATGAAATAAAAATAAAACACACACACTTTAATTAAAAATCATTTTAATGAAATAAAGACACATGTTTTTGACCATCTTTTATTTTACTGCAAAAACCATTTCCTGTAATAAAAATAAAATAAAAAAGCAAAATTATTCTTACCTATCCCATGCACAGTCAGGTCCCATGTGTAATCCTTCAGAAAGGGTTAATGTTTACTGCAGGGACCGCAGCTAATGCTGCAGCCTCACAGTAAACCCCCAAATGAAAGAGTTCCTCTCCTGGCTGACAGGAGAGGAAGTGGAAAGCTTAATTGATTGCTTTCCACTTTCACTTCAGGTCAGCCAGGGACACAATCAGTGATGTCAGAGGGAACTGATTAACAAAAATAGGGGTTCCCTTCGAAAAAAAAATGGCGTGGGGTCCCCCCTATTTTTGTTAACCAGCCTGATGAAGCAGACTGCTGAGGCATGGTATTTAAGGCTGTTAGGGAGCCAATATCCATGGACCTTGCCAGCAGCATCGGACTGGAGTACCTTGGGCCCACCAGAGAAAAATTATTCTTGGGGCCCACCATCATACTTCCCAACCTTTGAAGAAGGGAAAGAGGGACAAAGGCTGTGGCACGCTGTGCCTGCTGCGGCAAATTTTAGGCCATGCCACGTTGCACCACAGACTGTCCAGGAGTTGGTGGATGCTTTAGTCCAGGTGTGGGAGGAGATCCCTCAGGAGACCATCCGTCGTGCTCATCAGGAGCATGCCCAGAAGTTGTAGTGAGGTCATACAGCATACCTCCCAAATTTTGAAGACAGGAAAGAGGGTTAAAGGCTGCGGCAAATTTTAGGCCACGCCCCGACCACACCCATTTCACAGCTAATCACACCCATATCCTCGCCCCAAGCATACCCATTTAGCACTGCTGATCACACTGACTGGTAATGAGGGCACAGTGGCTGGTACTGAGGAAAAGAAAGAAAGAGCAGCGAGAGAGAAAGAACAAGCAGAGAAAGAAAGAGAGGAAAGAAAGAAAAGAGAGAGAGAGAAAGAAAGAACAGAGAGAGAAAAAAGAACAGAGAGCGAGAAGGAAAGAACAGAGAGCGAGAAAGACTAGAGAGAGAAAGAAAGACTAGAGAGAGAGCCAGAGGCGTAGCTAGGGTTTTGGTTTAGTGGGGGCGAAACTTCTGAGTGGGCCCCTAATCAGAGAACCTCAACAAATGACCGCATGTTGCCAAAAATAATCTATATATAAAAAGACCAATATTGATATTACCGCCATATGGTCTGTGGTAAATAATACCAGTCCTACAGAACATATAATAGATTACAGCACAGGTACAGATAATGACTTACCGCAGATGTTCTTTCTAATGGAATTGTTCACTTTTCATGTCTTTTCTATCTGGCCCAGACCGACATGACGACTTCTCCAGCCAGGACTCGACTGCAGAGATTACAACAAAGACACATTTCACTTCTCATATTTTTAGCACTGTCACGGTCACCAATTGGACTATTCTCAACCTGCACAAACTCCTCTTCCTGCTGATACCCCAATACTGAGCCGCTGCTGCCATATGTGTCCCTATTTCTGCACCTGATACCCCAATACTGAGCCGCTGCTGCCGTATGTGCCCCTATTACTACACCTGATACCCCAATACTGAGCCGCTGCTGCCGTATGTGTCCCTATTACTGCACCTGATACCCCAATACTGAGCCGCTGCTGCCATATGTGTCCCTATTTCTGCACCTGATACCCCAATACTGAGCCGCTGCTGCCGTATGTGTCCCTATTACTGCACCTGATACCCCAATACTGAGCTGCTGCTGCCGTATGTGTCCCTATTACTGCACCTGCTGTGTGGTTCTGTGTGACTCTAAATTTTAAAGCACCCCTCTAGAATATAGTAATGCCGGGTGCAAGTGCCCTAGAAAACAGTGCCCACATTTTGTCCCCTAGACTGTAATAATGCCCTGTGTGCCCCTTTGACAGTCACAGTAACCCGAGTTCCCCTATAACAATAAGTGTCCACTTTACATTTAATAATGTCCCAAGTCTCCCCCTGTACATCTCCCCTATACACAGAATAATGCCCCTCACTGGATATATACTGACCCCTTAATGTCCCCAAACTATTTAATGGGTCCAACACTGTATGATGGCCCCTAGATAGCATCCATACAGCATAATACACCAGATAGTCCTCAATATAGTATAATGCACCCCCATAGGCAGCCTCTATATTATAATAAACCCCCATAGGCAGAGTCTATAATATAATGCACCACCATAGGCAGCCGCTATATTATAATGCACCCCCATAGGCAGCCTCTGTAGTATAATGCATCCCCATAGGGAGTCTCTGTAGTATAATGCACCCCAATATGGAGCCTCTGTAGTATAATGCAGCCCCCATATACAGCCTCTGTAGTATAATGCACCCCCATATACAGCCTCTGTAGTATAATGCACCCCCATTAAAAAAAAAAAAAAAACAATACTCACCTCCCGGCTCCTGTGCTGCTCACTGTTCTCCCTCACTGCGTCTGACAGCGGGCGGAGGTGATGTAATCCCCGCGTCAGACGCTGAGAGGGGGATTATGGGAGAGAAGGAGCGCTCGCTCCTTCTCTCTCTATGCGGTCAGCTGTATCGGCTGGATGCCGATACAGCTGACCCTCCGATGACGGGTGGGGGACCCACTGCTGGCACCGGGCCCCCCCACCGCCTGTTCAGGCCCCATAGCTTCCGGGTGGCAGAGCAGGGAGAGCGATTCTCCCTGCTCTGCCACAGAATGTAACTGTATCGGCGTGCTGTGCACGTCGATACAGTTACTGTAGCGTAGCTCCGGGTGGGCCTCTCAGAGCGCGGGGCCCGGGGCCACCGCCCCCTCTGCCCCGCGACCTATCCTTTCAAATCAGGGCCCACCACGCAGGAGCTGGGGCCCACCGGAGGTTTCTCCGGTGTCCCGGTGGCTCAGTCCGACCCTGCTTGCCAGCCTGATAATACCAGGCCACAGCAGTCTGCTTATCTTTGCTGGTTAACAAAAATAGGGGATCCCCTCGAAAAAAATTGGCGTGGGGTCCCCCCCTATTTTGTTAACCAGCCAGATGAAGCAGACCGCTGAGGCCTGGATTTTCAGGCTGTTAAGGAGCAAGATCCATGGACCTTGCCAGCTGATAATACAGGCCACAGCAGTCTGCATATCTTGGCTGATTAACAAAAATAGGGGATCCCCTCGAAAAAATTGGCGTGGGTCCCCCTATTTTGTTAACCAGCCAGATGAGCAGACCGCTGAGGCCTGGATTTTCAGGCTGTTAAGGAGCCAAGATCCATGGACCTTGCCAGCCTGATAATACCAGGCCACAGCAGTCTGCATATCTTGGCTGATTAACAAAAATAGGGGATCCCCTCGAAAAAAATTGGCGTGGGGTCCCCCTATTTTTGTTAACCAGCCAGATGAAGCAGACCGCTGAGGCCTGGATTTTCAGGCTGTTAAGGAGCCAAGATCCATGGACCTTGCCAGCCTGATAATACCAGACCACAGCAGTCTGCTTAGCTTGGCTGATTAACAAAAATAGGGGATCCCCTCGAAAAAAAAACGGCGTAGGGGTCCCCCTATTTTTGTTAACCAGCCAAGTAAAATGCAGACTGCTGCAGCCTGGTATTAAAAGACTGTCAAGGCCCATGGATTTTGGCCCTCAACAGCCTGATAATACCAGGCTACAGCAGCCCCACATTTGGCGCATCAAAAGATGTGCCAATTGTGGCACTTTACCCGGCTCTTCCCACTTGCCCTGTAGCGGTGGCAAGCGGGGTAATAAGGGGTTAATGTCACCGTTGATTGCACGGTGACAATAAGCCCGGTTAATAATGGAGAGGTGTCAATAAGACACCGATCCATTATTAATCCCAAAGTTTTTAAATGTTTAAAAAAAAGACACAGCAAGTAAAAAGTATTTTAATGAAATAAAAGAGACAACACAGTTTTCATTTCTTTTATTACTCTCTCATTCCTGCGACGCCATCGATCTCCTGTAAAAAAATAAAAAAAACAAACCAACAGTATACCACCTGTCCGACGCAGTCCATAGTAACGAGTGTCCACGACGATCCAGCTCTGCTACATCGCAATGCAGGGAGCTAACATCCCGACGCAGCAAGCTGATTACCTGCTTCCTCGGCGTGACGTCATCGACTGCTTACGCGCGATTACCAGCAGTCACTGCAGTTATCCGAGAACTGCATGTGACCCGGGAGAAGATGATGGCGGCCATCAGCAGTCCAGGACGGTGACGCCGGAGATCTTCTGCCGGTAAGTGCCGCTGTCCTGACAGTACCGACGAGGACACTGCAGTGACAGGGGAGAGATTGCGGCTTTCCGAGTATCCAGGACGTGACGAGATTATCGACCGGGAATCGGAATCCGTACAGCCCGACCGTACGATACTGCAGTGACGGAATGCTCATCCGTAGATAGAAAATATCGAGTCGGAATGGAACTTTCCGATAAGCAATCGCGATACCCGATATTTGCAGTTTGAATTGCTCAACACTATAAACGTTACAACTTTGTAATTTACCTGTTATGAAGAATCCCCCTTATTCGCAAGAATTTAGTGATTTTTAATTCTACTGTTTTACAGCTTAATTGCCTAGGTCACCGGCCACCTGCACAGTCTATCAGGGGTGGCTGGTCTCTTACAAGCTGTTTTCTATAGAGCTTGTAAATGCTGCTCTGAAGGGAGCTGGATTGTTGGATATGGACAGTTTCAGGTCAACTGTGCTCCGATGTTGGAGAGGTAAAGCTGACACTATTTGCAGCATTTGGGAACACATAGTTTGGGATTAAAACATTACTGCTTAGATTTTAAAGCTGAAATCTCTCCAAGTCATGTCCAACTGACTCCGGTATATGAAGAATTAGAACATTTCAGCCTGCATGGTTTAACGGCACATTCTTAATGAAGTATTTTAGGTCCAGTACTGAACGAATAAGCCTGAAACTCTGAAACTAACCAATGGATTCACTCAGACATCTATTACCATATTCACATATTTGTTCTATCAGAGTTTTTCACAGATAGAAACCATAGCCATTATAGTGGATAGTTGTCACGCTCTACAAGGAGAGACGTTACCTCTTAGACCCAAACCAGAAGCCGCTCATACAGCCAAATTAGATCTCTTGCTTTGCACTGAGGAGAGGCAAAAAGGCAGAAAACATTTGTCTGCAAATAGAGATTCTGAAACAATAGCTTTGCTTCTTGATCAACCAAAGAAATACACATAAATTCAAAAGTTAATATAAAGATAATAATGTATGTCTCCTGGCCTACTGAATTTATGTCTGGATAATTAAGATTAAATGCTGTGTCGTTACATCAACTTATACTGAGTATTAATGGTGGCGATCTGACCACTGTAGTGTTCTTCCTGTACCCTGCCTCTAACATGTCTGACAAACCTACTACAGGATAGAGTGCCTCTCCAAGGGAACCGACAAATGGCTCCACTTTCTGGCAGAATAGCTAAGCTGCAGCTTCTGCTACTGTGCCGCTTCAATGGAGATCCCAAGGAGAGCCACAGCTTTATTAACCAGTGCCAGCCAGGAGCAGGCTATGTCCGCGCCACGTCCACAATATCGGACTGCAAACAAGCAGATAGTATCAGGGGCTGACTGTTGCTACTAGTGGGAGCAGATCATGCCGCCTGATGTGTGATGTAACTGTGGGGACATGGGGGTCAGTTGGTGCACTTGTCCACTAGCTTTGCTGTCATTCCCAGTAAGTACAAAGATGGTGCAAATGGCAGTCTCACCCTTCCGCTGGCACGCCAGGGATTAGAACTTCCCCAACCATTAGCACCCCACTTTTAGCAAGCATCCACAGAGAGGTGGCAGTGGCAAGCTTAAGAACCTCACTGAGTACAGTCAGGTATGTGTCCAGGTAAGCTAATTGTTCCAATCTAGGTTCTCCAAACATATTTGTGAGTTCAGTGATGACCAGTGGAGCAGAACTGTATTCCACCAGCTGGAGCTGCGGTCCATGGGCTGATGTCCTGTAGAGTCTATCTGGAGACAGAGGCAGGCCCCTCTTATATCCCACAGCTCTCCTGCATCAGTAGCCCGAATGACTCAGTGTCATCCCACTAACTTCTAATAAGGGAGGTGGAACAGTGAGGAGCAGCTGCAACGTCACACAGAATTACAGGCAGTGTGAGGATGGAAAACGGCACTGTTCATAATAGTTTATGAAGGTATGGCCATTACAATAATTTTTTATCTACCCGGAGTACCCCTTTATCCTTTTTGCAGGCCACCCAATGGTTTAAACATTACCAAGCCTGGTGGGCACTCTTCTTTGCTCTCTTTGATTTCAAGCTAAACTTCCACCTATGGAGAAGAATGTTAAAGCAGATGCTCTATCTCGTTCTTTTTTTTTTTAATGTGACTGATTCTGTGGAGGAGGCTCAGCACATCATAGACCTGGCCAGGATTGTTGAAGCAGCCCTGTCCTCCTGATAGACAAAAACCTTAGTTCCTACTGCTAAGAGAACGAGTATACTATCGTGGGAACACTAATCCAAGGTAGCCGACCATGTGGGCATTTGAAAGTATACTGAGCTAATTGCTCGTGGCTTTTGGTGGTCCTTGCAGGCCATGGATGTTCGGGACTTTGTGACTGCTTGTCCACAGTGTGGCAGGAACAAGTCTCACAAGAACAAGTCTACTGAACTCCCTTCAGACGCTGTAGGTTTCTTCCACCCATTGGCAACATATCTCTATGAATTTCATCATAGACCTGTCCCTCTCCGAGCGTTGCAACACCATCTGGATTGTGGGTGGACCAGTTATCGAAGATGGCTCACTTTATCCTCTTGGTTGGCTTGCCTTCAGCACCTAAGTTTGCCATACAGTACTTCCAGCCTGTGTTTCATCTCCATGGTCTCCCTCTCCACTGCCCACAGAGTACAGTTTACATCTATATTTGGGGGGGGGTTGCAAGCTGCTGAATGTCTAGCTGGGTTTCTCCTCTGTTAACCATCCACAATCCAGTGGGCAAGTGGAATGGGTTAACTTTATTCTTGAAAAATATCTTCAACACTTTGTCTGTCTGCTAGGGTGACTGGGAAAAACTACTCCCCTGGGCAGAGTTCCCCTACAATAACCACGTTGGGGAGTCTTCCGGAGCATTTTCATTCTTCATTGTTTACTCTCAGCATCAAGTGCCTTCTCCTGTGCCTGTTTCTTATGGGGTACCAGCTGCTGATTCTTCTTTTGGCGACTTCCTACAGATCTGGCAACAAGGTTGGGCCCTCCTACTTAAGGCTGTGTCTCAGAAGAAGACTCATGCGGAAAGGAAGATAGGTCCACCACCTTACTACCTACCTAGAGGTATAGTTTGATTGTCTTCATGGAATGTTCGCCTGAAGGCGCCTTCCTACAAGTTTGCTCCTCTGTATCTTGGCCCATCCACAATCATCAGACAACTCAATCCAGTGACCTACAGTCTTCTACTTTCACCTAATCTACGGATCCCAAACTCCTTCCACGTCTCGCTCTTGAAGCCAGTGATCCCGACTCCTATCTCCAAGGTCCATACTCCTGTCTCTACTTCCATTCCTGAGCAGCCTTTGGATGTGTTTAAGGTCCTGTGATGCCCTTCCTGACCTTGGACCGTCTAACTATGCTTGTGTCTTGCCCACCTGTATCCCGTATCTGAGTCTCTGACCCTCTGATCAACTGCTGCAGTCCTGAGACTGCAGTGCAGTGGTATCTGGTGTTTACCGGCAGCCTAGCCTATTTTCACCATCAAGGGCTCTAGTGAATATCACGTAGACACTTATTTTCACCCCTCCAGAAAAGCCTGGTCTGTGGCGCAGTGGGTCCACACCCACCAGCGATAAATGAATCATTTTTAGCAATAACTCCATTTTTACAAACTGCAAGTTGCTAGATTTTACTGTTTTTATGAATTTCTTGAAAAAAAAAAGCAAAAAAAACTATATATTCACACTTGCGGGATGGGTTATGTTCATAAAAGGATACGACAAGCATCTGACAGATTCCATTACCTTGAAGGGAATTTGTCACTAAATTTTTGGTACCCCATCTGAGATCAACATGATGTAGATCAGAGACACTGATTCCAGCAGTGTGTCACTCACTGGGCTGCATTTTTTATAAAATCATTCTTATATCGGTTATAAATCTATCAGTCCTCTGAATGCTGAACTCAGTGTAACCCTGACCTCATCACTGATTGACATCTTTCTGTGTATGCCGTGTGTGATGAAGGAACAGCCACCATCTTGGATATGGGGCATAATGCTCGCCTCATGTCTGCGCTTGGCCTGTCCCTGGTGCCATTTTGTCTGAGTTCACAGAGCCACAGGCAGCTAACTGCTCCTAACCCCCATGGCCTGTAGGCATATTGATGAAAACAGGATTTCGTGCTCCAATGTTGAATAGCTAGGTCTTTTAGTATGATAATGAGATAAGGCCAAAACAGGACATCAAATCTTCAGTACGGAGCCACTACAGCATGGGGCCTGGAGGTGCCTGGGGGCTTCAATTAGATTATACCTGTCTGCTAGACACAGTAATACACATCCATTGTCTCTCCCAGCCACTCCGACTCCATCCTACGATTATGGATTATGAGCACGCCTTTCGAGGTACAGACTCATAAAAAATATCTGCGTGATCCTGCGGACCCCGCGCATCTGACAGTGTGACTCCCGAGTCGCTGATGGCTCGAGGACCTGAAATATAGAGATTGGGTTGCTGTGGAGGGCCAATCGGGCCATGTTTGATCTCCACGCGACAGGAAAAACAAACTGCATTCACTGGTACCTCTCGTGTCCTGATCCGATTGTCCTGGAGAAAGTTACCCCCTTTCTTAGATATTGGGAATAAATTCCGCAGGGAGCTAAAGGGTGGAGGTTATTAGCCCACCCTCTGACACCGAGGAGAAGAACTGTTGTGAACGTTCTGGAGACGACTTCTGAGCAGAGGCTCCCTCTGGTGGTTGCTGATGGTATTGAAGCTGTATTGAATGACAAGGCTTCCTCACCTGGAAGCGAGGACTGGCAATCAGGAGAGACGGACTGGGCTGATATAAGTGAGCTGCCTTCCCATGATCCTCCCCGGTGATCAATTGTTGTTTCCTGGTCCATTTGGAAGTCAGCTGGTGTCTTGCCTTCGTCTGCTACTTTCAGATAAGTTATTTGCTGCTTGTTTCTATCGTGTTTGCTATTTCCATTTTTTGTCTGCACTTTTGTGGGAGGTTAGCCGGGTTCCCCTCCAGGGGCCTGTGCTACTCTCTGTTTTTCAGTAGCCACTGTTTATTTGTTCAATTGCTCTATCCCTGCTTTTTGAGTGGCTGCGGGTTAGCCTTTGGTTCACACCAGAGATCTGATTTAGCGGGTGGCGAGATCGTGTGATCTCAGCATTTTTGAAATCAGAAATGATGGAAGTTTTTCTAGGGTTTTGCTGGCTTGCAGACAGTATTCTGTCCTGTCCTATCTAGGCAATGTTTGGCCCCAGCGTTTGCTCACTCTATTTTCTGCCTGCGTTTGTATTTCATCTTGTCTAATCGCCATTATGTGTGGGGGCTCTACTCCAGGGCAGTTAGCTTTCCCGTTTCTATCTTTAGGTGTAGCTAGCTCTCCGGCTGTGCCGAGGCGTCTAGGTCACTGTAGGTATGTCCCACGGCTGCTTCTAGTTGTGCGGTTAGTTTAGGGGTCTGCAACCTTTTAGTTCCCAACCTCTCTGGTGTTCGGCTGCCTTGGCTGTTTTTTGCTCCTGTCCTCCTCAGCTGCCAAATCATAACAGAATCACCGGCCATGCTGTAAATTCTGTGGTACTCAAAAGAAGAAAAAAATAGGTAAAAAAAGAAAGGGGAAAAAAAAAGGTAGTCAGAATTTTTTTGTGTGTGTATTTTTTCCTCTTTGTCTCTGGGGGCTGTGGGAGGATTTTTTCTGCAATGGAGAACGGGCATTTGTCCGATTGTGTGGAGCAGCTTGCTGCTGAAGTTCGGAGTATTGCTAGCTATCTCGCTCGTTTGCCTGCTGTAGAACCTAAGATCCCTACTCCGGATTTATTTTTTGGGGATCGGTCTAAATTTTTGAATATTAAAAATAATTGTAAGTTGTTTTTTGCTCTGAAACCTAAGTCCTCGGGAAACGCAGCACAGCAGGTTCAAATTGTCATCTCCCTTTTGCGTGGCGACCCTCAGGATTGGGCCTTTTCCCTGACACCTGGGGATCCTGTTTTGACTGATGTTGATGTGTTTTTTCAGGCTCTGGGATTGTTGTATGATGAATCTAATGTTACTGATCATGCTGAGAAAACCTTGTTGGCATTGAATCAAGGTCAGGAAGCTGCAGAGCTATATTGTCAGAAATTCCAAAAGTGGGCAGTCCTTACTAAATGGAATGACGATGCCCTGGCAGCTCTTTTTCGGAAGGGTCTGGCAGAGACTGTAAAGGACGTTATGGTGGGATTTCTTGTTCCCTCTGGTCTCAATGACTCTATGTCATTAGCTATTCAAATTGACAGATGAGCGTAGAAATATGCGAGAGGTGGTGATGCCTTGCGAGCCAGCCCCTAAGCCCGTGCAGTGTGATGGAGTGGTTTCTGGGGCTCAGCGTCGAGAGTTTCGAAAGCGTAATAAGTTGTGCTTCTATTGTGGAGACGCTTCTCATACTATTTCCGTCTGCACTAAGTGGGGAAGACGTTTTGCGCTCTCAGTTGTTTTGGGTAATGTTCAGACTAAATTTCTTTTGACTGTTACCTTGATTTGCTCCGTGTCCACATTTTCGGCTCAGGCTTTTGTTGATTCAGGAGCAGCTATAAACCTGATGGATTTTGATTTTGCCAAACGTTGTGGTTATCCCATGGTACCCCTGCGGAGGTGTATTCCTTTGCTGGGTATTGATTCTACCCCTTTGGCGGAGAATAAACGCCAGTTTTCGACCCAGGTGATAATACGGGTTGACCGGGACCACCAAGAGAATTGCAAATTTTTGGTGTTACATAATTTATATGACATTATTGTACTGGGTTTTCCTTGGTTACAGACTCATAATCCTGTTTTGGATTGGAAGTCTGTGTCTGTGGTCAGTTGGGGTTGTTAATGTGTTAGTAGTGACACTCCTGTTTTTTCTACCTCTCCCCAGTGTCAAGATGTCCCTGACTATTTGGCTGATTTTTCTGATGTGTTTAGTGAGAGTAAGGGCCCCGTCTCACATAGCGACGCACCAGTGATCCCGACAACGATATGAACTTGTCAGGATCGCTGGTGTGTCGCTACATGATCGCTGCTGAGCTGCCAAACAGGCAGCTCAGGCAGCGATCAGGACAGCGACACTGCGGGTAACGTCGCTTATTAACCCGCAGTGTACGCTGGATACCAGCCCGCTGATGCAGGGAGCTGGTAACCAAGGTACAGATCGGGTTTCCAGGCACTGCGCGGTGCCTGGAAACCCTATGTGTACCTTGGTTACCAGCTCCCCTGCAGCAGCGCGCTGGTATCCAGCGTACACATCGGGTTTCCATGCACTGCCCCGTGCGTGGAAACCCGATGTGTACCTGATCGCTGGTCTCCTGCCTGCCACATGCAGCGATGCGTGCTGGCCAACGGGAGACCAGCGATCAAAAAAATGTCCAGGCATTTCTGACACGACCAGCGATTCACAGCAGGGGCCTGATCGCTGGTACGTGTCAGACATAGCGAGATCGCTGCTGAAATCGCTGTTGCGTCACAAAACTTGTGACTCAGCAGCTATTTCGCTAGCGATCTCGCTATGTGAGACGGGGCCCTAAGTCTGCATCCTTACCTCCTCATAGGAGTTATGATTGCGCGATTGAGTTGGTACCCGGTTGTAAATTTCCCAAGGGTCAGCTCTTCAATTTATCTGTACCTGAGCATGATGCTATGCGGTCTTATATCAAAGAATCTTTGGAGAAGGGTCATATCAGACCATCCTCTTCACCCTTGGGAGCCGGCTTTTTCTTTGTGGCCAAAAAGGATGGTTCATTGAGGCCATGTATTGACTATCATCTCCTTAATAAGATCACCGTTAAATATCAGTATCCGTTACCCCTGATTTCTAATTTATTTTCCAGAGTGAAAGGTGCCAGTTGGTTTACCAAGCTTGGCCTTAGGGGGGCGTATACACTGTGTTCCAAATTATTATGCAAAAATTGTTTAGTAGTGATAAGGTAAGAAATTTTTGGTTTGTGAGGTAAACTCATTGATGGTGATGTGTGTCAGGGCTCTTTATATCACTGTAAGCAATTGCAGACACCTGTGCTAATTAGTTTGGCAGGTGTGTCCAATGAAAGGCAAGACTACTTAAGAAGGCTGTCCCACATTATTAAGCAGCCTACATTTTCTGCCAAAATGGGAAAGAAAAAGGATGTGTCGGCTGCTGAGAAGCAACAAATTGTGGAATGTTTAGGTCAAGGCATGACTACAATCAACATTGCCAAGACACTTCATCGTGATCATCGCACAATCAAGAAGTATGTAGCTGATTCATAGTACACACGTGTGCGTGCTGATAAGGGAGAATTGAGGACTCTTTCCTACAGGCAATTACGTCAGGTTAAAAGAGCAGCGGCAAAAAAGCCTTGTCATAGCAGCAGACAAGTTTTTGAAGCTGCTGGTGCCTCCAGCGTCCCCCGAACAACAAGATGCAGGGTCCTTCAGAGGTTTGCAGCTGTGCGTAAGCCATCCTGTCCACCTCCTCTATCCACTGCACACAAGCAGAAACGGCTCCAGTGGCCAAACAATACCTGAAGACTGACTTCAAAACTGTTTTGTTCACCGATGAGTGCCGTGCAACGCTCGATGGTCCAGATGGATCGAGTGGAGGATGGCTGGTTGATGGACACCCCATGCAAACACGGCTACGGAGGCAGCAAGGAGGAGGTGGAGTAATGTTTTGGGCTGGAATCATGGGGAGAGAGATTGTCGGCCCCTTTAGGATCCCTGAAGGGGTAAAGATGAACTCCATAGTGTATGTTGAGTTTCTCAAACAGCACTTCCTGCCATGGTTCAAGAAGAAGAACCGTGCATTCCGCAGCAAGATAATTTTCATGCATGATAATGCACCGTCTCATGCTGCACATAACACATCTGCATCTCTGGCTGCTATGGGCATAAAAGGGGACAAACTTATGGTGTGGCCCCCATGCTCCCCTGACCTCAACCCCATTGAGAACCTCTGGAGCATCATCAGAAGGAGTGTCTATGATGGCGGGAGGCAGTTCACATCTAAGCAACAGCTCTGGGAGGGTATTCTGTCATCATGCAAAACAACTGAAGCAGAAACCATCCAAAACCTGACAAATTGGAGGAGAGAGTTCAGAAGCTCCTTTCCAACAAGGGGTCCTATGTGCAAATGGAACATCACCTAGAATAAAGGTTTGAGTTGAAAACTGTTTGATTTCAGTTTGTAAGAACCTGCTAATGCTTATAATTTCACAAATGACCATTTTATTGTTCTTTATTAAAATGTAAAGGTTGAAAACTCTGCTGTGCATAATAATGTGGAACATGCATTGTGAGTGCAGTTTGAGTGTTTTATTTTTTAAAAAATATACTGTTATCATAGGCAGTTTCTACAAAAACCTTTCAATTGTCCTCTAATAGTTATTTGACTGGAAAAGTACAATGACTGAAATTCATATAGGTAATGTGGGAAAATCTGAGAAAATATTATTTGCATAATAATTTGGAACACAGTGTAATCTTATTCGCATCAAGCACGGAGATGAATGGAAGACGGCGTTTAATACCCCTGAGGGGCATTTTGAGTACCTAGTGATGCCTTTTGGGCTCACTAATGCCCCTTCCATCTTCCAGTCTTTCATGAACGATATTTTCCCGGGATTTGGTGGATTCGTTTATTTGGACGATATTTTGATATTTTCCAGTGACTGGGATTCTCATGTGGAACATGTTCGGATGGTATTCCGGATTTTGAGAGAGAATGCTTTGTATGTTAAGGGATCAAAATGTCTCTTTGGCGTACAGAAGGTTTCGTTTTTGGGATTCATTTTGTCTCTGTCTGCTATTGAAATGGACATCTGTGATTGGGTTCAGCCCACTTCATTGAAGCCTTTTCAGAGATTTTTGGGTTTTGCTACTTTTTACCATAAATTTATAAGTAATTTCTCTGGTATTGTGAAACCACTGACTGATTTGACCAAAAAGGGTTCTGATGTGGTGAATTGGTCTCCTGAAGCAGTTTCTGCGTTTCAGGAGTTCAAGCGGAGATTCACTTCTGCTCCTGTTCTACGGCAACCTGATGTTTCTCTACCATTTCAGGTGGAGATAGATGCTTCTGAGATTGGTGCAGAAGCCGTTTTGTCCCAAAGGGATCCTGTAGCCTCTAAGATTAACCCTTGCGCCTTCTTCTCCCGAAAGTTTTCCCCAGCTGAACGTAATTATAATGTGGGGAATCGGGAATTATTGGCTATGAAGTGGGCGTTCGAAGAGTGGAGACATTGGTTGGAGGGAGCCAAATATCAAGTTATGGTCCTCACTGAACACAAAAACTTGATCTATCTTGAATCAGCCAAGCGATTGAATCCCAGACAGGCCAGGTGGGCCTTGTTTTTCACGCGTTTTAACTTTGTGGTCTCCTTCCTCCCAGGTACTAAGAATGTTAAGGCGGATGCCCTCTCTAGGAGCTTCCTTGTGGATTCTATTGATGTGACTGAGCCTACGGCCATTCTGAAGGAGGGTGTCGTTCTTTCCGCTATCTCACCCGATTTGAGACTGGCCCTGGAGCAATTTCAGGGGGATAAACCAGAACGTTGCCCTGCGGGGAAATTGTATGTCCCAGACCAATGGAGAGAAAAAGTTATGTCTGAAGTTCATTGCTCTGCGTTGGCTGGTCATCCCGGTATTTTTGGTACTAGAGATTTGGTGAGTCGGTCCTTTTGGTGGCCCAATTTATCTCGTGATGTCAGGAATTTTGTGCAGTCCTGTGGGACTTGTTCTCGTTCCAAACCCTGTTCTCGCTCTAGTGGATTGTTAATGCCACTGCCGCTGCCCAGGAGGCCATGGACCCATATCTCTATGGATTTTATCTCCCACCTCCCTGTCTCTCAGAGAATGACTGTCATTTGGGTAATCTGTGATAGATTCTCCAAGATGATCCATCTTGTGCCTCTGCCAAAGTTGCCATCCTCTTCCGAGTTGATACCCTTGTTTTTTCAGCAGGTGGTTTGTTTGCACGGCATTCCGGAGAACATTGTGTCTGACAGGGGAGTCCAATTTGTTTCCAGCTTTTGGAGGACATTTTGTTCTAAACTGGGAGTTCAGCTGTCTTTCTCCTCTGCGTTTCATCCTCAGACCAATGGGCAGACTTAGAGAACAAACAGACCTTGGAGACTTATTTGAGATGTTTTGTGTCTGCTGATCAGGATGACTGGGTCTCTTTTTTGCCTCTGGCTGAATTCGCTCTTAATAATAGGGCCAGTTCTGCCACGTTGATGTCCCCATTTTTTCTGCAATTTCGGGTTTCATCCTCGGTTTTCTTCGGGACAGGTGGAGGCTTCTGTCTGTCCTGGAGTTGATTCTATGGTAGAGAGAATGAAGCAGATTTGGGATCAAGTAGTGGATAAGTTATCTCTCTCTCTGGAGAGGGCCCAGCGGTTTGCCAACCGACATAGGACTGATGGTCCTCGGTTTAAAGTGGGTGACTTGGTTTGTTTGTCCTCAAAGAATATCCCTATGAAGGTTGCGTCTCCAAAGTTTAAGTCAAGGTTCATTGGACCTTATAGGATCTTGGAAGTCCTTAATCCAGTTTCTTTTTGTGGCGTCCGCCCACTGCAGGTCTGAACTGCAGGTAACACAGCACTCCGAGAAACCCCGAGACCCTTTACCCCTATACAGGGATCTGGAATTATAGCGAAGCACAGGGGGTAGCTGCCTATGAGAGCAGTGGACCGGAGTAGGAAGGACGCTAGGACGGGAATAAAAAGCGAGACCAAAAGCGTAGTCAGAAGTCCAAGGGTCAAAACCAGGCGGACAGCAGAGGTACAAAATCGGCAGGCAGTAGAAGGGTCAGAAATCCAGGCAAAGGTCAGAAATACAATAGCAAAACAAACTAGCACACTGGGGAAACCAAGACTATATCTGGCGGCCTACAAGCCAGGCTACAAGGCATTTGAAGGGCATGGCTACCTCTCACAGGCTCACAGTCTGATGACCTCATCTGGACCGCCCCCAGAACCAGGCCAGATGGTGATGCATGAATGACACCAACCACTTCACCTCTGACAGAAGAGCGAAGCCTACGCCCACCTGACGCCTCCGCAGAGACACCTTCTCTGTCGCCAACATTACCCACAGGTGAAACATGGCGATGCGCGGCGACAGAGGCCGGCGTCAAAGGAGTGGAACCATATGAGGATACCGCACTCCTATCACCGGCATCACCAGCCGAAGGAGTCCGGCGCCTCCCAGCGGCCGAGGCAGGAACACCAGCCACTGAATCCAATGGCGACGTGACACTTTTCATTTGGCTCTTCCAGGGACGTTTAAGATTCATAACGTATTCCACAAATCTTTATTGAAAAGGTTTGTCGAGCCAGTGGTTCCTATGATTGCGCCTCCTGAGCCTGTTTTGGTTGAGGGCAATCTGGAGTATGAAGTGGAGAAGATATTGGATTCTCGTTTTGCTAGACGGAGACTCCAGTACTTGGTTAAGCGGAAAGGTTATGGTCAGGAGGACAATTTTTGGGTGTTTGCTTCTGATATTCATGCGGAGAGACTGGTTCGTGCCTATCACCGAGATCATCCTGATCGGCCTAGTGGCGCAGGTGAGGGTTCGGTGACCCCTCCTCAAGGGGGGGGATACCGTTGTGAACATTCTGGAGACGACTTCTGAGCAGAGGCTCCCTCTGGTGGTTGCTGACGGTATTGAAGCTGTATTGAATGACAAGGCTTCCTCACCTAAAAACGAGGACTGGCAATCAGGAGAGACGGACTGGGCTGATATAAGTGAGCTGCCTTCCCATGATCCTTGCCGGTGATCAATTGTTGTTTCCTGGTCCATTTGGAAGTCAGCTGGTGTCTTGCCTTCGTCTGCTACTTTCAGATAAGTTATTTGCTGCTTGTTTCTATCGTGTTTGCTATTTCCATTTTTTGTCTGCACTTTTGTGGGAGGTTAGCCGGGTTCCCCTCCAGGGGCCTGTGCTACTCTCTGTTTTTCAGTAGCCACTGTTTATTTGTTCAATTGCTCTATCCCTGCTTTTTGAGTGGCTGCTAGTTAGCCTCTGGTTCACACCAGAGATCTGATTTAGCGGGTGGCGAGATCGTGTGATCTCAGCATTTTTTAAATCAGAAGTGTTGGAAGTTTTTCTAGGGTTTTGCTGGGTTGCAGACAGTATTCTGTCCTGTCCTATCTAGGCAATGTTTGGCCCCAGCGTTTGCTCACTCTATTTTCTGCCTGCGTTTGTATTTCATCTTGTCTAACCGCCATTATGTGTGGGGGCTACCTATTCCTTTAGGGCTCTACTCCGGGGCAGTTAGCTTTCCCATTTCTATCTTTAGGTGTTGCTAGCTCCCCAGCTGTGCTGAGGCGTCTAGGTCACCGTAGGTACGTCCCACGGCTGCTTCTAGTTGTGCGGTTAGTTTAAGGGTCTGCAACCTTTTAGTTCCCAACCTCTCTGGTGTTCGGCTGCCTTGGCTGTTTTATTCTCCTGTCCTCCTCAGCTACCAAATCATAACAAGGAACCTAGCAAGTTTAAGAACTGTGAGCGCATGGCAGACTCTCTCTATTCTCACAGAAGAACAAGACGATGATAATCTAAGAAGGAACAGGGGACAGATCTGCCAAGGGAGCAGCGGCACACGTTTTGGGGACTGTCTGGCAACTAAGATTCTTACCTGTGGACTGCAGAGCTCCTGGCGTCCACATGCAACCTACAGCCTGGTAAAATTGAACTCTAGCCTAATACGTCTAAGCCTTGTACCATTGTTGCTATATTTTACTCTGACTGCAAATCCACTGTAATTCTGTTGTATAGCTTACTGCATATTTCTGTAATTATCTAGTGCGCCCTTAAGGCAATTAAACCATAAAATTAATTTTAGGCTGATGCTTTTACTCTGGATACAAATCTTAGAATACCCAGTGGGTAACAGAACATCCTCCCCGGCGGCCATTTGCTCTAGGTGCAGTTCCCTTACTGACCTGAGAGACAAATGGGGCACCGGAGAGCTGTGCCTGTGTACAGTCATGGACAAAAGTTTTGAGAATGACACAAATATTAATTTTTACAAAGTCTACTGCTTCACTTTTTCTAATGGCAATTTGCATATACTCCAGAATGTTATAAAGAGTGATCAGCTTAACAGCAATTACTTGCAAAGTCAATATTTGGCTAGAAAATGAACTTTATCCCCCAAAACACATTTCAACATCATTGCAGCCCTGCCTTAAAAGGACCAGCTAACCTCTTTTCAGTGATTGCTCCATTAACACAGGTGTGGGTGTTGATGAGGACATGACTGGAGATCAATCTGTCATGATTAAGTAAGAATGACACCACTGGACACTTTAAAAGGAGGCTGGTGCTTGGCATCATTGTTTCTCTTCTGTTAACCATGGTTATCTCTAAAGAAACACGTGCAGTCATCATTGCAATGTACAAAAATGGCCTAACAGGGAAGAGTATCGCAGCTAGAAAGATTGTACCTCAGTCAACAATCTATCGCATCATCAAGAACTTCAAGGAGAGAGGTTCCATTGTTGCCAAAAAGGCTCCAGGGCACCCAAGAAAGACCAGCAAGCGCCAGGACCGTCTCTTAAAAGCGTTTCAGCTGCGGGATCGGGCTACCAGCAGTGCAGAGCTTGCTCAGGAATGGCAGCAGGTAGGTGTGAGTGCATCTGCACGCACTGTGAGGCTGAGACTCTTGGAACAAGGCCTGGTCTCAAGGAGGGCAGCAAAGAAGCCACTTCTCTCCAGAAAAAACATCATGGACAGACTGATATTCTGCAAAAGGTACAGGCAGTGGACTGCTGAGGACTGAGGTAAAGTTATTTTCTCTGATGAATCCCCTTTTCGATTGTTTGGGACATCAGGTAAACGCCTCATTCGGAGAAGACAAGGTGAGCGCTACCACCAGTCTTGTCTCATGCCAACTGTTAAGCATCCTGAAACCATTCATGTGTTGGGTTGCTTCGCAGCCAAGGGAATCGGCTCTCTCACAGTCTTGCCTAAAAACACAGCCATGAATAAAGAATGGTACCAGAATGTCCTTCAAGAGCAGTTTGGCGATCAACAATGCCTTTTCCAGCATGATGGAGCACCTTGCCATAAAGCAAAGGTGATAACTAAATGGCTCAGGGAACAAAACATAGAGATTTTGGGTCCATGGCCTGGAAACTCCCCAAATCTTAATCCCATTGAGAACTTGTGGTCAATCATCAAGAGACGGGTGGACAAACAAAAACCTAAAAATTCTGACAAAATGAAAGCATTGATTGTGCAAGAATAGACTGCTATCAGTCAGGATTTGGTCCAGAAGTTGATTTAGAGCATGCCAGGGAGAATTGCAGAGGTCCTGAAGAAGGGTCAACACTGCAAATATTGACTTGCTGCATTAACTCATTCTGTCAATATAAGCTTTTGTTACTCATATGTTTGCAATTATATTTCTGTCTGTGATAAAAACATGTCAAACACACATAAAAACCAGAGGGCAGCAGATCATGTGAAAATATAATATTTGTGCCATTCTCAAAACTTTTGGCCATGACTGTAGTTACGTCACATTGGTGACGTGGAAGGAACTGGGTTTCCTTCACACCGTGCATAGGCAGAAATCTGTCATCATTGGTGGGGGCAGGGTTGGACTACATCTCAGCAGGTTTGCTATGCCTCTAATGACAATCTGCTGATAAAACAGTGATGTTATCAAAATTACAGCGAGTAGCTGCTTAGAATTAAATGGCAAAAACCTGGTGACAGATTCCCCGAGGATCCATGGAGTACTGCTAAGGCAATGCTATTAAAATAGCATCAATCAATTCACCTAAGAATTAGTCTTTGGATTTCAAAATATTCCCTTGTTGTTTTTCATTTTTAATGACCCCTATAAATCTCCATTACAAGGTAATCCCCTAAACTCCTGTTCAATAACTCAAGCATATCAAGTATCTTCAGATGTAATTAGAAACACAGAATGGTTCAGGACTACTGGCTAAACGAAGAGTGGGCTAATGGGCATCACATCTGCATCCCATGGGTTTGCCTGCAGTAAATGTCACCCAGCGTGCTCAAAGACATACGAAACAGACTGTGTGCTCCACCTGCACATCAGAAAGTGTTGGTGGTGAAGTACCGTGGTGTATGTATTGTGCATGTACTCCAACTACACATCAGAAAGTATTTGTAATGTCTGCCTGAGGCCACAGGCACAAAAGGCTACCTCGGGCAGACTTGGCACAAGCAACGCCGTCTGACAGACTCCAGAGAACTCACATTACCCTTTAACCCCTGTACTGGGATCTGGTTTATAATAGGATCCAGTGGAATGCTACCTTAGAAGGGCTTCCGTCCAGGGGTAGGAATGGTCGCCAAGCAGTGTCAGAGCCGAGAGGTCATGCCAAGGACAAAATCAGGATCCCTAAGAATAGTCAGAAACAAGCTAGGGTCAAAACAGGAATACATTAAACAAAACAGGAGCAGATAATGCACACCAAGCCAGGGAACACTAAGCTATATCTGGCAACTTCCATCAGCAAGCTGCAAGTCTAAGTAGGGTGTGGTGCTCTCCACTTGGCTGGAGCAGGGAGCTGGTAACTTCAGCTGGAAACACACACACCCATACTCCCAGACCAGACGGCACTACAGGTCCCAGCTACTGTAATCTTAGTGGCCGGCAAAGCACATATTCCAGAGATTTTGGTTCTGACATTCCTATCACCAGTGCCACCTGCAAAATGAATATAGCAGCACCTGGTGGCAGAAGTAGAAGTCGCAGGTGCAGATTTTGGTGGAGATGTGACAGTATTGATGGTGGTATATGTATTGTGGATGTGCTCCAACTACACAACAGAAAGTATTGGTTGTGGTTTATTTAGTGGTCAGCGTGAGCAGGAGACAATGAGAGCTGCTTTCAGCAGCCTGCCAGCACCTCGGATTAGCACAAACTGTTCCGCTTGTTCCCAGGTTCCGGTACGTGTCACAGGGACACACGTATATGAAACACGGACAGAAAACGGACACACTGATGTAACACGAATTTCACATACGTGCATGCAGATGGCGCACGAACGTGGATCTCACCAGTACTGGTTTTTCCTGTACAGTAATCATGAGAAGGAGGCCTAAGAAAGTAGACAAGAGAGATGAGTATAGTTGATGCCTAGCTATGTAACTACAAGCGAACACCGCCATCTGCTGGTCAAAGGCGAAAGTGAAAGTAAAGGAAGAATTACAGTAGTAGGAACTTAATAGTGGGAACCTATTTTCCGACACAAAGAGACTAAAGACGACACCAGGTCAGATAACAACTGTGTCTCAGTTACTAATTATAGAAGGCCTGGCTGGGCTGAGAAGAGCCAATTGGTGCCAGAACCTGTACTGGGACAGATCATTTGGCTGATAGGTGGGCTAATAGCCACCATCACCACAGAAGGGTCGAGAACGATCAGATGCCGGAGAAGGCCTGAGCTTTGAGGACGATCGATAAGCAGTGGCAGTAGAAGATCTGTAATCAGTGCCAGTAGAAACTCCGTAAGCAGTGCCAGTAGAAGATCCGTAAGCAACCCAGTAGAAGATATGTACCCCTCACCATTACAAGATACATGAGCAGTGCAAGTAGAAGACTGTGACCAGATCTGAATAAGGCTTGGGAGACGATCTGGCTGTAGCAGAGGACCGATCCTGTTGGCCGTTACTTCCAGCGTAGACTATGGTACAGGGTGTGGGCTGGGGACGTTCTTCGGGGAACAGAGAAGGCACGTGTGACAAGCACATTGTATATATACCAAGAGACTCGCATATCTAGGACTTGTGAAATACCGATGACCCCCGCAATAAAAAGTGTAACTATTAGAGGTGTTTATAGATACTATGACTAGCACAGGCCTAGTACTGAGAGCGACAACAATAAAGTTGAGATATAAAGGTATTAGCTGTCGGTTAACTGCTAGATTAGAACAGTGTATGTAATAGAACGCTGCATAAATATTGCATTTAGTCATATTGCTGTGTCATAATATACTGTATTTCTTGTAGAAAACTTGGCACTCAGGTAAATGTTGTAAGCAGATAATTTTATTTTGTGCAGGCAATCCAAAACGTTTCCGGCCACCATTGATTGTGGATACTTCACACTAGACCTTGTAAATCGCGGTCCCAGAGTCTGAAGGAAGAGTGAAGAGGCCACAATCCAAGCTGCTGGAGGTCTAGTGTGAAGTCTCCACAAGAAGTGATGGTTTGGGGAGCCATGTCATCTGCTGGTGTAGGTCCACTGTGTTTTATCAAGACCAAAGTCAGCGCAGCCGTCTACCAGGAAATTTTAGAGCACTTCATGCTTCCCTCTGCCGACAAGCTTTTTGGAGATGGAAATCTCATTCTCCAGCAGGACTTGGCCCCTGTCCACACTGCCAAAAGTACCAATACCTGGTTTACAAACAACAGTATCACTGTGCTTGATTGGCAGCAAACTCGCCTGACCTTAACCCCATAGAGCATCTATGGAGTATTGTCAAGAGGAAGATGAGACACCAGACCCTACAATGAGACGAGCTGAAGACTGCTATCAAAGCAATCTGGGCTTCCATAACCCCTCAGCACTGCCACAGGCTGACCGCCTCCATGCCACGCCACATTGATGCAGTAATTGATGCCAAAGGAGCCCGACCAAGTATTGAGTGCATTTACTGAACATACATTTAAGTAGGACAACATTTTGGATTTCAAAATCATTTTTCAAGCTGGTGTTATAAAGTATTCTAATTTACTGATATAATGACCTTTGGGTTTTCATTGGCTGTAAGTCATAATTATCAACATTAACAGAAATAAACACGTGAAATAGATCACTCTGTGTGTAATGACTCTCTAGAATATAGGAGATTCACTTTTTTTATTGAAGAACTGAAATAAGTTCACTTTCTGATGAAATTCTAATTTTGTGAGAAGCATCTGTACTTTTTAAGCCTCAGTGACATCATTGGAATAGTAACCGCAGCGAAGTATTGGATTTCACCTAAAGATTAGGGATGAGTGAACCCAAACTTTAAAGTTCAGGGATTGAACCAGACACCTAGTAGTCCAGTACCGAACCCTGAACACAAACTTTTTACCAGAAGTTTGGTTTACTGTTGTACAGGGCCTCATTTTCCTAACTTTTTTTTATATTCAATCCACTTCACAATCTTTTTAAATTCGGCTCAAAATTTTTCAGAGGCCAAGTCAAGTTCTTGCTTTTTGCCATCTTGTTGCCGTTGTTGTCGTCGCATATCGGTACCATCTGCTGGAAATGAGTATTCATTCTTGTCACATACATCTCTTCCACAGTCCATAACTTGATACATTCATTGACAGATTCATGTTTTTTTTTACGGTGATTAATGATGAGCAAACGTGCTGGGATAACGTCTTATCCGAGAATGCTCGGCAAATGGGCGTGCTCGTATATTATGTTTTAGTCCCTGCAGTTGCATGATTTGTGGCTGTTAGACCGCCTGAACACATGTGGGGATTGCCTGTTTGTTAGGTGTTTCTCCACATACCGATATAGTAGGGTTCATCAGAGGATATGCTGGTGTTCCGTCAGTGCGGTATTAACCTATAGCCCCAACGCAATACCATTGATATGACCATAGGTTGACACCACACTGACAGAATGCCAGCATATCCCCTGATAAACCCCAGTGTATAGGTATGGGGTGAAACGTGTTTGGATTTATATTCTGAGAAGGGACTATCAATCAGAATCACAAGCTAAGTTTATTGAATTTATTCAGGATAGTGGTTACCACGGCCCTATTGCCTGTATCTAACTCATACTGTATGGTATCTAATATGTATGTGAGGCTTAGAGCACCCCCATCTGGGAAACTGACTGACAGATGGGAGCAATATTGAATATCTAACTATCTATTGGAGATAAATGCCACCTGGAGCGCACCTGTAGGGGCGGCTTAGGGACATAAAGGACAGCCGCCGATGAGCGGGGGTGCCTTACCGCTTAAACTTAGGGTGCCATCCTCCGCTGACAGGTAGGGACTCCTGTAGGGAGCAATAGGGTGTAATAGTTTGCACTTATCTTCTGGTGAAGGGTTCAGTAAAGTCGTTGGAATACAATCCTGATAATAGATTATTCTCATTGTAATTACACCCACTAATATCTGATGGTAACGAGAGCTTATTAATGTTTATAACTTGGTAATAATAAAAGTTATATTTCAGGGGTCCATACTCCTCTGTGGTTTGCAAACTAATCGGGCCTTGTTCATTATAATTTTTTTTTGTTTTTTCTTGAATTATAATGGCAGGAATTGCAGTTTTTTTTGCAATTTCACCACACAGAATTATTTTCCCGTTTTCCAGTACACGATATGGTAAAACCAATGATGTCATACAAAAGTGAAACTCGTCCCACAAAAAACAAGTCCTCAGATGGCCGATATTGACGGAAAAATAAAAGTTATTGCTCTGGGAAGAAGGGAGCAAAAAAACGGAAACGCAAAAACTGAGATACCCCTGGTCTTTAAGGGGTTAAGCTATCACCTTGCTGTTCTAAAGCTTCTTTCCCTGCTTCCACATATAGTTGGTGGTAGGGGTCTTCCTTTTCTTGACTCTGGTGTATTCTTAAATGTTGTAACTTTTTGAATGCATAATAAAAATGTTAAAGTAACCGCTGAAGAGAAGAATCAGCAGCTGAGCGCTAAACAGTTTTTTTTTATCCCATCAAAAATGCTGTAAAATAATAATAAAAATGTACTCACCTTACAATCCCTCATTACTACTCCTCCAGAGCTTCCTCTGTCAGTCTCTGTACTCGTTCGGCCTGGACGGACATGTGATTGCTTCAGGCAATCACTGGCTGCAGAGATTACCAACTGCAGCACTTACAGGGGACCCCGGCAGCTTTGGTACAGGAACGGTAAAGTGAGGACGCTTTAAAGGGAATCTGTCGGGAGGTTTCTGCTATTTAAGCCTAGAGCAGCATAATATAGCACAGGAGACGCTGATTTCAGGGATGTGTCACTTACTAGTATATGTGTTGTAGTTTCAATACAATCAGAGATTATCACTACAGGACTAGGTCTCACGTGCCAGGCAGTCCAGTGAATCTCTATAACCCCACCACTGATTGGCAGCTTCCTGTGTACATTGTCAGCAAGCTACCAATCAGTGGTGTGGGCGGGGTTATACACAGCTCAGCAATCAAAGCACTGTTACATCTACAACAGAGAAAACAGGGATTGTGTCAGAACTGCAGCAAGTAGCCCAGTAGGCGACATATTGCTGGAATCCGGGTCTCTTTCCTTACCCCATACTGCTCTCAGATTACATAGGCAAACCTGCTGACTGATTCCCATTAAGTCATAATTGCCTCCCTTCAGGTGATATTCCCATCTCCAAGATCCTATTCCAATATGTAGTAGGTGTAATAATATTATTAGAAAATACTCCAATTAGAAATGCATAGTTCTTCTGATTTGCTATGTCTCTTCCTCATGTTCACATATTGATTTACCTTAGGTATCCATGGTTACGTCCACTGATGAAGTGATAGTTAGTTAGCTAGTTGCTAGTGGTCGTAACAATGGATTTCTAAGGTCCTGCAATGCCTGCACGTGGAAAGAGACAGAGAATCAGAAGAACTATACTACATTTCTAATTGGAGGTATTTTCTAATATTATTATTACATCTACTACATATTGAGATAGGATCTTGGAGATGGGAATACCTCTTTAAATCATTTTCTGTATTATATGTCGACTTGAGCTATAAATTTCATCTTGAATTGTAGTCCTGTGCCTATTTCCTCTTGTACGGCCTCAGGAGACGTCCCTAAGCACTGAAAACACCTGGTGCACCTCAGGGGACGGATTTACTGGAAAGAAGGAGATTCATTGAATGTAATGCTTGTCATCCCAAGGTACTGGGCACAGGATCCAGGGCACATGCCTCTCATGCCAGACCTGTCTAGAGATGCCTCTCATGCCCAGACCTGCTCTAGAGATGCCTCTGGTGCCCAGACCTGCTCTAGAGACGTCTCTCATGCCCAGACCTGCTCTAGAGACGCCTCTGGTGCCCAGACCTGCTCTAGAGACGTCTCTCATGCCCAGACCTGCTCTAGAGACGCCTCTGGTGCCCAGACCTGCTCTAGAGATGCCTCTCATGCCCAGACCTGCTCTAGAGACGCCTCTGGTGCCCAGACCTGCTCTAGAGACGCCTCTCATGCCCAGACCTGCTCTAGAGACGCCTCTGGTGCCCAGACCTGCTCTAGAGATGCCTCTCATGCCCAGACCTGCTCTAGAGACGCCTCTGGTGCCCCTGCTAAATCATACAGATTGCTAAAAATCGGCACTAATAATATATTGCTACTTGCAGTAAATTCTTGTATTTTGCATTGTATAGTGACACATATCAGTACATAATAATGTGACGTCTTATTGCTTTTCTAGAGAAAATAATTTCATCAAAGATTTCCCCCAACTGGCAGACGGACTCCTGGTTATCCCACTCCCTGTGGAAGAACAGTGCAGAGGTGTTCTATCGGACGCCACGACCGGACATACTGCTGCTGACAGGTCAGTGCCGCATTAAGCACATCTGTCTTACTAAGGCCTTCCTTTTAGCATATACGTTGTGATGAAAAAACGTGATACAATGGTGAATTCATAGCAGACAAATTACACCTGAGGCTAGGCTCACACTGCGTTATGGCTCCATGTCCGATGTTGAAACCATAGGGATATTTTCCAGTCGTAAAAATGTATTGCACCTATTGAAGATAATTCTGTCCTTATATTCCACCGTTAGTCAGTATACATCTATATTATTTAGATACTGCTTTGGTCTAATTACTGACGTTCAAGAAGCATTCCTTCTCCTCTTTCTACTTCTCCTCTTCTTCCTCCTTCTCCTCCTCCTCTTCCTCCTTCTCCTCTTCCTCCTCCTCCCATCACAGTTTTTATCCTCTTGATATATTGCAGTCATCCTATTATACAGCATTGTGTACTTACAATTGCTCATTTTCCCTTTCTACCCAGATAATTCTTCTCTTTTCCATTAGGTCTATGACATCACATGATTAAACACTGACTAGTTGAATCCTTCTAAGCTCTATGTAGAAACAGGAGGTCAGTTTTCCCTGCTTGAGTCATAAGTTACTGCAAAAATCCCTGGCGGAGGAAGGAGAGGAGCAGATGGCTCAGGAGTTGAAGAGGGGAATGATTTATGCAGGGATAAGAGACTGCCTGTATCTACATAGAGCAGAAAAACAGAGAATTATCTGGGTAGAAAGGCAAAATGAGCAATTGTAAGTACACAATGCTGTATAGTATGATGACTGCAATATATTAAGAGGATAAAAACTTTGATGGGAGAAGGAGGAGGAGGAGGATGAAGGAGGAGAGGAGAAGGAGGGTTAGGAGGTGTAGTAAGAGGTGTTTATACATGGAATACCGAAAGGAAAACTTATACTCCTAGATCCATCCTTAAGTCTCATCTTAGAGACAACGCCCTTCTCAAGTGCACATCAGTTTCAGTTCATCTGAACTGGACTCTGTTGAAGGTTGTTCAGACAGAATGGACACCAGTGGGTCTGATCTAGACAGCAGCACATTTAAACAAAAAAGACCGTCTAACTCCGGTTCTCCTCAAGATTATCAATTACATCCAGCAAAAAACGACCAGGAGGCAAGAGGAGCAACAAGCAATACACAAAAAGAAACCACATGTACCAGACATGGAAGTAGCGATATGTTCTAAATCTCATCATAATTCCAATATGGATACATTTACAGTACTGAATTTGACTGGCATGATTATTTCTTCTGAACAACTACCTGTCCTTTCCAAAGGTTGGAATTTTACCTCCACCAGGAAACCAGATTTACTTGATAAATTGCTGGACACTAACAAGTTTATGAGATTACTCAGTGGTAGAGATGAGCGACTTTGCCTCCGGGAGGGTCGAGTCGGGTTTCGGTCAGTTAGACTTTTCCAAAAGTCGAGTCGAACGAAGTCGGCAGACTATCGGAAAAAGTCGAGTCAGAGTCGGAAACCAGACCCCAATGCAAGTCAATGGGGAAGCAAAGTCGGCATGGAGTGGAGGACAGTAAACACACCTACAGTGCCCATTTCAATGCCAACGACATCAATTCTTATTACTTAAGCTTGTCAACCTTCATTTACTTTATAATAACAGTAATGCATTGAAAACTGGGGGTTATTTGGCTAAAGTTGTGGGGGGGCAGGGCTGGCTCCAGGTTTTCGTGGGCCCCGGGCCAAAGAGTCTCAGTGGGCTCCTTTAACACAGACCACAATACGTGATGCTCCGATACAGCAGAGAAATATAGGTATAGTACAATGCCAAATACTTCACTCCTTACATTACATGACTGATATTTATTGTAAATTCTACAATAGCTCAAAAACCGGACGGTATATTCCTCCATACAGTATAATGGCCACCACATAGTGCGCCACACAGAATAATGAGCCCCATATATTGCTCTATACAGAATAATGAGCCCCATATATTGCTCCATACAGAATAGGCCCCATATGTGCTCCTTATATAAAGGGCCCTATATGATGCCTCATAAATAATGAACCCCATATGATGCTCCAGTGTATGATGAGCCCCATATAATGCTTCAAAATATAATGGTCCCCATATACAGTATAATGCTGCATATATAATGGGCTCCATGTGATGCTCCAGTATATAATGGGCCCCATATATGATGTTCCAGTATATAATGGGCCCCATATATGATGTTCCAGTGTATAATGGGCCCCATATATGATGCTCCAGTGTATAATGGGCCCCATTTATAATGCTCCAGTGTATGATGGGCCCCATATATAATGCTCCAGTGTATAATGGGCCCTATCTATGATGCTCAACTGTATGATGGGCCCCATATATAATTCTCCAGTGTATAATGCTTCACATATATTGCTCCAGACATTAAAAAAAAATGAAATACCTCTCCTCGCTGGGCACTGCTCTACTCTGGACTCCTCAGCGTCGCCATTTCCAGCTCTCTGCACTGGGGACTGTTCAGGCAGAGGGCGCACAGACGTGACATCATCGCGCTCTATGACCTGAAGGTCACTGTCAGGAACGCGGAAGACGTCACAGCGGTGGAGCAGTGAGAGGTAAGTATTGCAAGTGCTGGGGCCCTGAGCAGCTAGCAGGGGGGGCACACTCATGGGCGCCGGGAACTGGCACAGGGCCCCTCATAGTACGCTGGTGTCCCTGACGGCGAGTGGGCCCCCCACTGCTCACGCCCCGGCACTTGCCCGGGTGCGCCAGGTGCTGACGCCGGCCCTGGGGGGGTACAGCCCAGTTAGGGAGGTTGAAAACTGGCATAAGTTGAGGTGTAGGCTGGACGTTCAGCAGCTGCAAATGGAGGAATTGGAGAAGTCGGAGGCAGAGGAGGACAAAGCGAGCCATTTTTCTGGCAACCTATGTGTCATCAGGGAAGGTGGTACAAAATCCTCTGAAGCCCAGGCATGGTTCATTTTAATGAAGGTGAGATCACCTACATTTTGGGTCGACAGCTGGGTCCTTCTTTCTGTCAGGATTGATCCAGCAGCACTGAAGACTCTTTTGATAGCACACTACCGCAGGGCAAGCGAGCTCCTGTAAGGCATATTGTGCCAATTCAGGCCAGGTGTCCAGTTTACAGGCCAAGTAGTCAAAGGGAATGAACTGTGAGGGAGACATCGATAGTGAGGAGAGGTAATTTTGAACCATAGTTGACAACTGCTGTCTCCTGTCTGTTGCAATCGATTCAGTATTAACAGTCGTGTGAGCGGTCCTCGAGAAATCAGTCCCAACATGGTCATGAAACCCTGTCTCCAATGCCACTTCGGCTGTGTGCACCACGAACACCTCTTCCATTTGCCCCGTACGGCTCGTGGTAGAACCTGCACTGCTGCTGTTTGCTGGGAATGCTCTAACAAACGGTTTACCAGAGTTGCTTGTTTGTTCCCCAATTTTAGTTCTAGGTTCTCCTGTGGCATGATGTTCTGTAATTTGCCTTTATAGCTTGGATCGAGGATGCTGGCCAACCAGTAGTCGTCATCCTTCATAATTTTGGCAATGCGGGGGTCCCTTTTTAGGATCCGCAAGACATAATCACACATGTGAGTCAATGTTCCAGGTGTCAATGATGCACTGCCAGTGGTGGGTGGAGGAGCACTTTCTGGCAAATCCATCCCTCCAGTCACGCACAAACCCTGTACCTGACCTAGGCAAGCCAGCATTTTCTCTTGCCCCCTGAGAAGCATGCTCCTCCCAAAATAATCATCCCCTCATCGTCCTCCTCTTCTTCCTCCACCTCGTCCAGGACAGTTCCCTGAGCAGACAATGGCTGACTGTCATCAAGGCTTCCTCCTCCTCCTCCTCTTCCTCCTCCGCTGCAGACGCCTGATCCTTAATGTGCTTCAAGTTTGCATGAGCAGACGCATAAGTGGGATGCTCATGCTTATGATGGCGTTGTCTGCGCTTACCAGCCGTGTGCATTCCTCAAAACACTGAAGGACTTTACAGAGGTCTTTCAGCTTTGACCACTGCACACCCGTGTATCCTCTCACAAATGCATTACAGCCTGCCTCTGTTCGCACAGCCTCTCAAACCATGTGCATGGTGGAGTTCCATCTTGTTGCAACATCTATGATTAGGCGGTGCTTGGGGAGGTGGAGCGATTGCTGCAGCCTCTGCATACGACTGGAGCCTATGGACGAGCAACGGATGTGCGAGCACAGTCTTCACACCTTATGGAGCAGGGCTGTTAACGCCGGATAATTATTTATGAAGCACTGCACAACCAGGTTCAAGGTGTGAGCCAGGCAAGGTATGTGTCTGAGTTTTGCCAGGGCTATGGCCGCCACAAAATTATGGCCATTATCACTGACTACCTTGCCTGGCTCAAGATGTAGACTGCCCAGCCATAACTCGTTTCTTGCTGCAAGTAATGGGCCAGTACCTCCGCGGTGTGTCTGTTGTTGCCCAAAAGACATCATCTTTAAAACAACCGGCTGACGCTTACCACTAGCTGTTCGATAGTGGGACACCTTGGTGCAACATGGCAGCTGCGGATAGAGTGCTCGTGCGACTGCACTCTGTCGATGAGCTTTCGCTGCTGGAGGAGGAGGAGGGTTGAACGCCTACAGCCAACTGTTGCCTATACCGTGGGCTAGGCAGCACTGTCCCACGCCACTGTCCCCTGTGGACCCTGCATCCACCACATAAACACGTGCGCAGTGATGGACACGTAACGGCCCTGGCCATGCCTACTGGCCCATGCACTGTTGTGAGGTGCACCTTTCCACTCACTGATTGAGTGCGTGGACAATGCAGTCTTTCACATGCAGGTGGAGGGTAGGGATGGCTTTTCTAGAAAAGTGACGACTGGGTAGGTCATAGCATGGGACAGCGTAGGCCATGAGCTCTCGGAATGCTGCACTTTCAACTAAACGGAAGGGCATCATCTCTAATGAGATCAATTTGGCAATGTAGGCGTTCAAAGCCATTGTACGCGGATGAGAGGATGAGTACTTTCTTGTCCTACTCAGAGCAGAGTGTCTGCTAGGGTGAGCTGGACTTGAGAGCTTCATATGGGGGAACTAGCAGTGGAACATGGCGGACTGAGAGGGGTTTGGTGGTGATGGTGGTGGTGGTGATGGCTAGATTCAGTCTTTCGTTGCAAAAACATTGTGATTCCCTGACTGCTTTGGCCTTGTGACGACACCTCAACATTTCTTGCTGGTGGTGTGCTAACCGGTGGGCTTACAGTGGGGGAAGCGATGTAGCATTGTGTTGTGAATGTGTTAGAAATGAATTCTGAGCAGAAGCCCCCTCTGGTGGTTACAAACAGTATGAACCATTCAATGAAGATTGTGAAGATTGGCAATCAGGAGTTACA
>JARQOD010000008.1:160571744-160608922 GCA_033576555.1 Oophaga sylvatica
GACCAGCTCTATCCTCTCCTAGTGTATCCTCACCCATCCCTGTAGACTGTGAGCCCTTGTGGGCAGGGTCCTCTCTCCTTCTGTACTTGTGTGTGCCTTGTATTGCTCATGTTTACTGTACTTGTCTATATTTGCCCCTCTTCACATGTAAAGCGCCATGGAACAAATGGCGCTATAAAAACGTATAATAATAATATAAATAACCCGGCAAAAAAGCAAAAAAAAAGCTTCATACGTCAAGTTATGGCTCTTGGAAGGAGAGGAGGAAAATATGAAATAATGACCGTTGTCCCCACAGTGGAGGGGTTGAATTAATCAGAATTCTTGCATTTTTCACATTGGCCACTGGGTCTAATCCTAGACTCAGAACTGCCTGTTTTTCAGGAAAACCACATGGACATTAGCAGCAAAACCTGGATTAGCAGCAAAACCTGGACTGAGGCATATAATGAGCATGCTCCGACTAGCGCAAATAGTCATTGTGCAGGGAGAGGGAGGAGGTGAGCTGTGACTAGCTGTGACACCATTCTATGCCCCTGCTACATCTATAGAGGAATGATGATGGGAGTGTAAAGGTTTTGATGCTACATACCATATCCCCCAATGAGTTATACTTTTGGGGGGCTGTATCTAACTTTGTACATGTCACGCTCACGACCTGACTTGTGGGCGTGAGCCAGGGGGTTGTGGCCCCACTGTGCCACAAACCAGACTACCCTGGAAGAGGCGTGACTAGGACAGCTGCCTCGGTCTTCACTGGAGCCTCTGATGGTGAGGTCAGGCTTGTGCGGCAGGCAGCTGCCAGGTGCCACTTCAGGGTGGTGTCTGGTTGTGGCTGCTGATTCCACTTGGGAAGATGGTGGCACGACTGAGACACAGGGCAAGCAGGCACGGCGGAGACACAGGACTGGCAGGCACAGAGGAGACACAGGGCAGGCTGGCACGGCTGAGATAGGGCTGGCAGGCACGGCGGAGACAGGACTGGCAGGCACAGCTGAGATAGGGCTGGCAGGCACGGAGGAGACAGGGCTGGCAGGCACGGATGAGACACAGGGCAGGCTGGCACGGAGGAGACAGGACTGGCAGGCATGGCGGAGACACAGGACTGGCAGGCACGGCGGAGACACAGGACAGGCAGGCACGGAAGAGACACAGGGCAGCAGGTACGGCTGAGACAGGACTGGCAGGCACGGCTGAGACACAGGGCAGGCAGGCACGGCGGAGACAGGACTGGCAGGCACGGCTGAGACACTGGCAGGCAGGCACGGAAGAGACAGGGCAGGCACAGCGGAGACACAGGACTGGCAGGCACGGCTGAGACAGGGCTGGCAGGCACGGCTGAGACACAAGGCAGGCAGGCACGGAGGAGACAGGACAGGAAGGCACGGCCTAGACACAGGACTGGCAGGCACGGCTGAGACACAGTGCAGGCAGGCACTGCTGAGACACAGTGCAGGCAGGCACTGCTGAGACACAGGGCAGGCAGGCACGGCTGAGACGGCAGGAAGGCACAGCGGAGACAGAACTGGCAGGCACGGCTGAGACACAGGGCAGGCAGGCACGGCGGAGACACTGGCAGGCAGGCACAGCGGAGACACAGGACTGGCAGGCATGGCTGAGACAGGGCTGGTAGGCACGGCTGAGACACAAGGCAGGCAGGCACGGAGGAGACACAGGGCAGGAAGGCACGGCGGAGACACAGGACTTGCAGGCACGGCTGAGACACAGGGCAGGCAGGCACGGCTGAGACGGCAGGAAGGCACAGCGGAGACAGAACTGGCAGGCACGGAGGAGACAGGGCAGGTAGGCACGGCGGAAACACAGGCTGGCAGGCACGGCTGAGACACTGGCAGGCAGGCACGGAGGAGACACGGCAGGAAGGCACGGCGGAGACACAGGACTGGCAGGCACGGCTGAGACACGGCAGGCACTGCTGAGACACGGCAGGAAGGCACGGCTGAGACACAGGGCTGGCAGGCACGGCTGAGACACAGAACTGGCAGGCACGGCTGAGACACAGGGTAGGATCCTGTACACACAGCAAGTGCAGGTACTGATACTGACTGGATGGAATGGTGTATGGAGAAACAGGTAGAGACCTGTTCACACAGCAAATGCAGGTACTTGAACTGACTGAAGGAATGGTGTATGGAGGAACAGGTAGAGACCTGTTCACACAGGAGGAGAACCGCAAGGCTGCGGAGAAGGGCTGTAGAGCAGCAAGAGATTCTGCAGTGGCAGGAGCAAAGCAAAGCGTAACCGCAAGGTATGCGGAGAGGAGCTGCAGAAAGAGGTTCTGCAGCTGCAGGAGTGAAGATCCACAGGGTGAAGCTGCCCTAAATACTAGAGGGCTAATGGTAATTGGTTAGGGATATATTAAACAGGCGCACCCTGACTCCATAAGAACCAGAGAGTTCTGGCGCAGCCCCCCGTATGTACACAGCCAGGAGACATGCATAGAGCAAATAGAAGACAAGAGGCACAAAGCATGGAGCTGGCAGCCGACAGAAATCACAGCAAGACCTGGAGCAGTGAGCATGTTGGTATGTGGGGAACAGGAAGCCATGAAGTAATGCCAGCAGGGTTGTTACAGTACAATATAAGTGACATCATGTAGGCGATTGCTAATCCTACATGTTTCCTGATCTTCATTTGTCCTTTCACCTATCATCGCTACCCATCCGGATCCGTGCATGACTACCGTGGTGAATTGCCTTTGGCGGCTTTGTTCACCTGCTCGTCTCAGTACGTCCATGTCTGACCATACGTTTCTCGTCATTTGATCTGCTCTCCAGTATGGCCCTAAGCTTGGTCGAGCAGTGACCCGACCCGTACACAAATGTTAATTTCTAATGACTTTGCCACAAATTCCTGTTTAGAAGCCAGGACCAGACGTTCATCCCTGCTTGCCTGACGAACGTATTACAGTACATCTCTGAGGGATTAAATGTTGGAAATAGTCAAAAAGAATAGACGCTGATCTGCCATTACATTAACATGCCTAATTTTTCATAGGTCCTCATTGTGACACCAAAACAGTTCGGACCCTTGGAGGCAATAATTCCACCACCAAAGTGTCCTATAGTTCCTGTCAGCAGGATTGTGCACAGCAACCTACAGTGCAGCATGTCGGTCAGCACGGTAACGATACACAAAATACCTGTCAGCAGGACTGTACAGTAAATAAAGGCAGTGTCAGGTCGTTGCTATCTAGGCTATGGTTCCACCCGGTCCGGAACCAAGCGCTTTGACGGAGCGAATTCCGCTCCGTCTAAGCCCCGCCCCCTGTTTTACGCTGATCTTTCCGAGGAGTTTCAGGACACCTCCGGAACAACCCCATCCGTAAGAGCCGGGGCACTAGCCCGTTTAATATGTTGCGGCGACGCAACGTTACGACATACCTGAGGATATGCTTGGAAATAGAAAAGAACGCGCCGCATTCCCGTTTACGCAGGTTTTGCCAACCTGCGTATTGTACCATAGTGAGACGCGGATTTCCTTGAAATCCACCACCACTATGCTAAATCGGGTCGCGGATTGTGGCGCTGCGCCAGCGCAGCGGCAACACGCAGCTGATTCCTGACCGTGGAAACTCTACCCTTATACTGATTACACTGATACCTGACAGCAGGATTGTGCTCAGTAACTACAGGCAGTGTCAGGTCGGTGCTGTTATACTGATTACAATGAAACCTGTCAGCAGGATTGTGCTCAGTAACTACAGACAGTGTCAGGTCGGTGTCGTTATAATGATTACACTGATACCTGTCAGTAGAATAGTGCTCAGTGACTACAGGCAGTGTCAGGTCGGTGCTGTTATACTGATTACACTGATACCTGACAGCAGGATTGTGCTCAGTAACTACAGACAGTGTCCGGTCGGCGCTGTTATACTGTTTACAATGATACCTGATACAATACAGTGCAATTAAATGAGATTTTAGAAACTTTCCTGCACATAATATAGATGGATGCACACAAAAAAAGTGAGTGAGCTGTGAACTTATCACTAAGCAGAGAGAACTTCAGCACTTAAAGGGAATCTGTCACCAGGGTTTTCCGATCCCATCCGAGATCAGCATGATGTAGGGGTATGGACAGGGCCGGCGTCAACACCCGGCATACCCGGGCAAGTGCCGGGGCCCTGAGCAGGCGGGGGGGGCCCACTCGCCGTCAGCCACCCCGGTGCCCGTGAGTGGAGGAGAGCGGTGTCAGCACCGCCACTGGGCCCCCCGCTTGCTCAGGGCCCCGGCAGCAGCTGGCACAATACTTACCTCTCCCCGCTCCACTACCGCAGCTCCGGGCTCCAGGGGGCGCCTGCGCTTCCTCTCACAGCAGCGCCGCTGAATAACGTCATCATTCAGCGACCAGCTGTGGCAGAGAGCGCGTGGATGCCGGACAGGTGAGATGTGTATGTGTCTGTGTGTGTGTGTTTGTGTATCAGTGTGTGTGTATGTAGTGCGGTGCTTTGTGTGTGTGTATGTGAGAGAGTGCTTGTATGCTGCGGTGCTGTATGTGTGATTGTGGTGGGGGGAGGGCAGTGATGATGATAATGGGGAGGTGATGATGATGATGGGCAGGCATTGATGATGATAGGGAGGCGATGATGATGATGGGCAGGCGATGATGATGGGCAGGCATTGATGATAATGGGCAGGCATTGATGATGGGGAGGCGATGATGATGATGGGCAGGCATTGATGATAATGGGCAGGCATTGATGATAATAGGGAGGCAATGATGATGATGGGCAGGCATTGATGATAATGGGGAGGCAATGATGATGATGAGGAGACAATGATGATGAAGAGGAGGAAATGATGATGATGGGCAGGCATTGATGATGATGGGGAGACAATGATGATAAGGAGGCAATGATATTGATGGGGAGGCAATGATGATGATAATGGGGAGGCAATGATGGTGATGAGGAGAAAATGATAATGGGCAGGCATTGATGATGATGGGGAGGCCATGATGATGATGGGGAGGCAATGATGATGAGGAGACAATGATGATGATGATGGGGAGGCAATGATGATGATGGGGAGGCAATGATGATGATAATGGGGAGTTTCCACAGCGCCCTTTCCTGAGCCGTAACAGTGCAGAACGCAGCACAGCGCAGAGGAGAGCTCCATATTTTGTATGGAGCATTATATGGGGACCAGTATCCTGTATGGAGCATTATATGGGGACCAGTATCCTGTATGGAGCATTATATGGGTATTGGGGGGGTGACATCTTGCATGGGGGGTATATCATGGGTGGATGAGGGGGAGACTATGTGGTGCCCATAATATTGTATGGAGGACTGTACTGTCCAGTCTGTACTGTGAGCTGCGAGGATTCGGCGGTTTTTGAGCTATTGTAGAATTTACAATATATATCAGTCATGTAATGTAAGAAGTGAAGTATTTGGCATTGTACTGTACCTATATTTCTCTGCCGTATCGGAGCATCATGAATTGTGGTCTGTGTTAAAGGGGCCCACTGAGGCTCTTTCGCCCGGGGCCCATAAAAACCTGGAGCCGGCCCTGGGTATGGACCCCGATTCCAGGGATGTGTCACTTACTGGGCTGATTGCTGTAGTTATAATAAAATTATAGTTTTCTCTGCTGCAGATCTTCCAGTTCTCTGAATTATGAGCTCTGTATTACCACTCCCGCACCACTCATTGGCTGCTCTTTATCTACGCTGTGTATAGACAGAAAGCTGCCAAACAGTGGTGGGGGCAGGGTTATGTAAAGCTCATGAATATGGAGCACTACACGGGCAGTAAGGTTACTAGTCCTCTAGTGATAATCTCCTGCTGATAAAACTGTGATTTTATCAAAATTACAGAAAGTAACATGGTAAGTGACACATTGCTGGAATCAGGGTCTCTGTTTCTACATTATAGTGCTCTCAGATTAGATGGAAAATCTGGTGACAGATTCCCTTGAACACACCTTGAAGCTATCAGTCAATCTTCTAAAAAAGGATGCTCCTTGACTGGATACTTATTAAAGGACTAGTCTCCTTTCAAGATGCAGCTCAGCTGACTGACCAGAGTCTGGTTCCTAACATAGATTCTGCTACAGGGGAGATGTAGATGAACATTAGAGCATCCTACTGAGCAGGGACACCTCCCCTCTGTCCAAAAGCCCTAATTGGGCATATGGGTTGTCCTTAAAGTGAACCTGTTAGCAGGATTGTGCACAGTAAACTGCAGACACTGTCAGATTGGCACCATTATACTGATTACAATGATACCTTGGTTGATGAAATCTGTCTTGTGGTTGTTGTGTAATCTTTATTTGCAGTTAGAGGTTCTTGTGCTCCGGGGAGGCCTGTGAGCTGTGGGTGAGGCTTTATGTGGTGCTCTGCTTACGTTTTCATTCTTATGGGCTTATGACAGGTCATGATCCCTCAGTGACCTGTCCCATATTTTACAAACTGAATATAATATTGTTGGCTTAGAGAAAAAAATTTAACTTCAGCAAAATGGCAATGGTGCTTGTGCAGTACCATCTTTCGCTTTTCAATAGATGCTTCTATGGAAGTGTCAGTGCCATTTTGCTGCAGCCAGTTTTTTTTCCCTCCAACAGAATGGCGTCACTTGCGTAGCAGCCTCTATCAGCAAGCAATAGATGCTAAAGCGCATGTACTGCCGCTTGTGCCATTTTGCTGATGTTATTATTTTTTTTCTGAGCCCACAATATTAGTAGTTTTAAAATATTTATTGAATTTAAAAAAAAAAAAAAACGGAGTGAGGTACCCACCAGTTTTGACAACCAGCCAAGCGAAAGCAGACAGCTGGGGTGCTGGTATTCTTAGGCTGGTAAGCAGCATAAAAATAGCAGCCTTCAGCCACCCCCACTCCACCCCCAAAAATTGCATCTATTAGATACGCCAATTCTAGCGCTTTGCCCATCTCTTCCCACTTGCCCTGTGGTGGAGGTAACTGGGGTTCATATTTGAGGTTGATGTCCTCTTTGTATTGTCTTGTGACATCAAACCCACAGCTTAGTAATGGAGAGGCATCTATACGACGCATATTCATTACTAATCCTATAGTTATATTGTAAATAAACACACAGCCAGCATAAAATCCTTTATTTCAAATAAAAAAAAACACATTTTCACTTTTTTATTTAAAAATAACAGTTACACTCACCTAACTCCCATTCCATTGAAGCCATGGTCTCCTGTAAAAACGAAAATCAAAAACTACCATATCCCTCACCTGTCCGTTGTTCTTTCCCACGCCGTAATCAATATCTGGAATAAATAGTTTTTAACCTGGATGCTGCTAAGATGCGACCGTCTAGGTTGAAAACCACGGAAATGTGAGCTGCTGCGAGCGCAGCCTCTGTGACTAGCGGTGACGTTATCGGGGTTACCGCAGGTCACTGAGGCTGTGTTCCCAGCCAATGAACTGCGGTGATGTCAGTAAGGTCACCTCGCACCGTGAGAAAAAGTACCAGAACCAAACCTTTTTTAACTGGCAAGATCCGAACATCCAGGGGTTCTTCATCCTAGGCTTCTTTACACACAGATGTGACTACAGGTTTACATACACAAGTGTAGAAAAATGAAAAGCTAGCTACGGTATTTTACAAAATGTCTGTAACATCAATTGTTTGAAAAGTTCTACCGAAAAAAAAGTCAGAACAGAGAATACGGAACCGCAATGTCCTAAAAGTAACCGAAAAACTGTTTATCTGTACAACAGAGATAATTATTGAACGGAAATATGCGGCACTCCACTGATACTGAAGACGACTTTAATTAATCAAAGTTCTGAGATGGCTGACACTTCTTTATCAAGACATGCCACAATGGAAGCCGCCGCGTCTTGATAAAGACATGCTCACTTTTCTGAGAGCTGATTAATTAAAATGGTTCTCGGCCCAGAGAGCAGTGTAAAATCTGACAGGCCTAAAGGAAAAGAGATGTAGAGAACCATTAGATGTAATGGAACGCTCCTTCCCCCTAATCTTATACTAATTATGGCCGCTGGGCCTGAGTGGAGATGCTCATGCTATGGGTGCTGTGCAGTCGGCCCTGGTCTCAGGAACCACAGGCAGCCATTTGTCTGGCGTTTTCCCTTTTCAATGACGGTTGTGCCACTTTGTTTCCCATTTCAACCAATCACAGCACAGCTTTCATTTCATAAACTGCTGTGATAAAATGAAAGCCTCGCAGTGATTGGTTGCTGTTGGCAACAAATAATGTTTTATTATTTTTCTTCACTTTTTTTCCCACTTTCAGAAACCTCCTCTTTCCCTGCTGCAGTTTGTTTAACCCCTTCACGCCATGGCCATTTTCCAATTTTTTTTTTTTTTTTGTTTTTTCTTACCCATTTTGCAAGAGCCATAACTTTTTAATTTTCCGATCCACATAGCCATATGAGGGCTTGTTTTTTTGCCGGACGAGTTGTACTTTTCATTGACACAATACATTTTATCATATGATGCATTGAAAAGCAGCAAGAAAATTCCAAGTGCGTTGAAATTTCCCAAAAAAGTGCAATGTCAGAATTGATTTTTTGTTTTTTATTTACCATGATCAATGTACGAAAAAACTAAGCTGACAGTCTGATTCTCCAGGTCAGTGTGAGTATGCAGATCTCAAACATGTATAGTATTTTTTTTATGTAAATGTGAAAAAAAATTCAGAACTTCGTAAAAAAGGAAACCTTTTCTTATGTCGCCATTTTCCAAGACTCGTAACGCTTTCAATTTTCTGTAGCTGTGAGGGCTTATTTTTTGCGTTTGGGGTAGATACGATGTTTTGATCGCCTCTTATTGCATTTTATTGCAATATTGCAGCGGACAAAAAACAATTCTGGCATTGTTTTTTTTTCTTTACAGATAATAAGACTTTTACGAACGCAGCGATAACAAATATGTGGTTTTTTTAATGGTGCAAAAGTGATTTGAACTTTTTATATATTTTTTTCATATTTTTTAAAACTTTTTAAATTTTTTTTTACTGTTTTTACTGTTTTTAATAGTCCCCTTAAGGGACTTGAAGCTGCAATCATCCAATTGCCTGTGCTACACATAGCAGGGCTTCAGCTCTGCTATGTATAGTGAAAATCATGATCTCTGATGAACACCATCTAAACGCCGGCTTTCACAAGAGGATTCTAATGACAGGCACGGGGGTGTTCAGCAGACCCCAGGCTTTCGAAACAGCCCATCGGTGCCTCGTTATCACGTCATGGGCATAATGACTGTGAAAGGACGTGCCCCAATGCTGGCGCAAGATAAATAACAAACTCAGGTGAATCTCCACCCCCGGCTGTTAGATGCACATAAAATCAGCCATCCTGTGCCGGGCTCGGTGTGTGAGCCCGCATTAAAGTCAGGGAGACGACATATGACATACCAGTATGTCAAATGTCTGTAAAAGGTTAAAAAAAAACAACAACCTGAACTCTATTCACCTTCCTCCGGCCAAAGGCAGATTCTCTGCTGCTGCTCTCAGTGTCTGTTATTGTCTGCAATGCTGACATCACATCAACAACGCTGCAGCTAATCAGTGAGTTGCAGGCACAATCTGCTCAGAATCACTGAGCTCCGTTATTGGTTGCAGTATTGTTGACGTTACATAAGGGCTGCAAATAATAACTGACATGGAATAGCGATGGAGACTCGGCACAGCCTTCACCATGTGTGACTTCAGACAAAGGAGCCGTCAACGAAGAAGATGGAGCCGGGGATTAGAGCTGGAGTGACAGAGGTCTCAGATCTACCATAGTCCTTCAATCTCATTTGCATATCAATTTAAACGCTGATTTCCTAGCAATGGAAAAATGGACCAGCCATGTAAAGGTATTGCTGGACATGTCTATGAAAGAGCTACATGTGCATATAAATAGTTTGGGGTGTGAGATCCTGATGACAGATTCCCTTTCAAGTGTCAATACTGGCTCTCAGTATGGTCATCTCCATTACTTTCCGCCCTCCTTTCTGAAGAGGCTGCTTCCATAAAAAAGAGACAATGAGTCAGTTGTTTGTTTTGATTGCGGCTTTTAGCCACATGCCATGTTTTTTGTCGTTTTGCCTCTGGCACTTACACAGAGAGGGGCGCTTCTATCGCCCGTGTCTGTACGTGTGGAGGGCGCAGTATCTTATACCTATCCTAATAGTATACATTATTTATAACCCTTAACTAAAATAAATGTTTTAGCTGAAAATTTGAGACATTTCTGATCCGAAATAAAGGATCTTTGCAAAGTCCGATCCATCCTTTTCCATAAACGCTCGCTGTATTATGGTAAAATGCATCCTTCTAAATGTAACATAATAACGTAATTAACGTATTCAAGGGAGCGATCGCCGCTCAATTACGAGGACACTTGAAGTCAAATAATGTGCTGTACTGCTGAAAACATTACAATCCCAAACTTTATTGAACCTTTAAAGCCATAAAGGGAAGTGTGGAGGGATAAAATTACCACTCACATTCTTAAACGCTAAACATCAACGAAGCCGAAGAAGTCTATGATCATATATTATAGCAGATAACAAGTAATTAAATTTCGAGTGGTCTTGCAAAGCATACAATCTGTATATAAATTTTTACCAGGTCGTTGACATAGTGAGGATAAAATGTGAAAAATATGAGAAAATCTGTAAACGCTGGGTTTATCTCCGCTGCTAAATCAATTATAGAGAAGCGAGTAAACAGCAAATACGTTAGAAAACGCCACCTATTAGTATCCAGATTTATTAGGCACCGTAAGAATGAAGGAAATAAAAGAAGGCAGGAAAAATGAGAAGAAAGCAATTTTTAATTCCTTAAGTGCCCTCCAACTGATTTCAGAAAGAAGACGACCAAGGCACGAGAAGACAGAAGCATTCTATGTGCGTCTGGAGACGTGCCGCAGCAAACGGCCACATAATAATGCAGCAATCATATTATTTCTCGTCCATATTTGCATTGGGAGCATGAAGGCCTTGGCTTGTCGATGCTGGATGACCCTGGTCTGCATTCCAAACGAGAACTTGAAAAGTATAATGCCAATGATTGTTTTTTTGGATGACTGGATCTCACAGCTGTGAAATGCAGCTTGGATTTATGGCTTTTGTCTCCTGCGGTATCCATGCTGATAAACTGGCACTTCCTATGTGTGGTTGGCCAAGTGGCAAATTTCCATGTCTTTACCATAGGAAAAGTAGATTACAAGGCATGTACAGCTGTCTTTACCCATGGCTTATGTTAATTTTGGAGCTGTGTATGTCTGTTTTTCGTCTCTACTTCAAAAAGGCAGAGATGTATTCAGAGCTTTATTATCTAAGGAACGTCTAAAGTTCCCATACACTTTAGATGGCCATCAGCCCAATGGTGGCACCTACCTTGCCCGACACTCCCATACACAGGAGGGCTCGCTCTTGTGTTGTCTATGAGAGAGCCGCTGCCAGACCCCTCAGTTGGCACCTTATCTCTTATCAATCGTCAGGGCACCCGACAAACAGTAGACTGTCCACCGAATCCACCGATATCGACAGGTTCGGTTGACATCATTTAAAGTGTGTGGTGGCCTTAAGCTAATCTGATATTAGCTCATGCTGACACAAACATCTCTTTTCCATGTGCTCTAGTAAGCTATGTTCACACATGGCATTTTTCCTGGAGACAAGACCTGCTTTCTTGATGGTAAAGAACTTTTTGGCCACAATGATCAAAAGTATGTGAGGAGAAAAAAGGCACAGACTTTCAGGAAAAAAACATCTCTCCAACCATTAAGCATGGGGGTGGATCAATCATGCTTTGGGGTTGTGTTGCAGCCAATGGCACAGGGAACATTTCACCGGTAGAGGAAAGATTGGATTCTATGAAATTTCAACAAATTCTTGATGCAAACATAACACCATCTGTAAAAAGCTGAAGTAGAAAAGATGGCTTCTACAAATGGATAATGATGATCCCAAATACACGCCAAAATCCACAATAGATGACCTCAAAAGTTGCAAGGTGAAGGTTTTACAATGGCCCTCACAGTCCCCTGATCTGAACATCATTGAAAATTTGTGGCCAGACCTCAAAATATCAGAAAATGCAAGGCGGCCCAGGAATCTCACAGAACTGGAAGAATTTTCCAAGGAAGAATGGATGAAAATCCCTCAAGCAAGAATTAAAAAAAACTATTGTCTGGCTACAAAAAGCGTTTGCAAGCTGTGATACTTGCAAAAGGAGGTGCTACTAGGTACTAACCATGCAGGGTGCCCAAACTTTTGCATCATCCCATTATTCCTTTTGTAATTTTAAAATGTAAAAGATGAAAAAAAATATTTTCCCTGAAATACAAAGGAAATGTGTCATCTGTAACTTTAAGCCTTTTAGAGATCATTTAATAGTTGACTTGCTTAACTGTTCACAATAAAAGTAATTTTGACCAGGGGGCCAAACTTTTACATGCCACTGTACATGTGTCATTTGTCTTCAGTACATGTTTAATAAAGTTAGTTTTATTCAACAAGAACGTAGTAAAACTTAGGGTTGCTTTTTTTTGCAGAGTTTTTGCATTCATTACTTTCTATGGGGACAAAATGCTGCAAAAATTCTTCAAAACCACTGACAAGCTGCAGATTTTAAAAAAAAAACAGCAGTTTTCCTTTTGAGTCAGGTAAAAAAGCAAATGTGTGCGTAAGATTTCTGAAATCTCATAGCTTTTGCTGGTATGGTAAAAAGCAGCTTTCAATTCGCATAAAAAATGCAAAAAATATGCAATTTGTGAACATAGTCTTAGAGAAAATAAACGTTATGGAAGGAGCACCCCACTCCCCGTTCAGGATTAGGGTAGACCGTTACTAACAAAGAGGCACTAGCTCTAGCAGACTCCGCTATCAATGTTGTCGACAGCCAATACTTTACCTAAGATTGTATCTTTAGCGATCTGATTGCCGCAGCTGTTTCAGATGGAAAAAATGGTTGTCTTTGTAAAACATCACTTAGAATCTGAAAAAATATTATAGAGTTTGTTCATCTCAGCTCCCTGTAGGCTTTTAAGTCTTAGAGATTGAAAGCTATCCTTTGTGTGCACACACACAACATGAAGACTATCAAAGACTTGGGACTCACAGGCCCCCGGAGATCAAGAATCATTTTAGGTTAGTGTCAAGAGAGGGAAACCGGAGAGACCATGCAGATCCCTACGCTACCATCAATTGTCAAGGATCATAACCAAGGAGGTCATAACTGAGCCATCCACGCTGTTATCTTTGTGTCACCAACAGCCCTCTGTTGCCCCCATCGTACGGACAATTACGCAATTGACTGACAATTAATGGAGGAGGCTAACGGTGAGCGTATGGTATATACACTTTCCAGGCATGGAATATGTGTATATACCCCAGGCACAGTCATTGCTAACTCCATGATAACCCAAGAACTACTTGCTGCCACCACTGGTTGTTTTTTATATGCTGGCCAACTGGTTGCCTGATTCTGGTAGCATATGGCTTTGGGGTGTGGTTTACAGACCAAAAGGAACAGAACTATTAAATTTTATATTTAATCTAGAACGGTAGGCAGTGTTTATATAAAAAAAAAATATTCAAAAGATTTTACAAAGGGGACGAAACAATACAGCATATACAATTATATAAAATAAAAATAGATTAACAGAGAACTTACTAAGCTGGACAAGGAGATGGCTCAGCTAGCAAATGGAAGCAATCAGTTTGAAATGTCTGGTTAACAGGATCAAGCCAACACTGGTATGTATCTTTCATATCATTGAACCCAGATCATAATTCGCCTTGACCTTTTATCAGCACCTGAGTTACACCCACACACTCCCTTTCTGATGGCCTCACATGAGTCAGGTTCTGGGATGTTCTCAGCCCTTCAGGATTTTATGAAATTTCCAACATTAACAATATCTTCACTCCTGATGATCACAGAAGTTCGAGATCAACGCCATATTTTTTATCAGGATCTTACTTTTCCATATATAGTAAACATGACATGGTTGTCGTCCGTTATCTGGCCGCTATTGATTTCGGGCTTATAGACAGGAGTCACAGTTATGCAAAAATATGCATATTCTTCCCCGATTAGTTTTGAAGTTGAAATTGTATGTCCCATCACTATAGGATCTATTCAAACCCAAATATTCATAACTTTTCACCCTGTCCCTGTGTCTGATGTAAATGTATATAATTTCTCTTGGAGGGGTCAAAAGTTTCATTTCAACTCAGGATGTATTTCCTGGGGACAAAGGAAGACTTCTCTATGTGTAAACGCATGTCTACTTGTTATCCGACACTCTGATAAGACTTTTCCTGTCTAATTACCTATACTCTGTTGGGAGTCTTGGCTTCAAAATTAATTTTAATTAGATTTGTGACTTCCCAACTATACGTAATTTCCTCTATGTCAACTGGGCAATTATATCTCAAGGCAGCTTAGATTATAAGCTCTTGTCCTACTGCAAAAGAGAGAGAGGAGGGGTGAATACCCTCTCACTAACGGCTTAAGAGATCTTAAAATTTTTATGACATTAAAAATAATATATATAAATACTCGTGGTCAAAGCAAGAATAAAATTAGAGCCAAAATTTCTCACTTGTCACTTGGTTGGTCCTTATTAATGTGTAATGCTTTTTCTCCCCTGTGGAGGTGCTGCAGTTATATTAAACTGTTGACCATGGTGGACGAAACACGTTGATATGGGCTGGAATAAGAATCTCTTGTCGCAGTATACCTGAAGATTTTTGACATTGTAACTGCATATTTTTCAAGTGAAAAACCAACTTGAAAACCTTGGTGTTGATCTGTCACTTGAAAAAGACACGGGTCCAGCGTCGAAATGCATAGTTTTAGTAAAAACCTTACAATCTACCGTGACACGAGACTTTTGTTCCAGAAACGCAGACTGTATCAGTGCGTTTCGTCTTCCTTGGTCATTTTTCTCTGGCAGATTTTCATCCCTAGCCACGGGGCAGTGGTAGCTGGTGATACATGTTTAGTAGTTGTGCTTCACGCAACCCAGCCAGGTGAGCACCACTAGTTTCTGTATCCTCCTCGTTTGGTTTTACCCTGTGTTCTGTGCTTTATTCTCTACACTGCTCCATTTTTTACTATTGTATATCGAACAATTGTAAACAGTGTCAGACTGGGTGGCAAGGGCCCACCAGTAACCAACTCCAGGGCCCCACTTTTCAACTATATGCAAATGTGACATTATCCTTAATCACAAATTTATGTAACAATGAACTGGGCAGATTGTTAAATGAATAAGATTCCGCTTTTGTCTGTACATAATGATTCAAGTATATAGTGCCAAGTATTGCTCATGTAAGATGGTGATGGCCCACCGGAGGATTTTCCTGTTCTCCCGTGAGCCAGTCCAAGCCTGATTGTAAGATTAGACCTTGCAACAAAACCTATTTATTTTCCAGAATCGTCGCTCACTTTTTTTTTTTAAAGTCACATAAGTAACATAACCAAGAAGAATAACAGACATTTTGTAGATAAACTAATAAAAAGAAGACACAATGCTGTAGACGATACTGGGAGTTGTAAGAAATGTTTGTGCTATCGTTTCACAAGCGTTTCCTGGTGTTCAGTGAGATGTGACAATATTCACTTCTTTTCAAACTGTTACACTACAGCAAAATAAAGAAATAAATAAAAATTCGGTATACCGGTGAAAGTGCATAAAACCGCAGGTGAAGGTAAAGCGGAAGTGTTCCCCACAGAAATTAGGCCGCTGCTTTTATTTTACAGCCTGCATTTATTATGCAGCTCTGGTTGGGACTCACTTTAAATATCATCAGCAGTTCTCTTAATATGTTATCATGGGAATAACTCTCTTTTATAAACAGGAGCAATTTTAAAGCCTATAAAGGGATTTAACCTTCAGGACTTCTTTTTCCTTTTAGATTTTATTATACAACAATAAATGGAAGTGCATTCAAAAGGAACCTGTGACCATGATCTAGAGCAGGAGGAGCCGAGCAGACAGATATTTAGGTTTGTGAGAAAAGATTCAGTATAGTCTGTGTTTTAGTCATTTAATCCTCTACACTCTTTAGGATCTTGGGTCCAGTGGGCGGTCCTATCAGTGACTGACAGCTTTCTTAGTATAAGTGTGCATACAGAGGTAGCCCACCGCCCACTGGACCCAAAATCCAAAAGAGTGCAGAGGATTAAATGACTAAAACACAGATTATACTGAATCTTTTCTCACAAAATGATATATAAATCTACTCCATGCTCCTTGCCCTGCAGACCGGATGTAAAAGGTGATCGTTTCCCTTTGTTAAGGGGTTGTCTAAGCTCGGGGGTTCAAGTCTACAGTCACTCTATGTGACTGCAGACTTGTGAATCCTCATACTGTGCACAGCGCGCACTGTCTGGATTCTCGTGTGCTGGCTTTGGAACCAGGTAGGTACGTGACTGCAAATATGTGATTTGCACACATGTGATCACGTGCCAACTATAAGTACACAGCCTAGCTCAATTCAATTGTCTAGTCGGAATGTGGCTGAAAGTATGCAAATCACGTCCTTGCGGTCACATGCATGCCCGTTCTCAGCACTGGTATCAGAGAATCTTGACAGCGCGCACTGTGCTCACTGTAAGGATTCACAAGTCTGATGTCCGATAGAGTCACTGCAAACTTGAGCCCCAGCCTGGATAACGCCTGTCAATATGCATTTGTTACACTGATTGACAGAAGGGCAGAAATTGATGACAAGGTGTAAACAAATCTCAATAATTATTTTGGCCACTAGCATCATGTTTTTTTTTTTTAGCAGATTGGCAGAGTTTCAATTCTCTTGGGACTCCACCAATCCCTAGGATGGAGAGTTTAATCACTAGCAATTCCACAGTGGGAGAGCTTGGAAGGTAAATTACCACTCCATACAACTCCATAGAAAGTACAGAAAAAAACTAGAATTAGTCTAGAGTTAGAGATTTTTTTTCAGGGTCAGGAAATTGAAGGCCTATCCATAGGTCAGGCGATCAATATTAGATTGGCGGTGTTTGGTTCCCAGCATCACCAACAAACTGTAACAGATTATACCACCCTCTGAATGAGACAACACTGTATTACCTTACACTGATGCTACGAAGTATGGCGCAGGGAGGTCCGAACAACATGCAACCCAATGAAAGCAGCCTTGAACCAGTCCTACGTCATCCACACAGTGTCCCAATCACGCTCCGGTACAGCTGAACAAAGGACTGCAGTGCACATGTGCCGGCCTTCACTTATGGGTCATTGGTGCTCTTTGACCTTTCCCGGCGCATGCGCACTGCAATACTTTGCTCTGCTCTCAGCAAGGCAGAGAGAAATCGTCAGCGAAGGAGCACAATGAGGGAGACCATGTGGATGATGTAGGAAGCGCAATCCGCACAAAGCAAGAAGAAGGACAGTGATCATAAGAAGAAAGGAGGCGCCGAATCAAGACCACAGAGGCCCAGTGGACTGGACCGCCCTGTCTGTGAGTATAATTAAAGTTATTTTTTGCAACTTGCACCGTCAAATTTCAGACATTTATGTAAATTCTGGGAAAACCTCTTTAAGTATATACACATAGCACATAAACAATGAATGGTCACACTTGTAGTACGCGGCCAAGTGTATCCATCTTCAAGACAGATGTGGCGTCTTTAAACAACATATTTTAGTGTAAGACTATGATGTTCCCCCAAGTTCAATGACTCTTTCCAGCAACTTCTATGTAGTTAAAACACATAGGACCCGATTCATACCTTGCGTTTCTTTAAAGTCACTTTTCTTTCTGTGTCTTGTGTTTTTGATGTCATTCATTTTTATTGCAACCAGTTCTTCAAAATGGCTTATGTGGTTCGAGAATTTTGTGTAAAATCACAAATGCTCTTTTTAGTTTTGACCTGTGTTTTGCAACTTTTTAGCTAAAAAAAAGTTGCATGTTTGGCTAAAAAGTTGCAAAACTTAGAAGCGGAAACAAAATGACTCCAATTATGTACTGAAGTACATTTGCACAAATATTTTGTGACCTTTTTAAAGAATTGCACTTGATGAATAAGCCGAAAACATCTGGAAACTCCAAACCTCACCCGTAATGACCAACATAGAAAAAAAATAAACCGGCAGATCCAAATAAAATAGAATAACAAAAATAGTGCAATTAAGGGAAGAGTAAGGTGCAAATGAAATATAAAAAGGCAAAAAATGCCCAAAAAACTAGACCAAGAAAAGCACAAATGAATCAGTCCAAATAGCAGGGTGAAAGTCAAGTAATGCATTTTTTTTCAAATGCATTAAATAAAATCTCACCCATTTGAGTGAAAAAACCTATACCAGACCTGCCCTATTTGGAGGCAGTGTAGAATATTTTTATTTATTTATATATAGAGTTTTTTGATTTTTTTTTATATGATGGTCCATGTTCTTATGCACAGCAGTGTACCCTATCGTTCGGATTCACGGAGATATTCCTTCATTATATTTTACAATCTGTTTCTTTATCTTACCTTTCTGATACTGAAGCCACAGTTGCTGTTGAACTTTGTTGCTGGGGAACCGGATGGTGCAGGTGAGTTCTGAACCATAAAGTGCCTCTGAAATATAATGGGAGCCGTATATCTGTAGTATACTTTGTAACTCTTCCCGACTACTGTGGGGACTTATCATCTTCAGCACATTGGCAAATCCTGTAACATGAACTTGTGAAATTATTTTTGCACAGCATTTTATATGCGGCAGAAAACAACACTTCATAATGAATCTCCCTAAGCCAGTCAATCCACATTAAAATAAGGTATTGAATTGGAATATATGTAGAAAATAGATAAGCTTATCAAAGTGTCACCAGATTTCCCAGTACAAACTACACATATTGTTACAAAGATTTCTTAGACCTGATGTGTCTGGTGTATTTACTTTGAAAATTCATGTAAGAATCCTGATATTATGATAAGCATTTTATACTCCGGTTATAGTTGAACTCGTAAAATGATCATTTTCATATGAAGTAGGAACTTAAACTATTACTATACTGCTAAGAAAACATGAAATGTCAAAGTATGTACATCAGTTCCATCAGGTCTATTTAATGTTTATCTCCTTTAAACAGGACCTGTCACGTGCTCAAATAAATTGAGGTAACTACATTGTAAAATCCCTTCGTTCTCCTGATTCTGCTATTTTTTCCCGTTTTGAGCTGCGTCGCTCCATTGCAGAGATATTCAGATTTGTTTTTTTGGAGCGCAGTATGTGAAATGTCTGCTTTGCAATAAAACTGGACGTTTCTTGAGAGTCTTCTCTGGGGTGTGCACTTTCACCCCTTTCTCCCTGATTCTGCCAATCACAGCTTAGCAGCTTATCTAACAGTCTATCAATCTACGATACAGCTGAGCTGTGATTGGCAGCATCTGGGAGAGAGAGGTGAAAGTACACCCCTCCCAGAAAAGAGTCTGAAAAAACACCCAGTTGGACTGCAAAGCAGAGATTTCACATACTGCTCTCCGGAATAAACAAATATGAATAACTCTACAATGGAGTAATGAAGCAAAAAACTGAAAAGAGCGGCAGAGTAAAGGTAGCTCGGAAGTTTATCACAATTTTTATTCGCAACTGACAGGTTCTCTTTAAAGAAACTCTCCAACTAAACATGTATTTTATGCCGTGCCTAGTGCAAGCCTTGGGAAGGTCAAAGAATGTCTCGTAAAGAAGTTTGCTTACTGTGCAATAGGCACAGCACAGTATATCTGTTTTGCTTTAAGTGCTTTTTTTAATATTATGGGATTAATCTGCAGGTTAATAATGTTCCGAACCTGCCTGGAGCTGGCTCTTAGAGCCCCGCTTCCGGGACAAATTTAACTTTTATTTCCTCCTGGTACTGTTCAGGTACCGGTTCAGTCACCACTCAGTGCATAAAGAGCAGTTGCTGTAACTGCGTCTCCAGCACTGACTGACAGCCAGCCCTAATGATGACCTGCTGTCAGTCAGTGCAGGAGGCACAGTTACAGGTGCCGCTCAATATACACAGAGCAGTGAATGAACCCACGCCATTGTCACCCCTTGACAGAAGGATGAACGCTGTCTGGAGGAATAGAGTTAATTGGTGGAAGTTTAATGCTGACATTGGGCAGGTTCAAAACGTTAGTATAAAATACTTATACTTACTGCACATTGCATGAAAATAAAAAAAACTTATTATATATCCATACAACCATAAGAACCTGAAGATTTAATTTCTCAGGTTAGAAAGCATGACATGTACTGTAAATGGTCTACAAAAATAATGCCAAAAATTGCTGTATTGCAAAAATACAAATTACATAAAATTATACATTTAATATAAATGACACAAAGAAAATGAATTACACAGTAATTACATAGTATTTTTTTTATAGTTTTTAAGTTCTTTTCAGTAAGAAGTTTGGGGGAAAAATAAATCAAAAGAGCTGACCTGTGGACAATGAAATTGAGTTGAGCTTCACTTTATAAAGGTTGCTGCGCACTCTCCATTGCTGCACCACAGGATATCCCATTGCTTCATTATATCTCACTTCACCTAATGATAATAAGTAGGGGTGTCAGAACATTGTAATTGCACAACACTTTTCAGTCTTTTTTCATGATAGGTTTTTAAAACCATGTGAGCAAATGTTGGAAGAAGGTGCTAAATGCTAATTTCGTGCCTCACAGTTGAACATGTACAGATACAGCAGCAGCTAACATGACAGGCACAACGATACTGGACCATTCATTCACTATATGAAAGGTTAAGACCAGTTAACAAGACGATTGAGACTACACAAATACTCTAGAGCATTGTGGCACACTACACTATTAATGTAGGGTCATGTTGGCTGCTGTAGTATCTGTATCTCATTTGGCCCAGTGCTTTACTCAAGGGTGCCAAACAAGACAACTTTCAAGTCATGCAACTTAATTTTGGCACTGTGGTAAAAAATAATACAAATGTAGCTTGAAACTTGACTGTCATACAACTACAACATTTGGTGGCCACCAACTTCCTGCTCTATTTGGTTCAACTGACTACTGGCCATGCCAGTGATAGAGTCGAGTAAATGGTTACCCACCGGCGTCCAGTCTGGTTTTCTATGGCAGCAGGTTCAGGACAATCTTCACTGCTGCAGCCAGCATCCTTGGCACGGTGTCTTGGCCATCCCTGACGTGTACTAGGCTTTACAACATTAAAGTGAACCTGTCAGCAGTTTTGGCCGATATAGGATACGGCCATCACCTTTCAGGGCTTTTGTACAGCATTCTATAATGCTATATTTAAGCCCACAACCCGACCTGGAAGAACTGAAAAATAAGTTTTATTATACTCACCTGTGGGTCGGTCCGGTCCAAGAGGTTATTACATAGTTATTACATAGTTATTAAGGTTGAAGGAAGACTTTAAGTCCATCTAGTTCAACCCATATCCTATCCTAACCTGCCCTAACATGTTGATCCAGAGGAAGGCAAAAAAACCCCAAGTGGCAAACAGTAAGCTTCACATTGGGGAAAAAAATTCCTTCCCGACTCCACATACGGCAATCAGACTAGCTCCCTGGATCAACGCTGTATCTAGGAAACTAGTGAATATAGCCTGTAATATTATACTTTTCAAGAAAGGCATCCAGTCTTCTCTTAAATTTTAGTAAGGAATCACTCATTACAACATTAGACGGCAGAGAGTTCCATAGTCTCACTGCTCTTACAGTAAAGAATCTGCATCTGTGATTATGGCTAAACCTTCTTTCCTCCAGACGTAGAGGATGCCCCCTCGTCCCCGTCACAGGTCTAAGAGTAAAAAGATCATTAGAAAGGTCTTTGTACTGTCCCCTCATATATTTGTACATTGTAATAAGATCACCCCTAAGCCTTCGTTTTTCCAAACTAAATAACCCCAAGTGTAATAACCTGTCTTGGTATTGCAGACCCCCCAGTTCTCTAATAACCTTGGTCGCTCTTCTCTGCACCCGCTCCAGTTCAGCTATGTCTTTCTTATACACCGGAGACCAGAACTGCACACAGTATTCTAAGTGTGGTCGCACCAGTGACTTGTATAGAGGTAAAATTATGTTCTCCTCATGAGCATCTATGCCTCGTCTAATGCATCCCATTATTTTATTTGCCTTGGCAGCAGCTGCCTGACATTGGCCACTAAATGTGAGTTTGTCGTCCACCCATACACCCAAGTCTTTTTCAGTGACAGTTTTGCCCAGTGTTTTACAATTAAGCACATAATTATACATCTTATTTGTTCTACCCAAGTGCATGACCTTACATTTATCCCCATTAAAGCTCATTTGCCATTTATCAGCCCAAGCTTCTAGTTTACATAAATCCTCCTGTAATATAAAATTATCCTCCTCTGTATTTATTACCCTGCAGAGTTTAGTGTCATCTGCAAATATTGAAATACTACTCTGTATGCCCCCTACAAGGTCATTAATAAATATATTAAAGAGAAGCGGCCCCAATACTGACCCCTGTGGTACCCCACTGCTAACCGTGACCCAGTCCGAGTGTGCTCCATTAATAACCACCCTTTGTTTCCTATCCATGAGCCAGTTCTTAACCCACTTACACATATTTTCCCCTATCCCCATTGTTCTCATTTTATGTATCAACCTTTTGTGTGGCACTGTATCAAAAGCTTTTGAGAAGTCCATGAACACCATGTCCACTGCATTCCCTGTCACTCTTCTTGGTCCAGCACCTCCCTTCTCATGATGCCGCCCTTCTGCTTGCTTCTTGTGTATGACGTGACCCTGCATCATCCACACAGGCTCCCTGGCACTGCCCTCGTGCGCAGGCATACTTCTCTGACCTATTGAGGGCAGAGCAAAGTACTGCAGTGCACAGGTGCCGGTAAAAGTCAAACAGCCCCAGCACCTGCGCACTGCAGTACTTTGCTCTACCCTCAACAGGTCAGAGAAGCACGCCTGTGCAGGGCAGGAGCGCGATGCCGGGGAGCCTGTGTGGATGATGCAGGGTCGTGTTATCCACAAGAAGCAAGCATGAGGGCGGCGATCATAAGAAGATGGGAGGCGCCGGACAAACACCAGCGATGCCCATCGGACCGGACCACCCTGCAGGTTAGTATAATAAAACTTATTTTTCAGTTCTTCCAGGTCGGATCGGGGGCTTATCTACAGCATTATAGAATGCGGTGTATAAGCCCTGAAAGGCAGTGGCCGCATCTTATATCGGCCAAAATTGCTGACAGGTTCCCTTTAAGATGTCATTTAAATCCCAGGTCTCATGCACCACCATGATGTTAACCAACAATACAAGTCTTAGCATGGTATTTTTGGTCAGTTGTGGCCAAAGTAGGATCCTATCCCGTGATACTTAAGCTATAAAACTTTGCACTCAGATGTGATGAAAAATTAAAATTTATTGAATAACAGCAATCCAAAAAAAGCAAACATTTCATTATATAGAACAGACCTTCATCAATAGAGGATTGACCAGGAAGGATAATTGATCCAAAGAAGCAGCTCAAAGGCAAAAGGCGGCATCCACCACTGCAGAAAGGGAGAAGGCACTTTAAAGTCCGAAACGTCTGTATTTTTGGATTGCTGTTGTTCAATAAAATTTAAATTTTCAAAGCATCTGAGTGCCATCATGATGTTAGTCATGTCACAACATCACTATGTCACGTGGCACAGTAGCTACCAGAGGCTCCCTCGATTCCGGTCCAAGTATGCTGGCTGCCAAAGTAAATAGCACCCTGGTCGGGCAGCTAAATATGACCGGACTGGACGCTGTACAAGGGCAGCAGGAGTCTTTTTGCTCAACCCTTGACAGGATGAAAATTTACGTCAAACAACTAAGACCTGGTGATACCTGTCATAATTTAACACTTAATTAGATGATCACGTATAAGTACTGCTTTCCAAGCTGGTTGTAAGAAACCCAGACACGAGTCCTTTTCATGTCCATAAATATAAGACTTCTCTTCTAATGGTTGTCAAGAAAATGTTACAACACGCCTGCGACTGCACAGCTCATCTAATAATGAGTAATGTCTTGTGTGGGAGGCTTCATTGTCATACAAATACATGAATCTTTATTCTGCAGAATTGATTGCCACCTTGCTGTCAAACCAAGTAACAAGTAAAACCAAGTTCTATTTGGCGTTTGTGGTGATTCGAGAATGTAGATGTCATTTGTCACCAGGCTACAACAAAAAAATAAATATGGCACTTGGTATTTAGCAGTAATATTTTTTAGCATGTTTTGTCCTGGCGCTAATGTTAATGACAGCTTAGGGTAATATTCTGATCATCCAACATATGCCTGATCTCTACGATCTGCAATGTTTCGAGTAGATCAGCTGTATAGCAAAAAGACTCAAAGCAAGCTGGGCGAAAAGTGCACGTCGGGGCAGAGGGACGGAGGCTCTTATCACCCGGTACAAAGCTGCTAGGATCCAGGTAGTGACTCACCAGTGTTCACATGTTTCTATGGTCATATTGAGTTGTGGTTAGACACATGTTTTTGGTAACCTTGTTCCTGTGTTCCGGTCATATAGTGATTAATGAGCTAAGCTTAAATCACACTTGGGATTGACTCGGCATGGACATTTTGCTAAAACCCTGTGCTATCTACCATTTATAGTTTGCATCTTGTTGTGCTAATCACCAGTTAACCCATTATGGACGCTCATTCGTTCATGGAGCCCATGGCTCTAGAGGTGCCTATACCAGTATGTTGATACTTATAGAGTCTTTACCTTGCAGCACATTTAATTATTAGGGAAACCTGTTTCGTCCCTTTTTATCCTGCACTTTTGTATATTAGATACTATTGCTGAATCTTTAATATGCTAAATTAATGCTGAACTATTAATATGTGTAAGATCAATTTTTGATAAATAAATAAAATATATTTGCATTATTTTGCTCTTTTTGTGTCGTGTTATACTATATACAGGACATTTGGTGTTTATAAATTGCCGATCTTAACAGTAGGGAGAGGCTGCTAACGCTGTTTATCAGTAGGGAGAGAGTTAGGGCTGGAAAGAGAAGTTCTTATGTGCTTGTGCTGATAGCAATTGTGCTGTACAGTTAGTGTGCAGTGACATGGGGAGGATTTTCTTGTGTGCAGCAGCGCTGATTATTAGGCTGCCTGCCAGTGACAGGGGAGGATTTTCTTGTGTGCAGCAGCGCTGGTTATTAGGCTGCCTGCTAGGTGTATTACTGTGAGTACACTGCTGTGCAGACTGCTTTTTACACAGCACTAATACTTTTATTCTTTTTTTCTGCACGGATACCGAGCGTTCATTTTTTCCCACACCGTATAGAGCTGTACGCTCCTCACACACTACCGTGTACCGGCTGGTATCACGGACAAATACATGCTGACTATCTGTGTGTGACTCCGGAAATATATACGGAGATTTACAATTTTCCCCTATACTATATACACCTGGTATCTTCTGATGCAGTACACTTTTTCTGCTTTTTATATTCTGGTCTAATCCATACTGAGCCTGAGAGCGTCTGTGTGTGACTCCGGAAATATATACTGAGATTGAAATTTTCCCCTATACTATATACACCTGGTATCATCTGATACAATACCCTTTTTCTGCTTTTTATATTCTGGTCTAATCCATACTGAGCCTGTGAGCGCCTGTGTGTGACTCCAGAAATATATACGGAGATTGAAATTTTCCCCTATACTATATACACCTGGTATCTTTTTATACAGTACCCTTTTTCTGCTTTTATTATTCTGGTGTAATCCATACTGAGCCTGAGAGCGTCTGTGTGTGACTCTGGAAATATATACGGAGATTGAAATTTTCCCCTATACTATATACACCTGGTATCATCTGATACAATACCCTTTTTCTGCTTTTTATATTCTGGTCTAATCCATACTGAGCCTGTGAGCGCCTGTGTGTGACTCCAGAAATATATACGGAGATTGAAATTTTCCCCTATACTATATACACCTGGTATCTTCTTATACAGTACCCTTTTTCTGCTTTTATTATTCTGGTGTAATCCATACTGAGCCTGAGAGCGTCTGTGTGTGACTCTGGAAATAAATACGGAGATTTTCAATTTTCCCCTATACTATATACACCTGGTATCTTCTGATACAGTACCCTTTTTCTGCTTTTTATATTCTGGTCTAATCCATACTGAGCCTGAGAACATCTGTGTGTGACTCCGGAAATATACACGGAGATTTTCAATTTTCCCCTATACTATATACACCTGGTATCTTCAGATACAATACCCTTTTTCTGCTTTTTATATCTGGTCTAATCCATACTGAGCCTGTGAGAGCCTGTGTGTGACTCCGGAAATATATACGGAGATTGAAATTTTCCCCTATACTATATACACCTGGTATCTTCTGATACAGTACCCTTTTTCTGCCTTTATTATTCTGGTGTAATCCATACAGAGCCTGAGAGCGTCTGTGTGTAACTCTGGAAATATATACGGAGATTTTCAATTTTCCTCTATACTATATACACCTGGTATCTTCTGACACAGTACCCTTTTTCTGCTTTTTATATTCTGGTCTAATCCATACTGAGCCTGTGAGCGTCTGTGTGTTACTCAGAAATATAAATGGAGATTGAAATTTTCCCCTTCACCGTATACAGCTGTACGCTTCTAATACAGTACCATATATCTGCTGGTATTTTGGGTACATTTTCCCAAACATGAGGAAGTATGGTGGAAGAGGACGTGGGCGGGGGGCCAACTGGTACTGATGGTGGTGGTGGTGCATCTGCTGGTAGTGCCAAAAGCACAATAGCACCTAAGGCAGGAGGTGTTGAGCCTGCGTCATCGTCTGGCTCCAGAAGGCCTGGAAGGCTCCCTTTTCTGGGAGTAGGTAAACCGCTTTTAAAGCCGGAGCATCAGGAACAGGTTTTGGCTTACATTGCCGAAACAGCCTCCAGCTCTATTGCCTCCTCTACTGAAGTTTCAAAAAATGCAAGCACTGAGTCGTCAGGGCAGGCTTCTGGTCAGGAACAACACCTTTCCTTGTGTCCTTCACCCCCACCAAAAGTGAAGGATACGGCAGGCCACACTTCAGATTACTCCATGGAGCTCTTTTCACATACCATGCCTGGGTTATCAAGTCAAATCCTGAATTCCCCAGTCCAAGATGAATCTGACATGGAGTGCACTGATGCACAGCCACTGCTATATGATTCTGCTGGTACATTCGCCCAGAGCACTAATTTGCCCTCGCAGTCTACTGAGCCAGAATGTGACCCTGATGAAACTCAGGTGCCCCTTTATGCATACTATACCACCTTACATGGTGACACAGAGGAAGGTGTAGATGAAATTGAAGAGGAGGTGATGGATGACCCAGATTGGCATCCATTGGGGGAAGAGGGTGCCGCTGGCAATAGTTCAGAAGTGGAGGAGGATCCGCAGCAGGCATTGTGATGAACGGGCACGCGGTCCGCCACACGGTAGCCCGGGGTATCACGGCTTGTGATCCCTCCGTGCTGCAAATGTGACGAAAACGCGCACACACACGACGGCTGCTGCCGTCCGACCCAGTAAACTGCAGGGATTTATAATTATCCCACTTCCACTTAGGAACTTGCAGCTCTCTGGCGCCCCCCTTACCCTCAGGTCAGTCAGGGAACTGCACCTAGGATAATTGGTCGCCAGACGGGTCACTTGGATGTGTGCTGGCTATTGGGCACGCTGCAGTGAGGGAATTATAATTACTCCTGGCTGCAGCCAGGCAGTACCCTTATAAACCCCGCTCCGTCACTGCCAGCGTCACCCAATAGATTAACACTTTACACCCCTTCCTTTTAGCTGCCACCAGCTACGGCTTTTGATGAACAATTTATCAAGATGGTCCGTAGCAACCCCAAAACAGTAGCGTAGTGCTTCAGGCACGTGCAAATTCGTTTATAGAGCAGGAGAAACAAACTAATAAATTTATAGGTTTATTCCTTAAAAACCAGGCAGTGCTTATATAATATAAAAAGATGTAACAAACTGAGACAATATCGTTATATACAGATGCAGTTATAAAATAAAATGGGATTAAGAATGAAAGATAACTCACATGGTTGTTAGATCATTACAGGCAAGCCAGGCTGGGGGAAGGAGCCACACGTCATAGTTCATTGGTAGATCTCTTACTCAGGACATCCCAGCAGAAAAGTGCCTAAGGAACTTCACTGCAAGACTTATGCATGTCAGCTTCTGACCTCACAAAAAGGGCTGGTCCTCTGGCCACCTCCCCTGGCTGCAAGCTATGGTTTGAGCTCTGCAATATCATAAGGTTCATAACTCGTCCTGTGAACCTAGCAGAATAACGGCAGACCTATCAATGATCTCACTCCAAAATGACGGTTCCAATGAGCCCACACTTGGGTGGGCTAGTACATGGGGCACCCGAGAATTCCATTTCTCGGGTTCTGTTGGAGTTACGGGTTTACCAGTACCACGGGAACGATGCCCGTCGGCGCATGGTTCAACACAGTAACTTTCGTGTTTCTAGCGAATGCTCCCACCGTGTTATTAACCAAAAAAGAATGAATTCTCCAAAATGGCTGCTATAGGAAGAAAGCACGTGTGCAGACAATGCAGGACCCCTGCGGTGAAGCGGGAAAACTTCCAGCACTGGCAGCTCACATTACACTGCCTGAGTGCAGGCTGGGGGTTGGTGAGAAGTACGAGAGCTGCAGAGAGAAGTAGGGGGGCTTTGCTTGGTGGGCTTTCAGCAGTACAAAAAAAAAGATGAGGACAGCAATTCCAGCACAGCACTCATCACAGGCATCGACATCGCAGTTGCGGTTATCTGGCAGGCCCGTAGCAGTCCAAAAACGTGTTAAAAAAACAAAAAGAGTTGCAGGACAGCTTGGCCAGACGGTCAAATTAGCACAGCGTGCAAGCCCTGAAAATTTATCCCATAGTAGGAAGAGTACAGTGTGGCACTCTCTTGACCAAAATCCTATTGATGAGGCAAAGGTTATATGTAAGAAGTGCGAAAGGACCTTTAGCCGAGGGAAAAATCTCTGAAATTTGAATACAAGTTGCATGCTTAGACATTTAAACACCATGCACTTGCAAGCGTGGACGGACTACAAAACCTCAGGTAGCACATGTGCACCTGCTCTGACTGAAGGTAGCTAGCAACGCTGTTGTGAATGTGTTAGAAATGAATTCTGAGCAGAAGCCCCCTCTGGTGGTTACAAACAGTACTGAACCATTCAATGAAGATTGTGAAGATTGGCAATCAGGAGTTACAGACTGGTCTTATATAAGGGAGGTTCCCTCCCATCAGGGTTGCCTGTGATCAATTGTTCTTGTCTCAACTTTGGTTCCTGGTTCACTTGGAAGCTTGCTGAGTCTTGCCTGCATCTTCTGCTAACAGATAAGATATTTTCTGCTTTTATTTTTGTGCTTGCTTTTTGCATTTTTTCCTGCACTTCTGTGGAGGTCAGCCAGGTCCCCTCCGGGGGCTTGTGCTCCTCTCAGTTTATCTTAGCCACTGTTATTTGTTCATTTGCCTTTTCCAGTTTTTTCAGTGGCTGCGGCTTAGTTTTGTTACACCAGAGAACTTATTTAGGTGGTAGAGGTCGTGTGATCCTGTTATGATTTGGGTGCTGAGGATTTTTTTTTTTCTCTCAATGGAGTTTGCACAGTTGTCTGGCCGTGTGGATCAGCTTGCCACTGAAGTTCGGAGTATTGCTACCTATCTTGCAGGGTTGCCGGTTGTGGAACCTAGGATCCCCATGCCAGATTTGTTTTTAGGGGATCAAGCTAAATTTCTAAATTTCAAAAATAACTGAGTTGTTTTTTGCCTTAAAACCTAAGTCCTCAGGGAACGCAGCACAGCAGGTTCAAATTGTCATCTCTCTCCTGCGCGGCGATCCTCAGGATTGGGCTTTTTCCCTGACACCTGGGGACCCTGTTTTGAGTAATGTTGATGCATTTTTTCTGGCTCTGGGGTTATTGTACGATGAACCTAATGTCACTGATCAAGCTGAAAAAACACCTGAGATCACACGACCTCTACCACCTAAAATAGTTCTCTGGTGTAACAAAACTAAGCCGCAGCCACTGAAAAAACTGGAAAAGGCAAATGAACAAATAACAGTGGCTAAGATAAACTGAGAGGAGCACAAGCCCCCGGAGGGGACCTGGCTGACCTCCACAGAAGGGCAGGAAAAAATGCAAAAAGCAAGCACAAAAATAAAAGCAGAAAATATCTTATCTGTTAGCAGAAGATGCAGGCAAGACTCAGCAAGCTTCCAAGTGAACCAGGAACCAAAGTTGAGACAAGAACAATTGATCACCGGCAACCCTGATGGGAGGGAACCTCCCTTATATAAGACCAGTCTGTAACTCCTGATTGCCAATCTTCACAATCTTCATTGAATGGTTCAGTACTGTTTGTAACCACCAGAGGGGGCTTCTGCTCAGAATTCATTTCTAACACATTCACAACACAATGCTACATCGCTTCCCCACTGTAAGCCCACCGGTTAGCACACCACCAGCAAGAAATGTTGAGGTGTCGTCACAAGGCCAAAGCAGTCAGGGAATCACAATGTTTTTGCAACGAAAGACTGAATCTAGGCCATCACCACCACCACCATCACCAAACCCCTCTCAGTCCGCCATGTCCACTGCTAGTTCCCCCATATGAAGCTCTCAAGTCCAGCTCACCCTAGCAGACACTCTGCTCTGAGTAGGACAAGAAAGTACTCATCCTCTCATCCGCGTACAATGGCTTTGAACGCCTACATTGCCAAATTGATCTCATTAGAGATGATGCCCTTCCGTTTAGTTGAAAGTGCAGCATTCCGAGAGCTCATGGCCTACGCTGTCCCATGCTATGACCTACCCAGTCGTCACTTTTCTAGAAAAGCCATCCCTACCCTCCACCTGCATGTGAAAGACTGCATTGTCCACGCACTCAATCAGTGAGTGGAAAGGTGCACCTCACAACAGATGCATGGGCCAGTAGGCATGGCCAGGGCCGTTACGTGTCCATCACTGCGCACTGGGTTTATGTGGTGGATGCAGGGTCCACAGGGGACAGTGGCGGTGGGACAGTGCTGCCTAGCCCACGGTATAGGCAACAGTTGGCTGTAGGCGTTCAACCCTCCTCCTCCTCCAGCAGCGAAAGCTCATCGACAGAGTGCAGTCGCACGAGCACTCTATCCGCAGCTGCCAGTGTTGCACACAAGGTGTCCCACTATCGAACAGCTAGTGGTAAGCGTCAGCCGGTTGTTTTAAAGATGATGTCTTTGGGCAACAACAGACACACCGCGGAGGTACTGGCCCATTACTTGCAGCAAGAAACTGAGTTATGGCTGGGCAGTCTACATCTTGAGCCAGGCAAGGTAGTCAGTGATAATGGCCATAATTTTGTGGCGGCCATAGCCCTGGCAAAACTCAGACACATACCTTGCCTGGCTCACACCTTGAACCTGGTTGTGCAGTGCTTCATAAATAATTATCCGGCGTTAACAGCCCTGCTCCATAAGGTGTGAAGACTGTGCTCGCACATCCGTTGCTCGTCCATAGGCTCCAGTCGTATGCAGAGGCTGCAGCAATCGCTCCACCTCCCCAAGCACCGCCTAATCATAGATGTTGCAACAAGATGGAACTCCACCATGCACATGGTTGAGAGGCTGTGCGAACAGAGGCAGGCTGTAATGCATTTGTGAGAGGATACACGGGTGTGCAGTGGTCAAAGCTGAAAGACCTCTGTAAAGTCCTTCAGTGTTTTGAGGAATGCACACGGCTGGTAAGCGCAGACAACGCCATCATAAGCATGAGCATCCCACTTATGCGTCTGCTCATGCAAACTTTGAAGCACATTAAGGATCAGGCGTCTGCAGCGGAGGAGGAAGAGGAGGAGGAGGAGGGAAGCCTTGATGACAGTCAGCCATTGTCTGCTCAGGGAACTGTCCTGGACGAGGTGGAGGAAGAAGAGGAGGACGATGAGGGGGATGATTATTTTGGGGAGGAGCATGCTTCTCAGGGGGCAAGAGAAAATGCTGGCTTGCCTAGGTCAGGTACAGGGTTTGTGCGTGACTGGAGGGATGTGGATTTGCCAGAAAGTGCTCCTCCACCACCACTGGCAGTGCATCATTGACACCTGGAACATTGACTCACATGTGTGATTATGTCTTGCGGATCCTAAAAAGGGACCCCCGCATTGCCAAAATTATGAAGGATGACGACTACTGGTTGGCCAGCATCCTCGATCCAAGCTATAAAGGCAAATTACAGAACATCATGCCACAGGAGAACCTAGAACTAAAATTGGGGAACAAACAAGCAACTCTGGTAAACCGTTTGTTAGAGGCATTCCCAGCAAACAGCAGCAGTGCAGGTTCTACCACGAGCCGTACTGGGGCAAATGGAAGAGGTGTTCGTGGTGCACACAGCCGAAGTGGCATTGGAGACAGGGGTTTCATGACCATGTTGTGGACTGATTTCTCGAGGACCGCTCACACGACTGTTAATACTGAATCGATTGCAACAGACAGGAGACAGCAGTTGTCAACTATGGTTCAAAATTACCTCTCCTCACTATCGATGTTCTCCCTCACAGTTCATTCCCCTTTGACTACTTGGCCTGTAAACTGGACACCTGGCCTGAATTGGCACAATATGCCTTACAGGAGCTCGCTTGCCCTGCTGGTAGTGTGCTATCAGAAAGAGTCTTCAGTGCTGCTGGATCAATCCTGACAGAAAGAAGGACCCAGCTGTCGACCCAAAATGTAGGTGATCTCACCTTCATTAAAATGAACCATGCCTGGGCTTCAGAGGATTTTGTACCACCTTCCCCTGATGACACATAGGTTGCCAGAAAAATGGCTCGCTTTGTCCTCCTCTGCCTCCGACTTCTCCAATTCCTCCATTTGCAGCTGCTGAACGTCCAGCCTACACCTCAACTTATGCCAGTTTTCAACCTCCCTAACTGGGCTGTACCCCCCCAGGGCCGGCGTCAGCACCTGGCGCACCCGGGCAAGTGCCGGGGCCGTGAGCAGGTGGGGGGCCCACTCGCCGTCAGGGACACCAGCGTACTATGAGGGGCCCTGTGCCAGTTCCCGGCGCCCATGAGTGTGCCCCCCCTGCTAGCTGCTCAGGGCCCCAGCACTTGCAATACTTACCTCTCACTGCTCCACCGCTGTGACGTCTTCCGCGTTTCCTGACAGTGACCTTCAGGTCATAGAGCGCGATGATGTCACGTCTGTGCGCCCTCTGCCTGAACAGTCACAGTGCAGAGAGCTGGAAGATGGCGACGCTGAGGAGTCCAGAGTAGAGCAGTGCCCAGCGAGGAGAGGTATTTCATTTTTTTTAATGTCTGGAGCAATATATGTGAAGCATTATACACTGGAGAATTATATATGGGGCCCATCATACAGTTGAGCATCATAGATAGGGCCCATTATACACTGGAGCATTATATATGGGGCCCATCATACACTGGAGCATTATAAATGGGGCCCATTATACACTGGAGCATCATATATGGGGCCCATTATACACTGGAACATCATATATGGGGCCCATTATATACTGGAACATCATATATGGGGCCCATTATATACTGGAGCATCACATGGAGCCCATTATATATGCAGCATTATACTGTATATGGGGACCATTATATTTTGAAGCATTATATGGGGCTCATCATACACTGGAGCATCATATGGGGTTCATTATTTATGAGGCATCATATAGGGCCCTTTATATAAGGAGCACATATGGGGCCTATTCTGTATGGAGCAATATATGGGGCTCATTATTCTGTATAGAGCAATATATGGGGCTCATTATTCTGTGTGGCGCACTATGTGGTGGCCATTATACTGTATGGAGGAATATACCGTCCGGTTTTTGAGCTATTGTAGAATTTACAATAAATATCAGTCATGTAATGTAAGGAGTGAAGTATTTGGCATTGTACTATACCTATATTTCTCTGCTGTATCGGAGCATCACGTATTGTGGTCTGTGTTAAAGGAGCCCACTGAGACTCTTTGGCCCGGGGCCCACGAAAACCTGGAGCCAGCCCTGCCCCCCCACAACTTTAGCCAAATAACCCCCAGTTTTCAATGCATTACTGTTATTATAAAGTAAATGAAGGTTGACAAGCTTAAGTAATAAGAATTGATGTCGTTGGCATTGAAATGGGCACTGTAGGTGTGTTTACTGTCCTCCACTCCATGCCGACTTTGCTTCCCCATTGACTTGCATTGGGGTCTGGTTTCCGACTCTGACTCGACTTTTTCCGATAGTCTGCCGACTTCGTTCGACTCGACTTTTGGAAAAGTCTAACTGACCGAAACCCGACTCGACCCTCCCGGAGGCAAAGTCGCTCATCTCTACCACTGAGTAATCTCATAAACTTGTTAGTGTCCAGCAATTTATCAAGTAAATCTGGTTTCCTGGTGGAGGTAAAATTCCAACCTTTGGAAAGGACAGGTAGTTGTTCAGAAGAAATAATCATGCCAGTCAAATTCAGTACTGTAAATGTATCCATATTGGAATTATGATGAGATTTAGAACATATCGCTACTTCCATGTCTGGTACATGTGGTTTCTTTTTGTGTATTGCTTGTTGCTCCTCTTGCCTCCTGGTCGTTTTTTGCTGGATGTAATTGATAATCTTGAGGAGAACCGGAGTTAGACGGTCTTTTTTGTTTAAATGTGCTGCTGTCTAGATCAGACCCACTGGTGTCCATTCTGTCTGAACAACCTTCAACAGAGTCCAGTTCAGATGAACTGAAACTGATGTGCACTTGAGAAGGGCGTTGTCTCTAAGATGAGACTTAAGGATGGATCTAGGAGTATAAGTTTTCCTTTCGGTATTCCATGTATAAACACCTCTTACTACACCTCCTAACCCTCCTTCTCCTCTCCTCCTTCATCCTCCTCCTCCTCCTTCTCCCATCAAAGTTTTTATCCTCTTAATATATTGCAGTCATCATACTATACAGCATTGTGTACTTACAATTGCTCATTTTGCCTTTCTACCCAGATAATTCTCTGTTTTTCTGCTCTATGTAGATACAGGCAGTCTCTTATCCCTGCATAAATCATTCCCCTCTTCAACTCCTGAGCCATCTGCTCCTCTCCTTCCTCCGCCAGGGATTTTTGCAGTAACTTATGACTCAAGCAGGGAAAACTGACCTCCTGTTTCTACATAGAGCTTAGAAGGATTCAACTAGTCAGTGTTTAATCATGTGATGTCATAGACCTAATGGAAAAGAGAAGAATTATCTGGGTAGAAAGGGAAAATGAGCAATTGTAAGTACACAATGCTGTATAATAGGATGACTGCAATATATCAAGAGGATAAAAACTGTGATGGGAGGAGGAGGAAGAGGAGAAGGAGGAAGAGGAGGAGGAGAAGGAGGAAGAAGAGGAGAAGAGAAAGAGGAGAAGGAATGCTTCTTGAACGTCAGTAATTAGACCAAAGCAGTATCTAAATAATATAGATGTATACTGACTAACGGTGGAATATAAGGACAGAATTATCTTCAATAGGTGCAATACATTTTTACGACTGGAAAATATCCCTATGGTTTCAACATCGGACATGGAGCCATAACGCAGTGTGAGCCTAGCCTCAGGTGTAATTTGTCTGCTATGAATTCACCATTGTATCACGTTTTTTCATCACAACGTATATGCTAAAAGGAAGGCCTTAGTAAGACAGATGTGCTTAATGCGGCACTGACCTGTCAGCAGCAGTATGTCCGGTCGTGGCTCCGATAGAACACCTCTGCACTGTTCTTCCACAGGGAGTGGGATAACCAGGAGTCCGTCTGCCAGTTGGGGGAAATCTTTGATGAAATTATTTTCTCTAGAAAAGCAATAAGACGTCACATTATTATGTACTGATATGTGTCACTATACAATGCAAAATACAAGAATTTACTGCAAGTAGCAATATATTATTAGTGCCGATTTTTAGCAATCTGTATGATTTAGCAGGGGCACCAGAGGCGTCTCTAGAGCAGGTCTGGGCATGAGAGGCATCTCTAGAGCAGGTCTGGGCACCAGAGGCGTCTCTAGAGCAGGTCTGGGCATGAGAGGCGTCTCTAGAGCAGGTCTGGGCACCAGAGGCGTCTCTAGAGCAGGTCTGGGCATGAGAGGCATCTCTAGAGCAGGTCTGGGCACCAGAGGCGTCTCTAGAGCAGGTCTGGGCATGAGAGACGTCTCTAGAGCAGGTCTGGGCACCAGAGGCGTCTCTAGAGCAGGTCTGGGCATGAGAGACGTCTCTAGAGCAGGTCTGGGCACCAGAGGCATCTCTAGAGCAGGTCTGGGCATGAGAGGCATCTCTAGACAGGTCTGGCATGAGAGGCATGTGCCCTGGATCCTGTGCCCCGTACCTTGGGATGACAAGCATTACATTCAATGAATCTCCTTCTTTCCAGTAAATCCGTCCCTGAGGTGCACCAGGTGTTTTCAGTGCTTAGGGACGTCTCCTGAGGCCGTACAAGAGGAAATAGGCACAGGACTACAATTCAAGATGAAATTTATAGCTCAAGTCGACATATAATACAGAAAATGATTTAAAGAGGTATTCCCATCTCCAAGATCCTATCTCAATATGTAGTAGATGTAATAATAATATTAGAAAATACCTCCAATTAGAAATGTAGTATAGTTCTTCTGATTCTCTGTCTCTTTCCACGTGCAGGCATTGCAGGACCTTAGAAATCCATTGTTACGACCACTAGCAACTAGCTAACTAACTATCACTTCATCAGTGGACGTAACCATGGATACCTAAGGTAAATCAATATGTGAACATGAGGAAGAGACATAGCAAATCAGAAGAACTATGCATTTCTAATTGGAGGTATTTTCTAATAATATTATTACACCTACTACATATTGGAATAGGATCTTGGAGATGGGAATATCACCTGAAGGGAGGCAATTATGACTTAATGGGAATCAGTCAGCAGGTTTGCCTATGTAATCTGAGAGCAGTATGGGGTAAGGAAAGAGACCCGGATTCCAGCAATATGTCGCCTACTGGGCTACTTGCTGCAGTTCTGACACAATCCCTGTTTTCTCTGTTGTAGATGTAACAGTGCTTTGATTGCTGAGCTGTGTATAACCCCGCCCACACCACTGATTGGTAGCTTGCTGACAATGTACACAGGAAGCTGCCAATCAGTGGTGGGGTTATAGAGATTCACTGGACTGCCTGGCACGTG
>JARQOD010000008.1:160609022-160652180 GCA_033576555.1 Oophaga sylvatica
GATAACAATCTGGGGCACTGTTATGGTCGGAAAAATTCTTAGCCCGGGGGAAATGCAAGGGGGCCCTTTTCCCTTACTAAACCCAGGCGAAGTTGTGCCGGTCCCTTTGGGGGAAAGACAACACCCTTTGGGCCTTTCCGTATGCCTTTTTTGTAAAACCCCTTTTTGTCTACAAAATTTTTTTTTTAAAAAACCTTGTGCCCGATTGATTGCTGAAAGGGTTCCAGAAAAAAAAAAAACGGGGCCATAAATGTTTTTGGGCCCAAAGTAAGTGTGATGACCCCCCACACACAACACATGGATGGGGACAAGTTTTTGTCTGTAAGTGCCTGACTACTGTCCGGGTGCGTACTGAGCGCTCCCAAAAGAGGGCCCTGCGGCTTTGCAAAAAATGCCCGACCGTCCCTTTGGGGGTCCCTAGGGGCTCCAACACCACTCATGGGGCCATAGAAAAAGCCTTACCGGGGGGACGATCGTTTATTTTGATATCGAAAAGGGGGATAGGATCCAAAGGGGAAGAGGGGGACCGAGATGAGGGCTCCGTACTACCATGGGGGAAGAGTAAATATCTGCCCCCCCAAACTCCACAGTTTGTGGGGGGGCTTATTTTGAGTTTTTTAAAATGCGAGGCCAAGGGGGCGGTCTGCAAGGGACTATTGAAAGATAAAAAGGTTTCAAAGGGGTTCGTGAGAGGCCCAGCATAAGAGGGCTGAAGAGTCTCCAAGGGATTCTTGCAGACACTAAGGACCGAAGACTTCTGTGGGGAGAAGCTGACCCCTGAAGAATGCCGGCAGAGTCTGGAGAAGTCTGCTAAGATTCCTCTGGAGGGCCGTGGACAGGCTAGCTCTCCAAGAGAAGCTCAGTCATCCAGCTTACTGGACCTGCTGGCTGGAGAGCCGAGCCTCACGAAGTCAGAGTCCAGTGAGGATAACCAGGCCACAGCTGGCCAGGGTGTCCAGAAGTTTAGGTCACCAGTTATGATCCTACCCAGGTGGGCTGTGGGACGTTGGGGAAGAATGATCACTGCAGTTCATTGGCCCGACTGGGAACGCAGCCTCAGTGACCGGCAGTAACCTCGATGATGTCATCGCTAGTCAGTGATGCTGCGCTCACAGCAGCTCATTCACCAGTTGTTCTCAGCTTGGATGGTCACATCTTGGCACTGTCCAGGTTGAAAACTGTTCATACTTTAGACATGGATTACGGCATGGGACAGAACGACGGACAGTTAAGGGATATTGTTGTTTTTCATTTTTGTTTTATTACAGGAGATGAGGGATTCACTGGAATTAGGCATTAGGTGAGTATAACTGTATTTGTTATTTTTAAATAAAAATTGAAAAGTGTTTTGTTTTATTTCAAATAAAAGACTTTATTCTGGCTGTGTGTTTATTTACCATATAATTATAGGATTAATAATGGATGGGTGTCTTATAGACGCCTCTCCATTAGTAATCCGTGGGCTTGATGTGACCGGTAGTGTTGAGCGATACTGCCCGATATCCCAAAATATCGGATCGGATTGGATCGGCCCGATACTCAGAAAGTATCGGGTATCGCAGATCCGATACCGGAAACCCAATGCAAGTCAATGGGACAGAAATATCGTAATTAAAAAAAACTCTTTCTTTCCTTGTAAACACTAGATATACTGTACACACATAGAATACATATATATATATATATATATATATATATATATATATATACATGTCATTGTGACATATATATATACATATATTTATAGTTCATACACTTCTACATAGTAACATAGCCTCTGATTCAATTGCCGGGCAATGCCGGCTTTTGTGAAATTACAGAAGCACCCGACATGAAATGACACATGGTTTACATAGAGTTAACCATGTCTTTTCATGTAGTTTGATATATGGTTTTCACTAACAATTACATGAGTGTATGTGTGCAAAATTTTACACATGTAGGGGTTAATTAAAGGTGTAAATTCGTTGTAAAAAAACACATTTTTTTGCTACGAATTTACACCTTTAATTAATCCCTATATGTGTCAAATTTTGCACACATACACTCATGTAATTGTTAGTGAAAACCATATATCAAACTACATAAAATGATATGGTTAACTCTATGTAAACCATGTGTCATTTCATGTCGGGTTCTGTAATTTCACAAAAGACGGCAATTGAATTAGCGGCTATTATACTATGTAGAAATGTATGTACTATAAATATATATATATATATATATATATATATATATATATATGTCACAAATTCAATGACATGTATATATATATACATATATATGAGGTGTAAAATTGTTGAAAAAAAATGCGTGGGCTCCCGCCCTATTTTCTCAACCAGACAGACAAAGCCAGCGAGTGGGGGCAGATAATAGCCCAGAGAGGGACCATTATTTTTGGCCCCCCCGGCTAATAACATCTGCCCCCAGAAAAGGCAAATCTATAATTAGATTCGCCCTTTCCGGCACTTTGCCCGTCTATTCCCATTGCCCTGTAGCGGTGGCGAATGGGTTAATAAGGGGTTAAAGCCACCTTGCTATTGAAAGGTGACTTTAAGCCAGGTTAATAATTGAGAGCTGTCAATTAGACAACTATCAATTATTAATCCTATTGTATGAAATAAAAATAAAACACGCACACATTAATTAAAAATCATTTTAATTAAATAAACACACAGTTTTTGACCATATTTTATTTTACTGCCATTCCTTGCGAAGCCCTTGTTCACCTGTAATAAAAATAAAATAATAAAGCAACATTATTCTTACCTATCCGATGTTCAGTCAGGTCCCCCGATGTAATCCTTCTGAAAGGGTTAATGTTTACTGCAGGGACCGCAGCTAATGCTGACAGCCTCACAGTAAACCCCCTACTGAATCATCTCCTCTCCTGGCTGACAGGAGAGGAAGTGGTTAGCATAATTGATTGCTTCCCACTTTCACTTCAGGTCAGCCAGGGACACCCACAGCATCAGTGAGGTCAGAGGGAATCCCGGCTGACCTGAAGTGAACTGATTAACAAAATAGGGGATCACCTCGAAAAAAAAAATGGCGTGGGGGTCCCCCCTATTTTTGTTAACCAGCCTGATAAAGCAGACTACTGAGGCCTGGTTTTTCAAGCTGTTAAGGAGCCAATATCCATGGACCTTGCAAGCCTGATAATACCAGGCCACAGCAGTCTGCTTAGCTTGGCTGGTTAACAAAAATAGGGGATCCCCTCGAAAAAAAAATGGCGTGGGGGTCCCCCTATTTTTGTTAACCAGCCAAGTAAATAGCAGACTGCTGCGGCCTGGTATTAAAAGACTGTCAAGGCCCATGGATTTTGGCCCTCAACAGCCTAAAAATACCAAGTTGCAGCAGCCCCACAATTGGTGCATCCAAAGATGGCGTCAATAAGACACCGATCCATTATTAATCATAGTTTGTAAATTTTTTAAAAAATACACAGCCAGAAAAAAGTCTTTTAATGAAATAAAACACCACACAGTTTTCATTATTTTTATTGTACGCTCATCTTGCGACGCCATCGTTCTCCTGTAAAAAAAACAAAAATAACAAACCAACACAAATACTGCCTGTCCGGCGCAGTCCAAAATCTCGAGTGTCCCACGACGAGTCCAGCTCTGCTACATCTGGATGCCAGTGTGAGCCTGACATCCACATAGAGCAGAGCTGCTTACCTGAGGAGGTTCCCCGGCGGTGACGTCATCGGACTGGTTTACGGCCAGCTGTCGTGAGAGTACAGCTGGCCGAGATTACCCAGTACCCGGCAGTCACTGCAGTTATCGCGAGAAGCTGCATGTGACCGCCAGGGAGAGGGTAATGGCCGGCCTGGATGGATGGATGGACCTGACCGCCGGGGATCTTCTGCCAGGTAAGTGCTGCTGACACCTGACAGACCCGACCGACACTGACAGTGACACTTTCGGGAAGTTCCTGTGTCACGTACTTCGTTCTGTGACACAGGAACTCCCTATAGACTTTAGAGGAAAACTCAGATTCCGGTATCCGATATGACAAAAATATCGGATCTCAGAATCGGAATTCCGATACAGCGAATATCGGCCGATACCCAATATTTGCAGTATCGGAATGCTCAACACTAGTGACCGGACAATACAAAGGTGACATCAAACCCTCAAATATGAACCCTACTTGCCACTGCTACAGACGAAGTGGAAAGAGCTGGACAAAGCACCAGAATAGGAGCATCTAATTGATGCACCTCTTCTGGGCAGCTGCAGACTGCTATTTTTAGTCTGGGGGAGTCAATATCCATGGCCCCTTACCAGCCTGAGAATACCAGCCCCCAGCTGTCTGCTTTAGCGTGGCTGATTGTGAAAAATGGGGGGACCTCACACCATTTTTTTTTATAATTATTTACTTAAATCAAAATACCACATGGAAGCCCCACCTTGAGGAAGCGAGCCCATGTCTCAGGACACCTCATGGATTGAATGCTTTACTGACATGGGTAATTAAACCTTTATGTGCTTTATCAAATGTAAGTTTGGTATGCCTAGTTGTTATCAACTTATGATAGCGTGTTTATTGGAAGTATACTATGTTCATCTTAAGTCTTATGGGACTGATCCCATTGGATCCATGTATTCCCAATTAGGGATGTGGTCGACTTAATATTCTAATATAGTTTACAAACGCTTTACTCATATAGCTTGGCATATTTTTTCTCCACTTGGTGTCCTTGGTTTATATACATTGTTTTGGAGGATCATTTTTCTATCCATATACATTATTGATTCATAATATACTCATATAAATTTGTAAATTTTATGGTACATGTAATTGTCAATAAAAATATTAATTGAGTTATTTTTTGACTCCTTTTTCTCCTATATTATCCAAAAGTGAAGGATGCAGCTGGCCACACTTCAGATTACTCCCTAGAGCTCTTTTCACATACCATGCCTGGATTATCAAGTGAAATCCTGAATTCCCAAGTCCAAGATGAATATGACATGGAGTGCATTGATGCACAGCCACTGCTATATGATTCTGCTGGTACATTGACCCAGAGCACTGCATTGCCCTCGCAGTCTAATGAGCCAGATTCTGACCCTGATGAAACTCAGGTGCCCCTTCCCGCATACTATACCACCTTACACGGTGACACAGCGGAAGGTGCAGATGAAATTGAAGAGGAGGTGATGAATGACCCAGTTGTTGACCCAGATTGGCATCCATTGGGGGAAGAGGGTGCCGCTGGCAATAGCTCAGAAGAGGAGAAGGATCCGCAGCAGGCATCGACATCGAAGCTGCGGTTATCTGGCAGGCCCATAGCTGTCCAAAACCGTGTTAAAAAAACAAAAAGTTGCAGGACAGCTTGGCCAGATAGTCAAATTAGCACAGCGTGCAAGCCCTGAAAATTTATTCCATAGTAGGAATAGTGCAGTGTGGCACTTTTTTGACCAAAGTCCTATTGATGACACAAACGTTATCTGTAAGAAGTGCAGAAGGACCTTTAGATGAGGGAAAAATCTCCGAAATTTGAATACCAGTTGCATGCTTAGACATTTAAACACCATGCACTTGAAGCGTGGACAGACTACAAAACCTCAGGTAACACATGTGCACCTGCTCCGACTGAAGGTAGCCAGCAACGCTACATCGCTTCCCCCACTGTAAGCCCACCGGTTAGCACACCACCAACAAGAAATGTTGACGTGTCGTCGCAAGGCCAAAGCAGTCAGGGAATCACAATGTTTTTCCAATGAAAGACTGAATCTAGGCTATCTCCACCACCACCACTACCACCATCACCAACCCCCTCTCAGTCCGCCATGTCCACCGCTAGTTCACTCATATGCAGCTCTCAAGTCCAGCTCACCCTAGCAGACACTCTGAGTAGGACAAGAAAGTACTCATCCTCTCATCCGCATACACTGGCTTTGAACGCCTACATTGCCAAACTGATCTCATTTTAGATAATGCCTTCCGTTTGGTTGAAAGCGCATCATTCCGAGAGCTCATGGCCTACTCTGTCCCACGCTATGACCTACCCAGTCGTCACTTCTTTTCTAGAAAAACCATCCCTGCCCTCCACCTGCATGTGAAAGACCGCATTGTCCATGCACTCAAACAATCAGTGAGTGAAAAGGTGCAACTCACAACAGATGCATGGGCCAGTAGGCATGGCCAGGGCCGTTACGTGTCCATGTTAAAAATCCTTAATTTCATATATTTTTCCAGGACTTGTTACCAGATGCGATACTCTAAGGAAAATGTCACAATGTTTCTTATAAAAAAAAATGTAGTGGTTTATTGGACTGTCCACCAAAAAACATCATTGCAGGAAAACATAAAATGAGTAAAATAGTTATGAAGAGATTGTCCATTTGTCCATAGCAAAGCTTGTACAATTCTTTCCTTAGATCCTGAATAGTAAAATGACATCTGTCTCTTGTCAGCAGCGTCTGAGGAAGCAACACGTGGCTACATAGCAGCTGTCCATTCACCTTAATGTCCTATGTGTCTGAAGAGAGAGAGAGAGCGAGAGAGCGACCCCCTCCCTTCTTGTAGTCAATATATATATGTCCCTTAAATCACGTGGTCTCTGTATATGGGGATGACACTTTACCATACAGAAATAGCATGTGTAATGTCAGCTGAAAGTCAATGTACTCGGTACAGAATTGAGTGTAGAATAAATCCATAACCAATAATTAATATTTAACAGTCCATCACTGCGCACTGGGTTAATGTGGTGGATGCAGTGTCCACAGGGGACAGCGGCGGTGGGACAGTGCTGCCTAGCCCACGGTATAGGAAACAATTGGCTGTAGGCGTTCGACCCTCCTCTTCCTCCTCCAGAAGCGAAAGCTCGTCGACAGAGCGCAGTCGCACGAGCACTCCATCCGCAGCTGCCAGTGCTGCACACGAGGTGTCCCACTATCGAACAGCTAGTGGTAAGCGTCAGCAAGCTGTTATAAAGATGATGTCTTTGGGCGATAACAGACACACTGCGGAGGTGCTGGCCGACTACTTGCAGCGAGAAACTGAGTCATGGCTGGCAGTCTACATCTTGAGCCAGGCAAGGTAGTCAGTGATAACGGCCCTAATTTTGTGGCGGCCATAGCCCTGGCAAAACTCAGACACATACCTTGCCTGGCTCACACCTTGAACCTGGTGGTGCAGTGCTTCATAAATAATTATCCGGAGTTACCAGCCCTGCTCCATAAGGTGCGAAGACTGTGGTCGCACATCCGTCGCTCGCCCGTAGACTCCAGTCGTATGCAGAGGCTGCAGCGAGCGCTCCACAACCCCAAGCACCGCCTAATCATAGACGTGGCAACAAGGTGGAACTCCAACATGCATATGGTTGAGAGGCTGTGCGAACAGAGGCAGGCTGTAATGCTTTTGTGGGAGCATACACAGGCAGGCAGATTGAGGGCAGACATGGAGTTGTCGGGTGTGCAGTGGTCAAAGCTGAAAGACCTCTGTAAAGTCCTTCAGTGTTTTGAGGAATGCACACGGCTGGTAAGCGCAGACGACGCCATCATAAGCATGAGCATCCCACTTATGCGTCTGCTCATGCAAACTTTGACGCACATTAAGGATCAGGTGTCTGCAGCGGAGGAGGAAGAAGAGGAGCGAAGCCTTGATGACAGTCAGCCATTGTCTGCTCAGGGAACTGTCCTGGACGAGGTGGAGGAAGAGGAGGAAGATGAGGGGGATGATTATTTTTGGGACGAGGATGCTTCTCAGGGGCAAGAGAAAATGTTGGCTTGCCAAGATCAGGTACAGGGTTTGTACGTGACTGGAGGGATGTGGATTTGCCAGAAAGTGCTCCCCCAGCCACCACTGGCAGTGCATCATTGATACCTGGAACACGTGTTATTATGTCTTGCGTATCCTAAAAAGGCACCCCCGCATTGCCAAAATTATGAAGGATGACGACTACTGGTTGGCCAGCATCCTCGATTCACGCTATAAATCCAAATTACAGAACATAATGCCACAGGAGAACCTAGAGCTAATATTGGCGAACAAACAAGCAACTCTGGTAAACCGTTTGTTAGAGGCATTCCCAGCACACAGCAGCAGTGCAGGTTCTACCACAAGCCGTATTGGGCAACATGGAAGAGGTGTTCATGGTGCACACAGCCGAAGTGGCGTTGGAGACAGGGGTTTTATGACCATGTTGTGGACTGATTTCTCGCGTACCGCTCACACGACTGTTAATACTGAATCGATTGCAACAGACAGGAGACAGCAGTTGCCAACTATGGTTCAAAATTACCTCTCTTCCCCTATCGATGTTCTCCCTCACAGTTCATTCCCCTTTGATTACTGGGCCTGTAAACTGGACACCTGGCCTGAATTGGCACAATATGCCTTACAGGAGCTCGCTTGCCCTGCTGGTAGTGTGCTATCAGAAAGAGTCTTCAGTGCTGCGGGATCAATCCTGACAGAAAGAAGGACCCGGCTATCGACCAAAAATGTTGGTGATATCACCTTCATTAAAATGAACCATGCCTGGGTTTCAAAGGATTTTGTACCACCTTCCCCTGATGACACATAGGTTGCCAGCAAAATGGCTCGTTTTGTCCTCCTCTTCCTCCGACTTCTCTAATTCCTCCATTTGCAGCTGAACGTCCAGCCTACACTTCAACATATGCCAGTTTTTCCACCTCCCTAACTGGGCTGTACCCCCCCAGGACCGCGCGTCAGCACCTGGCGCACCCGGGAAAGTGCCGAGGCCCTGAGCAGTTGGGGGGCCCACTCGCCATCAGAGACCCCGGCGTACTATGGGGGGCCCTGTGCCAGTGCCGGCGCCCATGAGTGGGCCCCCTCTGCTTGCCCAGGGCCCTAGCACTTGCAATACTTACCTCTCCCTGCTCCATCGCTCCATTCAGGTCAGAGAGCGCGATGACGTCACGTCTCTGCGCCCTCTGCCTGAACAGTCACAGTGCAGAGAGCTGGGAGATGGCAACGCTGAGGAGTCCAGAGTAGAGCAGTGCCCAGCGAGGAGAGGTATTTCATTTTTAAATGTTTGGAGCAATATATGGGGAGCATTATACACTGGAGAATTATATATGGGGCCCATCATACACTTGAGCATCATAGATAGGCCCATTATACACTGGAGCATTATATATGGGGCCCATCATACATTGGAGCATCAAATACGGGGCCCATTATATACTAGAGCATCATATGGGGTTTATTATTTATGGGGCATCACATGAAGCCCATTATATACGGAGCATTATATATGGGGCCCATCATACACTGGAGCATTATAAATGGGGCCCATCATACACTGGAGCATCATACAATGGGCCCATCATATACTAGAGCATCATATGGGGTTCATTATTTATGGGGCATCACATAGAGCCCATTATATATGGAGCATTATATATGGGGACCATTATATTTGGAGCATTAAATGGGGATCATCATACACTGTAGCATCATATATGGGGCCTATCATATACTAGAGCATCATATGGGGTTCATTATTTATGGGGCATCACATGGAGCCCATATTATGTGGAGCATTATATATGGGGACCATTATATTTGGAGCATTATATGGGGCTCATCATACACTGGAGCATCATATATGGGGCCTATCAAATACTAGAGCATCATATGGGGTTCATTATTTATGGGGCCTCCAATGGAGCCCATTATATACGGAGAATTATATATGGGGCCCATCATACACTGGAGCATTATAAATGGGGCCCATCATGCACTGGAGCATCATAAATGGGGCCCATCATATACTAGAGCATCATATGGGGTTCATAATTTATGGGGCATCACATGGAGCCCATTATATATGGAGCATTATATATGGGGACCATTATATTTGGAGCATTATAAGGGGCTCATCATACACTGGAGCATCATATATGGGGCCCATCATATACTAAAGCATCATATGGGGTTCATTATTTATGGGGCCTCCAATGGAGCCCATTATATACAGAGAATTATATATGGGGCCCATCATACACTGGAGCATTATAAATGGGGCCCATCATGCACTGGAGCATCATAAATGGGGCCCATCATATACTAGAGCATCATATGGGGTTCATTATTTATGGGGCATCACATGGAGCCCATTATATATGGAGCATTATATATGGGGACCATTATATTTGGAGCATTATAAGGGGCCCATCATATACTAGAGCATCATATGGGGTTCATTTTTATGGGGCATCATATAGGGCCCTTTATATATGGAGCATCATATGGAGCACATATGGGGCCTATTCTGTATGGAGCATTATATGGAGCCCATTCTGTATGGAGCAATATATGGGGCCCATCATAAACTGTATGGAGCTTTATATGCGACTCATTATACTGTATGGAGCAATATGTGGGACTCATTATACTCTATGGGGACCGTCCTATACTGTATGGCACATTATATTGGGACCATCATATACTGTAGCATTATGTGGAGCTCATCATATACTGTATGGAACATTATATGGGACCAATTATTCTGTATGGAGCAATATATGGTGCTCATTATTCTGTATGGCGCACTATGTGGTGGCCATAATACTGTATGGAGGACTATACTGTCCGGTTTTTGAGCTATTGTAGAATTTACAATAAATATCAGTCATGTAATGTAAGAAGTGAAGTATTTGTCATTGTACTATACCTATATTTCTCTGCCGTATCGGAGCATCATGAATTGTGGTATGTGTTAAAGGAGCCCACTGAAACTCTTTGGCCCGGGGCACACGAAATCCTGGAGCCAGCCCTGCCCCCCACAAGCCAAATAACCCCCAGTTTTCAATGCGTTACTATTATTATAAAGTAAATTAAGGTTGACAATCTTAAGTAATAATAATGTCTTTGGCATTGAAATGGGCACTGTAGGTGTGTTTACTGTCCTCCACTCCCTGCCGACTTTTCTTCCCCATTGACTTGCATTGGGTCGGTTCGAGTTTCAGTCGGACCTTCGACTTTTCCCGATAGTCGGCCGATTTCGTTCAACTCGACTTTTGGGAAAGTTGGGTGGCCCGAAACCCGACTCGACCCTCCCGGAGGCAAAGTCACTCATCTCTAATCGGGTCTATTCCCGCAGAGAGCAGTGAGTATTCATTGCTCTTAAGTAGCGTGCAGTGTCAGCCACCGGCTTCTTGATGCTGCCGGCGGTCACGTGTGCCGCTATTCTCTTAAGTAGTGGCACACATGACAACCGGCAGCAGAAGGAAGCTTTTTTCTCATGTTCACAGCAAGAGAAGATGGTCAATAGTGTTTTAGAACAAGACTTTGTTAGAATCAGTTCCCGACTATCACTTTAAACCTTACTCTTTATGAAGATGAGCTACATTTACTCTTTAAGGGTCACTCTCATGCCCACAAATTTCCAGCCTTGGTGGTGTATTTGCTGACAGTGATGATAGGACCCTCCTGCCTGCATTAGGTCTTGCTCTCAGGAGGTTTAAGTTCATACTTTGGCTGTTAACTGGTTCATGCAGAATTACATGTACACCCAATTCTTACACTATAGCTGGTCCGAACAATGAAAGCAATTGTTACCATCTACCTTTCGTGTCTCCCCTTTTTCCTCATAGATTGTAAGCTTGCGAGCAGGGCCCTCATTCCTCTTGGTATCTACTTTGATCTGTGTTTATTGTTATGCTGTAATGTCTATTGTCTGTACAAGTCCCCTCTATAATGTAAAGTGCTGCGGAATATGTTGGTGCTATAGAAATAAAATTATTATTATTATTATATTATTATTATATGAACGGGTCATATGGTTATGAGACTAGTGGTGGTGAAAAGTAGTATTCTGGAAAGAAAGAGAAGAGAGAGTGGTAGTAATTTTGTATGATACAGTAATGGCCATTAAACTGTTATCACACCTTGGAAAAAGTTTTCTTCTGATGTGATCCAACAAGTCAGAAAACAAAAGCAAGTAGGAGAGTTGGAAAAAAATAAAAGGGAGTTAGAATGAGAAGACAACTCTCAAAAAATTGCAAAACCCTCCAAAAAACAGGAAATGTATCAAATGAATGGAAAACTGTGTAAAATCGGTTCCTGATTCCCATCTAGACAAATAAGGTACATTTTTGATGTGTATAAATTCACAAGAAAGCCTGATATAAAAAAATAACAATAAAACAAATAACAACTGTAGAAACCAATGTGAATAAGGATGATGAATTTGTCCATGAAAAATAAAAAAAATACCCCTCCACCTTTAACCGTATAGAAACAAGTTAAGAGAATGAAAATTGAACCAATTAGACAATATAGTCTTAATAAAAGAGAAAAGGAGGTGTTATCACATAGGAATAAGGAGATAGTGGGAAATCCAGAAGATAAGGGGTTGGTAGCTTTGTTCAGCAGAACAAAAGAAAATTCTCCACAGTGAACATACATCTAGTTCAGGTGTCTCAAGCATGGCTGGGTATATGGGCCGCACATAGCGAAAATATGAATTTGGGAGGCCACATTCTTTGCAAGGTAAAGTGACATTTTAAGTGATATCTGTGATGATACCCTGGAATGGGAGCTCCATTTCTTGTGCTGTTCTAGAACTTTCCTGCCCTACAACCCCCCAGCGCGTTTGGCCAGTACAGAGCTGGACTGGAAAATCAGTCCTTATCCTTGCTGCTGACAGCCCACAGCCTGCAAACCCCCCTCTTCTCTCTCCCTCTTACTCGCTCCTTCCTTTCGCCCCCACCTCAGGAATGTTCTTTGTCTCCTCAGACCTGCAGTCTGTCCTATAGCTTATCATGGGAATTCATTCTTTTGGTCATAACTCGTGGGGAGCTTATGTTAGAGACACGAAAGCTACTGTTCTGAATCATGCGTCCATCAGGCGTCGTTACTGTGGTACTGGTGAATTTGTAAGTACAATGGAACCAGAGATATGAAATACTCTGGTGCACAGTGGACTATCTCATCCGAGTTTGGACTCATTAGAACAGTCATTTCAGAATAAGATCACTGATAGGTCTGCCATTATTCTGCTAGGGTCCCCCGCCGAGTTATGGTCTTTATAAGGTTCCAGAGCTTAGAACTGTAACTTCGAGCTATGGGAGGTGGCCAGAAAACCAGCCTCTTTTGTGAGGTCACAAGCCAGGGGTATAAGTCTGCAAACTAGCCCCCCCTGGTCGATCTAGCTGGAGATGACCTGACTGAAAGATCTCCAAATGAACTATGACGTGTGGCTCCTCCCCCAAGCTTGTCCTGCCTGCAATTAACAAAGTGCCATGTAAGTTTTTCACCTTTAACCCTGTTTTATTTTAATTGCATTGTACATAATCGTATTGTCTCAGCTTGTTACATCTTGTTACATGAAAAAAGCATATACAAAATGGGAGGAATAGGGCTAAGTAACAGCACATGTGAAAAAGACTTGGGTATACTAATTGATCACAGACTTAACATGAGTCAACAGTGTGATGCAGCAGCAAAAAAGGCAAATGCAATTTTAGGATGTATCAACAGAAGCATACAGTCTAGATCACGTGAGGTCATTATTGCCCTCTACTCCTCTTTGGTCAGACCTCATCTGGAATACTGTGTCCAGTTTTGGGCACCACATTGTAAAAAAGACATCAACAAACTGGAGCAAGTTCAGAGAAGAGCCACCAGAATGGTGACCGGTCTGCAAACCATGTCCTATGAGGAACGGTTGCAGGATTTGGGAATGTTTAGCTTGCAAAAAAGAAGACTGAGAGGAGACTTAATAGCTGTCTACAAATATCTCAAGGGCTGTCACATTGTAGAAGGATCATCTTTATTCTCATTTGCACAAGGAAAGACTAGAAGCAATGGGATGAAACTGAATGGGAGGAGACACAGATTATATATTAGAAAAAACTTTTTGACAGTTAGGGTGATCAATGAGTGGAACAGGCTGCCACAAGAGGTGGTGAGTTCTCCTTCAATGGAAGTCTTCAAACAGAGGCTGGATAGACATCTGTCTGGGATGATTTAGAGAATCCTGCTTTGAGCAGGGGGTTGGACCAGAAGGCCCAGGAGGTCCCTTCCAACTCTACCATTCTATGATTCTATGATTCTATGATCTTTTTATACTGTATAAACACTGCCTGCATTTTAGGAATAAGCATATAAAATTATTAGTTTGGTTCTCCTGCTCTATAAACGAACTAGCACGTGCCTGAAGTAACTACGCTACTAATTCGGGGTTGCTACGGACCCTCTTGATAAATTGTTCATTAAGAAAATCGTAGCTGGTGGCAGCTAAAAAGAAGGGGTGTAAAGTGTTGACCTATTGGGTGGCGTTGGCAGTGATGGAGCAGGTTTTATAAGTGTATTGCCTGGCTGCTGCCCGGAGTAATTATAATTCCCTCACTGCAGCGTGCCCAATAGCCAGCACACATCCAAGCGGCCCGTCTGGCGACTAATTATCCCAGGTGCAGTTCCCTGACTGACCTGAGGCTAAAAGGGGCGCCAGAGAGCTGCAAGTACTTAAGTGGAAGTGGGATAATTATAAATCCCTGCAGATTATTCCTGACACACTGGTACGACCAGATCGCCCTGGTACGGACCTACCAGGTGGGTCAAAAGGTGTGGGTGCTGGTCCCCATACCAAAGGATAAGCTTCAGGCAGCCTGGGAAGGCCCGTACATCGTGCACCAACAGCTGACACATTGGGTCGGATGGCAGCAGCCATTGTGTGTGTGTTTTATCGTCACATTGGTGGCAGCAGTGGGATCATAAGCCGTGATACCCCGGGCTACCGTGTGGCGGTCCGTGTGCCATTCATCACATTGGTGGCAGAGCGGTGGGATTATAGAGCATTAGTGATCTGGTCTGAGCAATCATTCCTCTCACTAAAAAAACTTGCACGGTTCTTCCAGGGACCCTGCAGCAAAAGTTTTGGAGAACAGACTCAGTGTTTACTAATCCTGAGACAATTGTATGTACTTGCGATTACCCCTCCCTTCCTCTTTGTTTTTCTATCCTATCTTTTATTTGGCAATGGCAACCATGGCGAGGATGGGAGAAGAGTGGTATAAGCAGCATAAGAAGGAATCTCTTGTTGCCCTATGCGGGTTGTGGCAGATCGACGCCACAAACAAAAATAAAGACCAACTGGCCGCGGCTCTGGTGCAACGGGAAAACGCCCAGAGCCCAGGGGCTCAGAAGCCGGCCCCAGTGACAATGGGGCTGCAGCAGAGGCTCCACCTGCCAGCCAAAGCATGGACAGTCTTCTGCAGTTGGCTCTGCAACTATGCTCACCTGACGACCAGGACAGACGTTGGCAGCTGATCCAGGAAGCTCAAGAGAGAGCTGACCATCGAGAGGCCGACCAGCGAGCCGAGCGCCAAGCCCAGCGAGAGGCTGAGAAAGCCCAGCGAGAGGCTGAGAGAGCCGAGCGGGAGGCTGAGAGGGCCCAAGCTGAGCGGGAGGCCCAAGCGCAGAGAGCCCATGAGCTGGAGATGGTCCAGCGAGGGGGGATACTCCCCACAGCCCGGAGCGGTGAGCCTAGCAGCGCTCAGAGGCCGAAGCCCCGGCCAGAGCACTTTTCCCATGATGGAAAAGGACGGAGACTTGGACACTTTTCTGCGGGCCTTTGAGAAAGTCTGCAGACAGTACCAGCTGCCTGAGGACCAATGAGCAAAGTACTTGACCCCGGGCTAAAGGGCAAAGCTCTGGAGGCGTTTGCTTCACTCCCGCCAGGCCAAGATGGTGACTATGAGGCCATCAAGCAGGCCCTGATCGCCAAGTACCAGCTAACCCCAGAGGTATTCCGAAAGAAGTTCTGAAACCTCCAACGTGGCCCACACGACAGTTATAGCGATGTGGTGCAAGGAATCAGGACCCACATTGACCAGTGGATCCATGGACTGTCCGTCGACACCTTTGAGCAGCTGAGGGACCTGATGATCAAAGACCAGTTCCTGCATCTGTGCCCAGCTGAGGTCCAACAGTTCCTCCTGGACCGAGAACCAGAGGACCCGGTCAAAACAGCACGGATCGCGGACAGCTATGAGGCCAACCGGAAACCCGAGGTGCGGAAGCCAGTCTCCTCCAGCTGTAGAGGGGGTAAGCCGGCAATCAACCCCAGTGCCCCTGCCAGCCGTCCCTCTGGAAGCACTATCCCCTTTGCCAGCGCCAGGCCTTCAGCAGACCCCCGCCAGTGTTTCTCCTGTAAACGGACTGGACACCTCAGCGCCACCTGTCCGGAGAGGCAGAAGAACCCCCCAGCCAAGGCCTCCGGGCCCAACGTCTCTGTTCTTTTGGTGGGTGGTGTGGTGGGGAGGGTTGATGACAACGTGCAGTCCGTCCGCATGGGGGCCCGTCTTGCTACAGGCCTCAAGGACACCGGGGCTGAACAAACCCTGATCCGACCCGAACTGGCGGCCCCTGAAGAGTTGATTCCGGGGAAAACCATAACTGTCACCGGGATTGGGGGCGTCCGCTGCCCCTTGCCGATGGCCCGGGTTTTCATTAACTGGGGTGCTGGGAGCGGGGTGAAGGAAGTGGGGGTGTCCGAAAACCTGCCCACTGATGTTTTATTGGGGACTGATTTGGGGAGGATGGTGGCGTACTACGTCCCTGACACCCCTCCCCAATCTGTTAATAAGGTTAACGTTAAACATGATGATGATGTTGATGATGATGGGAAACTGAATGTGTTACCTGCCAATGCTTTGCGAAGTGATGTTGCGACTGATAACCATTTTTTCCCTAGGAATGATGCTGATGATGATGTATTTGTGCCATCTGAACCTGTTAACCCTTTCTCTGAAGTGGTAGAGCGCTCAGCCACGTGCGGAATGAGATGGCTGAGGAACCCCTAGCAGGAGCAAGCAACAGTGCTCAAGGAAATTGGGAGGTGCATGGGAACCGTGAGGAAGGTGATGCCATGCCACTGACCAGTGCCACCGAGGAAGGTAACTGGCCCATAAGTAGCACTGCTCCTGAAGAGTTGGGGGTGGATGGGGAAGTAGAGCCCATAGCAGCGCAGGCTGATGGGTCTGTAGAATTCCCCGGGGGGATAGTATACGTAGCTGCTGTCACCCGCAGTCAGAGTGCCCGGATCGCAGGTAGCACCCTGCCATCTGGACCCTCCTCCGCTACAGGAGAGACTGAACCAGAGGTGGACCCAGAGCCGGTCCCAGAGGGTCCCAGTGAGGAAGGAACCCTGACGTCACTTCTGGCTGCCTCCAGCCAGGAGTTCCAGGCCTCTCTGCACGCAGATGCGAGCCTGGAGAACTTAAGGCACCTTGCCGAGATGCCCACCTCCGTGATTGATAAGGAGAGGGTGTTCTGGGAGCGAGGAAGGTTGTACCGGGAGACAGTACCCGGAGATTCCCAAAAGGAGTGGTTGAGGGAAAAACAGCTGGTCGTCCCGCACCAGTTCCGAGGTGAGTTGTTGCGGATTGCCCATGAGATTCCACTCGCTGGACACTTGGGGATCAGCAAAACTAAGGCACGGCTGTCTCAACACTTCTATTGGCCCAAGATGGGGACAGATGTGACTAACTACTGCCGCTCCTGCATCACCTGTCAAAGAGTGGGGAAGGCAGAGCTTGCTCTTAAGGCTCCCCTGATCCCGTTGCCAGTGATAGAGGAGCCTTTCCAGAGGATCGTGGTGGACATTGTGGGCCCGCTGGCCGTCCTCAGCAGCTCTGGAAAGCGATACATCCTTACTGTGGTAGACTACGCTACCCGGTACCCGGAGGCAGTAGCTCTGTCCTCAACTAGGGCAGATAAGGTGGCGGATGCACTGGTGACCATCTTTTCACGGGTAGGATTTCCCAGGGAGATGCTTACCGATCAAGGGACCCAATTTATGTCTCGCCTAATGAAGGCTCTCTGCAGCAAAATGCAGGTGACGCGTATGGTATCGAGTGCGTATCACCCACAGACCAATGGTTTGTGTGAGCGTTTTAACGGTACCCTCAAACAGATGCTCCACATGCTGGTTGAGACCCAGGGACGCGATTGGGAGCGGTACCTCCGACACCTGCTATTGTAATGTATGTAGTACAGTTCATATAGCGTCTTGTGCTTGGGTGCGATGAAAACACAGGAGTCACAGGTTTGATATAGAAAAGTCCTGTATTACTTTATACAAGTTGGCAGAAATAGTCACACAGTTTGCAGACACAGAAACAGGAGACACAGCAGGCCAGAGTAATCCAAGCTCAGCAATCACTCTCCAATACAGATTCAGGATCTTCTTCTCTGTTACCGTAAGTCCATGCAAACGTGGGTCTTTCAAAGAGCAGGGTTCAGAGTCCACAAGTGCTTCAGAGTTCCTCAGTAGGAATAGCTGGAGTACAAGGTCCAAGGCTTACAGGAGTCAAGTCACAGGTTCTGTAAGGTTCTGTGTATCTGTTTCTGAAACTCAGTTTGTTCGTCTGCCATTTTGCTTTCTGTTTTGCTGCAGCTATCTTGCCCTCAGTCAAAATGGAGTTTTCCAGCTTGCATGTTCCCGCCCTGATTCTCTCCGTTTGCTTCTTAAACAGCCACAGCTGAGTAATCAGTGCTTCAGAATCTAGCCTGCAGTGAACCTGTGTTCTGACTCCTGAAGCCTTGGACCTTGTATTCCAGCCATTCCTTCTGAGGAACTCTGAAGCACTTGTGGACTCTGAACTCTGCTCTTGAGAGCCTCACGTTTGCATGGACTTGCGGTAACAGAGAAGAAGATCTGAATCTGTTGTGGAGAGTTATTGCTGAGCTTAGATTACTCTGGCCTGCTGTGTCTCCTGCTTCTGTGTTTTGCAACCTGTGTGTTTATTTTTGCCAATTTGTATGAAGCAATACAAGACTTTCTTTATCAACCTGTGTCTCAAGTATTTTCATCGCACCCAAGCACAAGACGCTATATGAACTGTACCACATACATTACAAGATTCTGAAGCCAAACGTTAGTGTCTGCTGGGTCTGGAAAGGCTTGTCTGCTGTACTGTGGATATCGGATGTCCGGTTGTACTTTCTGTGATGACAGTGGTTGTGACTTCTCACAACCATTCCAGGTGAGCAATTCCCTTAAGTTTTTTTTTCTGCAGTGTTATCACAGGTAAACACTATTGTTTTGTTTTTTTTTTTCTCTTCTCTTTTTGTCTGCTGAAACTCTGGATATCAGATGTCTGGTTGAAAGCTTTCTGTGATGATAGTGGTTGTGACTTCTCACAACCATTTCAGGTGAGCAGTTCCCTTAAAGTTTTTTCTTTCTTCAGTGTTGCCACAGGTGAACACTATTGTTTTTTTTTCTCTCCTCTTCTTCCAGTATCCTGTCTTAAAAGATCTGGAAAATGGAGGCCCGTATAAAGGAACTTTGCGGAGTGACTGATAATATCCTTGCAGATTTGCAGAATATAAAGACCCGTTTTACAAATCTTCAGGACCTAAATAATCACAATTTGCAAGTGGTTGGACAGACTACCCAGGATTTGCGAGCCAGGATTGAGGTTCTGGAGGGGCGAGTCCAGGCTCCTGCCGTGGCCCCGAGTTCTGGGATTCCCAAGTTGCCCCCTTTTCGTTTTGGTGGTGAACGTGAAAAATTCAGGGGATTTGTTAATCAATGCAATCTTTTTTTTTCTGCACATGCTTCACAATTTCCTACTGAACGATCTAAGGTGCTTACTATAATTATGTTGCTTACCAACAAGGCTTTGATATGGGCAAACCCTCTGATTGAGACTGAGGATGATTGTTTGAATCACCTTGATGATTTTATTTCAGCCATGGGGCAGGTGTTTGATGACCCCAATCGAGGTGCAACAGCTGAAGCAGCCATGTTAGCTTTGCGCCAAGGTAAGCACTCGGTAGCTGAATATGCCTTGGATTTCAGGAGATGGGCCCTTGATACCACCTGGGACAATTCCGCCAAAAAATCTATTTTTCGAAAGGGGTTATCCCCACTAATTAAGGATGAACTTGCTCGTGCCGACCCTCCCACTGCGTTAGGTGACTTTATTAACTACTGCATCCGTATTGATACTCGTTTAACTGAACGCAGGCAAGAGAGATGGTTCGAAAGCAATCGTACTAACCTTTTCCTACCTTCCTCTCCAGCTAAGGAACCTTTGAATAGGATTACACGGGAACCTGAACCTGAACCCATGCAGGTAGACTCTTTACTACGACGGGTTAGTGATGCACGCAAGGAACATCGTTTTAAGGAGAATCTATGTTTTTATTGTGGTAAGTCAGGGCACTTTATTATTAACTGTCCCAGCCGTTCTCGCAAGACTACTGCAGCACTCATTCATTGTGAGTGTTGCGAGAGGGGATCTGTCAGGTCCGAGCCTCAGGCTCCAGAGAGAGCTGCAGCAACAGATCTTGATTTCTCGGACTTAAACTCCGTTACCTCTGAGGACGTTGACTGTGTAAATGCTGCCATCTTTCAAGTTTCCTCAGCGGTGTCCCAGCTGAGTTGTAAGAAAAACAATTCTCACTGTTTTCTTTCCATCAAACTCTGGGTTGACTCAGCCTGGGTGTCTAGCTCTGCTATGATCGACTCAGGTGCAAGTGGAAATTTTATGGATGTCTCCTTTGCTCTAAAACAGGGAATACGTTCAGTGAAGAAGGCTGCTCCAGTACAGATGGAAACTGTGGATGGTCCCTGCTGACCTCTGGACCAGTGGATCAGGAAACAGAGCCTTTAAAGGTTCTTATGGGTAAAGATCATCAAGAGAAACTGTCCTTTATGCTTATCTCTTCTCCTCACTTTCCCATTATTCTAGGGCTACCATGGCTGCAGGCTCAGAATCCTACCATTAACTGGGAGACCAAGGAATTACACTTTCCAGAGAAACAGATGAGTCCAAAAATTTCAGCTTGCTCTGTTCCTAAAGGAACCATGTCAGTCCCTGAACTACCAGCTGTATACCAGGACTATGTGGATTTATGTGACAAGAAGAACGCTGACCAGCTTCCTCCTCACCGTCCATATGATTGTCCAATTGAATTATTGCCTGGAGCAGAGATACCTTTTGGTAAGATCTACCCCCTGGCGGGGCCCGAGCTGAAGGCTTTAAAAGAGTACATAGACGAAAATCTAGCCAAGGGCTTCATTCGCCCCTCTTCATCTCCTGCAGGGGCACCCATATTCTTTGTAAAGAAGAAAGATGGATCCCTGAGACCATGCGTAGACTATAGGGAACTCAATAAGGTTACTATTAGAAACCGTTATCCATTGCCTTTAATCCCTGAGTTATTGGAGAGAGTGCGACATGCCAAAATTTTTTCTAAACTAGATCTTCGTGGGGCCTATAACTTAGTCCGTATTAGACCTGGGGATGAATGGAAGACTGCATTCAGGTCACGCTATGGACACTTTGAATATCTGGTTATGCCTTTTGGTCTGAGTACCGCCCCAGCCACTTTCCAACACTTGGTGAATGACATCTTCAGGGATCTCCTAGATACATTCGTGGTAATTTATTTGGATGATATTTTAATTTTTTCTAACTCCACAGAGGAACATCATGGACATGTGAGAATGGTCTTGGAACGTCTAAGACAAAATCATCTTTACATCAAGCTTGAAAAGTGTGAATTCCATAAGACCGAAATTCAATTTCTGGGGTATGTACTGTCTACACAAGGAATTAGTATGGATGGAAGTAAAACCCAAGCCATCAATGATTGGCCAAGTCCTAGAAATGTGAAGGAGGTACAGCGCTTCATCGGGTTTGCAAACTTCTATAGACGTTTCATTAGAAATTTCTCTGAGGTAGTGTCACCTATCACCCAACTTACCGGAAAGAGTCTAAGTTCTCCTGGACTCCCCAAGCCCAGGAAGCATTTTCCCGTCTAAAAGATAAATTTACCACTGCACCTATCCTAGTACATCCCAACCCAGAGCTTGCCTTCATAATAGAGGTGGATGCTTCAGACTGTGCCGTGGGAGCTATACTCTCTCAGAGAACAGGTGAGAAGAATGTCTTGCATCCCTGTGCCTTCTTTTCCCAGCAGTTGTCTTCGGCTGAGAAGAACTACGATGTGGGCAATAGAGAGTTGTTGGCCATTATTGCCGCCTTCAAAGAATGGAGACACCTTCTTCAAGGAGCTGCACAGCAAATAGTCGTTCTGACAGACCATCGTAATCTTGAGTTTATCAGGTCGGCTAAGTGCCTGACTCCTCGCCAGGCTCGCTGGAATCTTTTCTTAAACCAATTTAATTTTATTATTTCTTATAGACCAGGATCGCGCAATGGAAAGGCTGATGCACTCTCTAGGATTTACTCAGCAGAGACACGTCCAATTACTCCTCCTAAGACTATTCTTCCTGACTCTAGATTCCTAGGAGTGATTCATCATCAAGACCTAATTAAAGACATCAAGGAAGCATACCATGCGGATTCTTTTTTGGCTCAACCCCAAGGGACGTAAGTCTTGTCTTTAAGAATGGTGTGTGGATTCTGGGACAACGTCTGTATATACCTGAAACAGTCAGATTGAGAGTATTGCAACTCATTCACGATTCCAAAATAGCCGGGCATAGAGGAATTCTAAAGACACAGGAATTTCTTTCTCGTTTCTTTTGGTGGCCCACTTGTAGGAAGGATGTTTTGGACTATGTCACTTCGTGTGAGGTTTGTGCAAGATGCAAAACACCTCGCTCTTCACCAACTGGTCTGTTACAGCCTCTTCCCACCCCGTCCCGCCCGTGGGGATCCATTTCTATGGACTTCATTGTGGAATTACCAACCTCTCAAGGGAAGAACACTATTCTAGTGGTGGTTGACCGTTTAACAAAGGCAGCTCATTTTATCCCTTGTGTCGGCTTACCCACTGCAAAACAGACATCAGATTTGATGATTAAAGATGTGTTTCGTTTACATGGAGTACCGGATGAGGTTATTTCGGATCGAGGGGTGCAATTCACTTCTAGGTTTTGGCAAAATTTCTGTGCAGCATTGGACATTAAAGTAAACCTTTCTTCTGCTTTTCATCCCCAGACTAATGGACAAACCGAACGAACCAATCAAACCCTGGAGCAGTATCTCCGCTGCTTTATCTGCCACCTACAGGATGATTGGGTGGATCTACTTCCATTGGCTGAGTTCTCTTACAACAACTCTCAGAGTGCCTCCACTAAACAGTCTCCTTTTTACTCTAATCTAGGTTATCATCCTAACATTCTACCACGATTTCCCATAGAGACGCCTTTGCCAGCAGTGGCTGAAAGAGTCACGACTTTACAGAAGAATATGGATCTTCTAAAGGAGAATCTGGAATCGGCTCAGGAAAGGTACAAGAAGGCAGCAGATAAATTTCGTAAACCTGCACCAGCTTTTAAGGTAGGAGACCTGGTCTGGCTGTCAACCAGAAATCTTAAGTTAAGGATTCCATCGTCTAAGTTGGGACATAAGTACATTGGACCCTATAAAATCAGTAAGATTATAAGTGCCGTTGCTTGTCGTCTTCAATTGCCCAGAACTATGAGAATCCACCCTGTCTTTCATGTATCCCTACTAAAGGCTGCGACACCCAATACGTTTCCTGGACGTTCTTCTCCTTGCCCTGACCCAGTGCTAGTCGATGGTCAGGAAGAATTTGTGGTGGAAAGGATTTTAGATTCCAGGTTGTATAGAAATCAGTTACAATATCTGATTAAATGGCAGGGCTACCCAGTGGAGGACAACTCATGGGAGCCAGTCAATAACGTTAATGCTCCTCGCTTGCTCCGTCAGTTTCATCAGAGGTACCCACACAAGCCTGGTCTGAGGTCATCCGGAGGTTGTCCCTAAGGGGGGAGTAATGTAAGGTTCTGTGTATCTGTTTCTGAAACTCAGTTTGTTCGTCGGCCATTTTGCTTTCTGTTTTGCTGCAGCTATCTTGCCCTCAGTCAAAATGGAGTTTTCCAGCTTGCATGTTCCCGCCCTGATTCTCTCCGTTTGCTTCTTAAACAGCCACAGCTGAGAATCAGTGCTTCAGAATCTAGCCTGCAGTGAACCTGTGTTCTGACTCCTGAAGCCTTGGACCTTGTATTCCAGCCATTCCTACTGAGGAACTCTGAAGCACTTGTGGACTCTGAACTCTGCTCTTGAGAGCCTCACGTTTGCATGGACTTGCGGTAACAGAGAAGAAGATCTGAATCTGTTGTGGAGAGTTATTGCTGAGCTTAGATTACTCTGGCCTGCTGTGTCTCCTGCTTCTGTGTTTGCAACCTGTGTGTTTATTTTTGCCAATTTGTATGAAGCAATACAAGACTTTCTTTATCAACCTGTGTCTCAAGTTTTTCAGCACCCAAGCACAAGACGCTATATGAACTGTACCACATACATACACATACAGCTAGTAGACATTCTTTATTGAATGGTTCGGACTGTTTCTACGCCTACTGCATTTGATACGATCATGTAACCCACAGGCACATAATTGTCATGCTTGTTTGATCCTGCACCACATCCATTCACAAGGTCATTGACCCTCATATGACATCAGATTCACCACATTTACACAATGACTGAGCATCACTGTAGGGATGATCAAGCAATGTATCATGCATCAGGACAAATTGCCCATCATAAAAAATCTATTTAATGTTTGCATGTACATAACAAATGACTTAACTTTCATGTAAATTAAAAAAAACGGTAATGAAATTCAGACTATGTTGGATTCAATCAACCTTTGTGAGTTCCATGTATGCTCCCAAGAGGAAACAATGGTTCCAAAATCATAAGTTTCAGGACCACTTTACAATCATTGCTTAAGACACAGTACCAACCTTTGGTCAGTACGTGTACTGCAATGACAGACCCATATCACTATGACAGATACCATTACATCCTTGGATGTGTATGTTGTAGTAAGTTCAATAGCGTCTGTCTCAAGTGATTTCATGCACCCAAGTTTACAAGCATATATGAACTTACACATACATTCAGATATGCACAGGCAGAATTCAGCAAGCACTGATTGTCAGCGTGGCGCTTAAGAAGAAAGGATCAATTCGCGGAATACAAGCTGAAACTCCATTTTGACTGAGGCAAGATAGCTGCCACAAGACAGACAGTAAAATGGCTGACGACAAACAGGTTTCAGGAATCTATACAGGTAGACCTTAATTTTACTCCCCTTAAGGCACCTCCAGATGACCTCAGGAGTCATGGTGGGTACCTCTGATGCTGATCATTGACGGAGCAAGCGAGGAATGAAGTTATTAACGGTCCAGATTGTCTCACGGTAGCCTGCCATTTAATCAATATGTAACGAATCATACAACCGATCTAAAATCCTTTCCACAAAATCTCTTCCTGACCATCGATTAGCACAGGGTCTAGAAGGCAAGAGAGAACTCCAGGTAAACCGTATTGGTACGTTCAAGTCTCGAGCCTTTCAGTAGGATACATGAAAACAGGTGGATCTCATAGTTCTGGCATTGAAGACGACAAGAACGGACTTATAATTTACTGATTTTATAGGGGTCCAATGTATTAGTCCAACTTAGACGATGGAATCCTTAACTTAGTTTCTGGTTGACAGCCAGACAAGTCTCCTTACTATTGAATCGGTGCAGTTTACGAAATTTATTGTCTTTATTTCTTGAGCCGATTCCAGATTTTCGTTTAGAGATCCATATCTCCTGTAAAGACGTGATTCTTTAGCCATTGTAAGGCGTTTCATTGGGAAATCTGGTTAGAATGTTACGATATACCTAGATTAGATAAAAAGGACTGTTTAGTGAGGCACTCTGAGAAGGTTTTATAGGAGAACTCAGTAATGGAAGTAAACCCAATGAGTCTAAAGGTGCAGATTAAAGCAGCGGAGATACTGCTTCTCAGGTTTGATTGGTTCGTTCGTCTGTCCATTGTACTGGGATGAAAAGCAGAAGAAAGGTTTACTTAATGTCCATTGCACAGAAATTTTTGCCAAAACCTAGAAGTGAATTGCACCCCTCGATCCGAAATAACCTCTTCCGTACCCATGTAAGAAACACACTTTAAATCATCAAATCTGATGTCTTTGCAGTGGTAAGCCGACACAAGGGATAAAGACTGCCTTTGTTAAGACGGCAACCACCACTAGAATGGTGTTCTTCCCTGAGAGGTTGGTAACTCCACAATGAAGTCCATAGAAATGGATCCCCACGAGGGGACGGGTGGGAAGAGGCTGTAACAGACCAGTTGGTGAGGAGCGAGGTGTTTTGCATCTTGCACAGACCTCACATGAAGTGACATAATTCAAAACATCCTTCCTGCAAGTGGGCCACCAAAAGAAACGAGAAAGAAATTCCTGTGTCTTTAGAATTCCTCTATGCCCAGCTATCTTGGAATCGTGAATGAGTTGCAATACTCTTAATCTGACTGTTTCAGGAATATACAGACGTTGTCCCTGAATCCACACACCATTCTTAAAGACAAGACTTACGTCCCTTGGGGGTTGTGCCAAAAAGGAATCCGCATGGTATGCTTCCTTGATGTCCTTAAGTAGGTCTTGATTATGAATTACTCCTAGGAATCTAGAGTCAGGAAGAATAGTCTTAGGAGGAGTAATTGGACGTGTCTCTGCTGAGTAAATCCTAGAGAGTGCATCAGCCTTTCCATTGCGCGATCCTGGTCTATAAGAGATGATAAAATTAAATTGGTTTAAGAAAAGATTCCAGCGAGCCTGGCGAGGAGTCAGGCACTTAGCCGACCTGATAAACTCAAGGTTACGATGGTCTGTCAGGACGACTATTTTCTGTGCAGCTCCCTGAAGAAGGTGTCTCCATTCTTTGAAGGCGGCAATAATGGCCAACAACTCTCTATTGCCCACATCGTAGTTCCTCTCAGCCGAAGACAACTGCTGGGAAAAGAAGGCACAGGGATGCAAGACATTCTTCTCACCTGTTCTCTGAGAGAGTATAGCTCCAACGGCACAGTCTGAAGCATCCACCTCTATTATGAAGGCAAGCTCGGGGTTGGGATGTACTAGGATAGGTGCAGTGGTAAATTTATCTTTTAGACGGGAAAATGCTTCCTGGGCTTGGGGAGTCCAGGAAAACCTAGACTCTTTCCGGGTAAGTTGAGTGATAGGTGACACTACCTCAGAGAAATTTCTAATGAAACGTCTATAGAAGTTGGCAAACCCGATGAAGCGCTGTACCTCCTTCACATTTCTAGGACTTGGCCAATCCTTGATGGCTTGGGTTTTGCTTCCATCCATACTAATTCCTTGTGTAGACAGTACATACCCCAGAAATTGAATTTCGGTCCTATGGAATTCACACTTTTCAAGTTTGATGTAAAGATGATTTTGTCTTAGACGTTCCAAGACCATTCTCACATGTCCATGATGTTCCTCTGTGGAGTTAGAAAAAATTGAATATCATCCAAATAAATTACCACGAATGTATCTAGGAGATCCCTGAAGATGTCATTCACCAAGTGTTGGAAAGTGGCTGGGGCGGTACTCAGACCAAAAGGCATAACTAGATATTCAAAGTGTCCATAGCGTGACCTGAATGCAGTCTTCCATTCATCCCCAGGTCTAATACGGACTAAGTTATAGGCCCCACGAAGATCTAGTTTAGAAAAATTTTGGCATGTCGCACTCTCTCCAATAACTCAGGGATTAAAGGCAATGGATAACGGTTTCTAATAGTAACCTTATTGAGTTCCCTATAGTCTACGCATGGTCTCAGAAATCCATCTTTCTTCTTTACAAAGAAGATGGGTGCACCTGCAGGAGATGAAGAGGGGCGTATGAAGCCCTTGGCTAGATTTTCATCTATGTAATCCTTTAAAGCCTTTAGCTCGGGCCCCGCCAGGGGGTAGATCTTACCAAAAGGTATCTCTGCTCCAGGCAATAATTCAATTGGACAATCATATGGACGGTGAGGAGGAAGCTGGTCAGCGTTCTTCTTGTCACATAAATCCACATAGTCCTGGTATACAGCTGGTAGTTCAGGGACTGACATGATTCCTTTAGGAACAGAGCAAGCTGAAACTTTTGGACTCATCTGTTTCTCTGGAAAGTGTAATTCCTTGGTCTCCCAGTTAATGGTAGGATTCTGAGCCTGCAGCCATGGTAGCCCTAGAATAATGGGAAAGTGGGGAGAAGAGATAAGCATAAAGGACAGTTTCTCTTGATGATCTTTACCCATAAGAACCCTCAAAGGCTCTGTTTCCTGATCCACTGGTCCAGAGGTCAGCAGGGAGCCATCCACAGTTTCCATCTGTACTGGAGTAGCCTTCTTCACTGAACGTATTCCCTGTTTCAGAGCAAAGGAGACATCCATAAAATTTCCACTTGCCCCTGAGTCGATCATAGCAGAGCTAGACACCCAAGCTGAGTCAACCCAGAGTTTGATGGAAAGAAAGCAATGAGAATTGTTTTTCTTACAACTCAGCTGGGACACCGCTGAGGAAACTTGAAAAATGGCAGCGTTTACACAGTCAACGTCCTCAGAGGTAATGGAGTTTAAGTCCGAGAAATCAAGATCTGTTGCTGCAGATCTCTCTGGAGCCTGAGGCTCGGACCTGACAGATCCCCTCTCGCAACACTCACAATGAATGAGTGCTGCAGTAGTCTTACGAGAACGGCTGGGGCAGTTTATAATGAAGTGCCCTGACTTACCACAATAGAAACATAGATTCTCCTTAAAACGATGTTCCTTGCATGCATCACTAACCCGTCGTTGTAAAGAGTCTACCTGCATGGGTTCAGGTTCAGGTTCCCGTGTAATCCTACTCAAAGGTTCCTTAGCTGGAGAGGAAGGTAGGAAAAGGTTAGTACGATTGCTTTCGAACCATCTCTCTTGCCTGCGTTCAGTCAGACGAGTATCAATACGGATGCAGTAGTTAATAAAGTCACCTAACGCAGTGGGAGGGTCGGCACGAGCAAGTTCATCCTTAATCAGTGGAGATAACCCCTTTCGAAAAATAGATTTTTTGGCGGAACTGTCCCAGGTGGTATCAAGGGCCCATCTCCTGAAATCCAAGGCATATTCAGCTACCGAGTGCTTACCTTGGCGCAAAGCTAACATGGCTGCTTCAGCTGTTGCACCTCGATTGGGGTCATCAAACACCTGCCCCATGGCTGAAATAAAATCATCAAGGTGATTCAAACAATCATCCTCAGTCTCAATCAGAGGGTTTGCCCACATTAAAGCCTTGTTGGTAAGCAACATAATTATAGTAAGCACCTTAGATCGTTCAGTGGGAAATTGTGAAGCATGTGCAGAAAAAAAAGATTGCATTGATTAATAAATCCCCTGAATTTCTCACGTTCACCGCCAAAACGAAAAGGGGGCAACTTGGGAATCCCAGCACTCGGGGCTACGGCAGGAGCCTGGACTCGCCCCTCTAGAACCTCAATCCTGGCTCGCAAATCCTGGGTAGTCTGTCCAACCACTTGCAAATTGTGATTATTGAGGTCCTGTAGATTTGTAAAACGGGTCTTTATATTCTGCAAATCTGCAAGGATATTATCAGTCACTCCGCAAAGTTCCTTTATGCGGGCCTCCATTTTCCAGATCTTTTAAGACAGGATTACTGGAAGAAGAGGAGAGAAAAAAAAACAATAGTGCTCACCTGTGGCAACACTGTGGTAACACTGCAAAAAGAAAAAACTTAAGGGAATTGCTCACCTGGAATGGTTGTGAGAAGTCACAACCACTGTCATCACAGAAAGTACAACCGGACGTCTGATATCCACAGTACAGCAGACACAGCCTTCCAGACCAGCAGACACTAACGTTTTGGCTTCAGAATCTTGTAATGTATGTAGTACAGTTCATATAGCGTCTTGTGCTTGGGTGCGATGAAAACACAGGAGTCACAGGTTTGATATAGAAAAGTCCTGTATTACTTCATACAAGTTGGCAGAAATAGTCACACAGTTTGCAGACACAGAAACAGGAGACACAGCAGGCCAGAGTAATCCAAGCTCAGCAATCACTCTCCAATACAGATTCAGGATCTTCTTCTCTGTTACCGTAAGTCCATGCAAACGTGGGTCTTTCAAAGAGCAGGGTTCAGAGTCCACAAGTGCTTCAGAGTTCCTCAGTAGGAATAGCTGGAGTACAAGGTCCAAGGCTTACAGGAGTCAAGTCACAGGTTCACTGCAGGCTAGATTCTGAAGCACTGATTGCTCAGCTGTGGCTGCTTAAGAAGCAAAGGAGAGAATCAGGGCGGGAACATGCAAGCTGGAAACTCCATTTTGACTGAGGGCAAGATAGCTGCAGCAAGACAGAAAGTAAAATGGCTGACGAACAAACTGAGTTTCAGGAATATATACATAGAACCTTACAGCTATTTGCCTACAGAGAAGTTCCGCAGGCCTCGAAGGGGTTCTCCCCCTTCGAGCTCCTGTACGGCAGGCGAGTCCAGGGACCCCTTGGGTTGATAAGAGAATCCTGGGAAGATGAGCCAAACCCCACGGAAGTGTCCATCGTGGATTATGTCATGCGCTTCCACGACAAGATGCAGACCTTGACGCAGTTGGTGCATGACAACATGACGCAGGCTCAGGCTGACCAGAAGCACTGGTACGACCAGAACGCCCGGGTATGGACCTACCAGGTGGGTCAAAAGGTGTGGGTGCTGGTCCCCATACCAAAGGATAAACTTCAGGCAGCCTGGGAAGGCCCGTACATCATGCACCAACAGCTCAACCCAGTCACCTACGTGGTCACACTTGACCACACTCGGGGCAGGCGCAAGGTCTTTCACGTCAACATGATGAAGGCCCATCACGAACATGAAGCCTGCGTCCTACCGGTCTGCAACCTGCCCGAGGACGGGGAGGAAGACCCCCTCCTGGACATGCTGGCCCAAGCCAAGGCCGATGGGTCCATTGAGGACATGGAGGTAAATGCCTCGCTAACCGTCCCCCAGCGGTTGCAGTTGCTGGCCACACTGGAACCCTTCCGGGCCGTGTTCTCCAATCGACCCGGATGGACGAAGTTGGCAGTCCACGAGGTGGACACCGGGAATCATGCCCCACTACGGCGGACCCCTTACCGGATCTCTGAGGAGGTGCAGCAGATTATGCGCCAGGAGATCGATGAGATGTTGCAGCTGTGGGTGATCCGATGGTCCAAAAGTGCGTGGGCCTCACCTGTAGTTCTCGTACCTAAAAAGGATCGGACCACCCGGTTCTGCATTGGCTACAGGGGGCTCAACGCCATCACTACCTCTGATGCGCACCCAATGCCACGCATCGAGGATCTGCTGGAGCGGTTGGCGAATGCAAAGTACATATCCATCATGGATTTAAGCCGGGGATACTGGCAGATTCCCCTGAGCCCTGCGGCGCAGGAGAGATCCGCCTAAATCACCCCTTTTGGACTGTACAAGTCCACGGTCATGCTCTTCGGCATGAGGAATGCCCCTGCCACTTTTCAGCGGATGGTCAACCACTTGCTTCAGGGACTGGAGAAGTACGCTGTGGCGTACCTGGACGACATTGCCGTCTTCAGTTCCACCTAGGAGGAACACCTTCAGCATCTCCAGGAGGTGCTCAAGCGTATTCACCAGGCAGGTCTAATCATCAAGCCCAGAAAAATGCCAGATGGGCATGAGCAAGGTCCACTACCCGGTCGAACCCGCCGAGGTGCGCATGGCGGATTACCGACAGGTCATGCCTCCTTAGCGCACTCTGAGAGGGGGAGGTGTGATGATACCCTGGAATGGGAGCTCCATTTCTTGTGCTGTTCTAGAACTTTCCTGCCCTACTACCCCCCAGCGTGTTTGGCCAGTACAGAGCTGGACTGGAAAATCAGTCCTTATCCTTGCTGCTGACAGCCCACAGCCTGCAAACCCCCCTCCTTCTCTCTCCCTCTTACTCGCTCCTTCCTTTCGCCCCCACCTCAGGAATGTTCTTTGTCTCCTCAGACCTGCAGTCTGTCCTATAGCTTATCATGGGGATTCATTCTTTTGGTCATAACTCGTGGGGAGCTTATGTTAGAGACACGAAAGCTACTGTTCTGAATCATGCGTCCATCAGGCGTCGTTACTGTGGTACTGGTGAATTCGTAAGTACAACGGAACCAGAGATATAAAATACTCTGGTGCACAGTGGACTATCTCATCCGTGTTTGGACTCATTAGAACAGTCATTTCAGAATAAGATCACTGATAGGTCTGCCATTATTTTGCTAGGGTCCCCCGCTGAGTTATGGTCTTTATAAGGTTCCAGAGCTTAGAACTGTAACTTCGAACTATGGGAGGTGGCCAGAAAACCAGCCTCTTTTGTGAGGTCACAAGCCAGGGGTATAAGTCTGCAAACTAGCCCCCCCCTGGTCGATCTAGCTGGAGATGACCTGACTGAAAGATCTCCAAATGAACTATGACATGTGGCTCCTCCCCCAAGCTTGTCCTGCCTGCAATTAACAAAGTGCCATGTAAGTTTTTCACCTTTAAACCTGTTTTATTTTAATTGCATTGTACATAATCGTATTGTCTCAGCTTGTTACATCTTTTTATACTGTATAAACACTGCCTGCATTTTAGGAATAAACATATAAAATTATTAGTTTGGTTCTCCTGCTCTATAAACGAATTAGCACGTGCCTGAAGTAACTACGCTACTAATTCGGGGTTGCTACGGACCCTCTTGATAAATTGTTCATTAAGAAAATCGTAGCTGGTGGCAGCTAAAAAGAAGAGGTGTAAAGTATAGACCTATTGGGTAGCGTTGGCAGTGACGGAGCGGGTTTTATAAGTGTATTGCCTGGCTGCGGCCCGGAGTAATTATAATTCCCTCACTGCAGCGTGCCCAATAGCCAGCACACATCCAAGCAGCCCGTCTGGCGACTAATTATCCCAGGTACAGTTCCCTGACTGACCTGAGGCTAAAAGGGGGGCCAGAGAGCTGCAAGTACTTAAGTGGAAGTGGGATAATTATAAATCCCTGCAGATTATTCCTGACACTTCCACGACAAGATGCAGACCTTGACGCAGTTGGTGCATGACAACATGACGCAGGCTCAGGCTGACCAGAAGCACTGGTACGACCAGATCGCCCTGGTACGGACCTACCAGGTGGGTCAAAAGGTGTGGGTGCTGGTCCCCATACCAAAGGATAAGCTTCAGGCAGCCTGGGAAGGCCCGTACATCGTGCACCAACAGCTGACACATTGGGTCGGATGGCAGCAGCCGTCGTGTGTGTGTTTTATCGTCACATTGGTGGCAGCAGTGGGATCATAAGCCATGATATCCCGGGCTACTGTGTGGCGGTCCGTGTGCCGTTCATCACAATATCATTTTTCTTTCTATACACCTTTTAATATTTTTTTTTAAATATTTTTGGTGTGTTTACTTTATTTTTTTAAATGGCATTCATCATATGGGTTATGGTACAGTTTTATAGCTCGATCGTTATGGGTGTGGTGATAAAAAAAGTGCACTTTTTTGTTTACTTTAGGTTATTTATAAAACAGCATTTTTAGTGGTAACATGTTTTCATGCTTTGTTTTGACACTTTATTTTAACATTTTTACAATTTTGTTTCCCCCAATAAGCCATATACAGTAATATTGGCTTACAATTAGCACCATATTGTAATTCTGGCAAACATCTTGTAGTAATGTGCTCCATCCTGGTCCCCTTCTTGTAGCAATGACCCATCCTAGTCCCCATTTTGAAGTAAAGCTCCATCCTGGTCCCCATCTTGTAGTAACACCCCATCCTGGTCCCCATGTTGTAGTAAAGCTCCATCCTGGTCCCCATCTTGTAGTAACACGCCATTCTGGTCCACATCTTGTAGTAATGTCCCATCCTGGTCCCCATGTTATAGTAAAGCTCCATCCTGGTTCACATCTTGTAGTAACACACCATCCTTGTACCCATCTTGTAGCAATGCTCCATCCTTGTCCCCATCTTGTAGCAACACCCCATCCTGGTCCCCATCTTAAAGTAGCACCCCATCCTGGTCCCCATCTTGTAGTAATGATCCATCCTGGTCCCCATCTTGTAGTAACACCTCATCCTGGTCCCCATCTTTTACTAAAGCTCCATCCTGGTCCCCATCTTGTAGCAACGCCCCATCCTGGTCCCCATCTTGTAGCAACATCCCATCCCTGTCCCCATCTTGTAGTAACACCCCATCATGTTCCCCATCTTGTAGTAACACCTCATCCTGGTCCCCATCTTGTAGTAACGCCCCATCATTGTCCCCATCTTGTAGTAACACCTCATCCTGGTCCCCATCTTTTAGTAAAGCTCCATCCTGGTCCCCATCTTGTAGTAGCGCCCCATCCTTGTCCCCATCTTGTAGTAACACCTCATCCTGGTCCCCATGTTGTAGTAACACCTCATCCTGGTCCCCATCTTTTAGTAAAGCTCCATCCTGGTCCCCATCTTGTAGTAACACCCCATCCTGGTCCCCATCTTGCAGTAACACCCCATCCTGGTCCCCATCTTGTAGTAACGCCCCATTCTGGTCCACATCTTGTAGTAATGTCTCATCTTGGTCCCCATCTTGTAGTAATAACTTATATCTAGATTCTAAATTATACATATCTAAAACTCATATTTAACCCCACGATTCAATTTCACATAGAATTGAAAAACTTGTTGATAAGGAAAGATCACAGAGTATCATTAAAAAAAACAATTTTTAGAGTCCAAAAGGCGCATAACAATTTGGAGGACTATCCCCCGAGGTCAGTAATCTCAGTATAAGCTCATTTTTGGCTAATCTCAGGGAATATATTAATTTGGACATAGAGAGAATTTCAAAAACTTGATCTTGTGGTCAGCTGATGTTAGCTTCTTATCATGCCCCATAAGAGAGACGTAGAGGCAGTGAAAGTACATGAGAAGAAAAAAATTGTATCTGTGCAGTGCAAGTGAAAGCCTGGCAGCTCTTAATAGGACTTCCACAGACAGACATTGCACAAGCTACTCCATTTAGCAGGTCTGGGAGGAACCCTGGCCTTCACCATTCAACGCTTGTACAGGGATCTGGACTTTTGGTATCTTGAGTTTTGTCCAGAAAGGGGCTGCTTGTCGGTGGAGCTGGCTGGCAGAAACTTGTCATGATGCCGGGTCTAAACAAGGAGGTCAAAGTAAGGGACAGAATCATGAGACAGTGAGATAGTCATAAAAATGAGCCAATGTCGGGAACTAAACACCAGGAGATACAGGATACAGAGCTCAGTAAAACTACAAACCGGGGAAAAACAGCTTATAACTGGCAGCTTGAAGTTAGACTTTAGGGGTATAAATAGAAAGTGGCTCTCACAAGGCTCACTTCAGGGAGCTGACTACAACAGACAACCCTGTAGTAAGACGTAGACATCCTGTCTGGGTGGAACCACAAGTCCCAGCCAGGCTTATGTAAAATAGAACCACACCTGCAATCCCCAGCGCTGTCAGTAATGCAATTATTTCTGCACAGGAGCTCTTTTTCAACACAACTACTCATACACCAGGCAGCATGGTGCTTGTACTACTGTGAGCAATCTACATAGCCTATCAGTGCCTGCAGCGCCTCCAGACTTGTCTCCCATTGAGTAAATCTGGGACATCATTAGTCGGCAATTGCAAGGGGAGCTGCCAGCAGTGGATCTTGATGATTTGCATGATCAAGTGCATTAAGCAGCAGAATATTAGTCAAACAACCATCAATAGCTTCGTTGATAGCAGCCAATACTGTAATTGCAAGATTTCTAGTGCATATGCTCAATACTGAATAAATTAAGATGATTTGAAAATGTATTTTCCATTTTTTCATCATTTGCAAAAAATGAACACATATATCCTTTCCGTGATTTCTATAAATCCACGACTTTTCGTTCTTGACGTTGAAATGCCGAGGAAAGTGTTATAAAATGCAGAGTGAATACCTTTAGACAACTTATCAAGCATAGTCGAGTCATATTTAAGGGCCGCTAAGATAATCAGGTCCTTCAAGTGGTTACGTAGGTCATGGTGACAAACACAAGATATTCCAAAAAATATCTATTTAGTACAGTGGCGGCAATAGGAAATATCACTTTGATATGACCTTCAGACAAAAGAAAAAATGATTTACTTAGCAGGCAGCCATACTGGCCGGTCGTGAGATCACAGACTGACCTCTAAATAGTCTGTGGATTCAATCTGCTGACATTTTGGCAACGGGACGTAGACTGATCAGGACAACCATGAGATTAATTTTTTATACCGCCACAGTGATAAAATCTGAGCGTAGGCAGGGGAAACAATAAAGAATTATTACATGCTTGCAAGAAGTAATATATGCATCACATTCCCTCTCCGTGTGTCCGTCAGCGTTGATAATTCTTTTTTCCTTATCAAGTCTCCTGTTGAGAAACATTACTGGAAGTGACAGAGTCCAGCTGCTTACAGAATTTCCTTAATGTGAGCTGGTGTGGACATAAGTGCCCCGTATTCTGGGAGATATTTTGAATATTGATCACCATGGCAACGTAGATTTCACCCTTGATAAGAATGTTAGGTCTCCAAGCATAACTTTGCATGGTGATGACAAGTCGATTTACTTAATAAAAGTCAGTTGTATGTGAGCAGTTTAATATATAAACCTTTACAGACCCCTTTAAATTTTTCACTCTTTGTTTCATGGCAGCCATTTGGTAAATTCAAAAATGTTCATTTTTTCTCATTAATTAACACTCTGCACCCTGTCTTGACTGAAAAAAAAACGAAATGTAGAAATTTTTGCAAATTTATTAAAAAAGAAAAACTGAAATATCACATATTCATAAGTATTCAGACCCTTTGCTTAGTATTGAGCAGAAGCAACTTTTGAGCTAGTACAGCCATGAGTCTTCTTGGGAATGAAGCAACAAGTTTTTCACACATGGATTTGGGGATCCTCTGCCATTCTTCTTTGCAGATCCTCTCCACTTCCGTCAGGTTGGATGGTGAACGTTGGTGGACAGCCATTTTCAGGTCTCTCCAGAGATGCTCAGTTGGGTTTAGGTCAGGGCTCTGGGTAGACCAGTCAAGAATGGTCACAGAGTTGTTCTGAAGCCACTCCTTTATTATTTTAGCTGTGTGCTTAGTATTATTGTCTTGTTGGAAGGTGAACCTTTGGCCAAGTCTGAGGTCCAGAGCACTCTGGAAGAGGTTTTCATCCAGATATCTCTGTACTTGGCCGCATTCATGTTTCCTTCCATTGCAAACAGTTGTCATGTCCCTACAGCTGAAAAACACCCCCTTAGCATGATGCTGCCACCACCATGTTTCACTGTTGGGATTGTATTGGGCAGGTGATCAGCAGTGCCTGGTTTTCTCCATACATACCGCTTAGAATTATCACCGAAAAGTTCTATCTTCGTCTCATCAGATCAGAGAATCTTATTTCTTATAGTCTGGGAGTCCTTCATGTGTTTTTTAGCAAACTCTATGTGGGCTTTCATGTGTCTGGCACTGAAAAGAGGCTTCCGTCGGGCCACTCTGCCATAAAGGTGTTGTTAATTCTCTGGATTCTGAGTTGGGGCTCCCTCTGGTGGCTGTTGATATTAATGAACTAGTCTTGACTGACAGAGACCTTTCAGCTGCTGACGATTGGCAATCTGGGAGTCATGACTGGGGTATTTAAGGGAGTAACTTTCCCATGATCCTCGCCGGCGATTAGTTCTCTCTTCCTGGTTCAGTTTGGAAGTCAGCTTCTGCGGTCTCCTGCAAACTTTCAGATAAGCTATTTCTTGCTTGTTTCAGTGCTTTTGTTTTCTTTAGTTTTTTTTCTGCTTTCTGAATGAGGTCAGCCGGGTCCCCCTGTTGGGGCCTGCGCTGGTCTCTGTTTCTCAATTAATTGTTCTTTTTTCAGTCCCTGTTATTTCAGTGGCTGCTGGGTAGCTCCATGTTCACACCAGAGTTCTGATATAGCTGGAGAGATTGTGTGGTCTCAGTATTTTTTTGGAATCAGTAGTGTTGGAATTTTTCCTAGGGTTTTGCTGGATTGCAGAAAGTATTCTTTTCTGTCCTGTCCTATCTAGACAGTTTTGGGCCCCAGCGTTTGCTTACTCTATTTTCTGCCTGTGTTTGTATTTCATCTTGTCTCACCGCCAATATATGTGTGGGGGCTACCTATTCCTGCTCTAAATAATAGGGCTAGTTCTGCCACTTTGATGTCCCCTTTTTTCTGCAATTTCGGGATTCATCCTCGATTTTCTTCGGGGCAGGTGGAGGCTTCTGTCTGTCCAGGTGTTGACTCTAGGGTGGAGAGAATGCAGCAGATTGGTGATCAAGTAGTGGATAAGTTGTCTCTCTCTCAGGAGAAGGCCCAATGGTTTGCCAACCGGCATAGGACTGATGGTCCTCGGTTTAAAGTGGGTGACATGGTTTGGTTGTCCTCAAGATATATTCCTATGAAGGTTGCGTCTCCAAAATTTAAGCCAAGGTTCATTGGACATTATAAGATCTAGGAAATTCTTAATCCTGTTTCCTTCCGTTTGGCTTTTCCAGGGACATTTAAGATTCACAACGTTTTCCACAAATCTTTATTGAAAAGGTTTGCTGAGCCAGTGGTTCCTATGGCTGCGCCCCCTGAGCCTGTTTTGGTTGAGAGCAATTTGGAGTATGAAGTAGAGAAGATATTGGATTCTCGTCTGGCTAGACTGAGACTCCAGTACTTGGTTAAGTGGAAAGGTTATGGTTAGGAGGACAATTCTTGGGTGTTTGCTTCTGACATTCATGCGGAGAGATTGGTTTGCGCCTTTCACCGGGCTCACCCTGATCGGCCTGGTGGCGCAGGTGAGGGTTTGATGACCCCTCCTCAAGGGGGGGTACTGTTGTGAATTCGCTGGATTCTGAGTTGGGGCTCCCTCTGGTGGCTGTTGATATTAATGAACCAGTCTTGACTGACAGAGACCTTTCAGCTGCTGACGATTGACAATCTGAGAGTCATGACTGGGGGATTTAAGGGAGTAACTTTCCCATGATCCTCACCGGCGATTAGTTCTCTCTTCTTGGTTCAGTTTGGAAGTCAGCTTCTGCGGTCTCCTGCAAACTTTCAGATAAGCTATTTCTTGCTTGTTTCAGTGGTTTTGTTTTCTTTTGTTTTTTTCTGCTTTCTGAGTGAGGTCAGCTGGGTCCCCTGTTGGGGCCTGCGCTGGTCTCTGTTTCTCAGTTAATTGTTCTTTTTTCAGTCCCTGTTATTTCAGTGGCTGCTGGGTAGCTCCATGTTCACACCAGAGTTCTGATATGGCTGGAGAGATCGTGTGGTCTCAGTATTTTTTGGAATCAGAAGTGTTGGAATTTTTCCTAGGGTTTTGCCGGATTGCAGAAAGTTTTCTTTTCTGTCCTATCTAGACAGTTTTGGGCCCCAGCGTTTGCTTACTCTATTTTCTGCCTGTGTTTGTATTTCATCTTGTCTCACCGCCAATATATGTGTGGGGGCTACCTATTCCTTTGGGGCGCTCCTCCGGGGCAATTAGCTTTCCCCTTTCTATCTTTAGGCTTAGCTAATTCTCCGGCTGTGTCGAGGCATCTAGGTCATCGTAGGTACGTCCCACGGCTGCTTCTAGTTGTGCGGTTAGTTTAGGGGTCTGCAATCAATTAGTTACGAACCACTCTGGGTGACTGGCTGCCTTGGCTACTTTTGTTACAGTCCTCCTCGGCTACCATATCATAACATAAAGGCCCGACTGGTGGAGGGCTGCAGTGATAGTTGACTTTGTGGAACTTTCTCCCATCTCCCTACTGCCACAGTGATCTTGGGGTTCTTCTTTACCTCTCTCACCAAGGCTCTTCACCCACGATTGCTCAGTTTGGCTGGACGGCTAGGTCTAGGAAAATGTCTGGTGGTCCCAAACTTCTTCCATTTAAGAATTATGGAGGCCCCTGTGCTCTTAGGAACTTGAGTACTGCAGAAATTATTTTGTAACCTTGGCCAGATCTGTGCCTTGCCACAATTCTGTCTCTGAGCTCCTTGGCCAGGTCCTTTGACCTCATGATTTTCATTTGGCCTGACATGCACTGTGAGCTGTGAGGTCTTATATAGACTGGTGTGTGCCTTTACAAATCAAGTCCTATCAGTTTAATTAAACCCAGCTGGACTCCAATGAAGGAGTAGAACCATCTCAAGGAGGATCACAAGGACATGGTCAGCATGTGACTTAAATATGAGTGTCTGAGCAAAGGGTCTGAATACTTATATCCATGTGATATTTCAGTTTTTCTTTTTAATAAATTTGCAAACATTTCTGCATTTCTGTGCAATGGTGTACATTAATGAGAAAAAATGAACTTTTTTGAATTTACCAAATGGTTGCAATGAAACAAAGAGTGAAACATTTAAAGGGGTATGAATACATTTCATACCCACTGTATGTATTGTAAGCTACAGTACTACATTCTCTTTATTTTCATTTTCAGCGAGTACTACCGGAACAACCTTTTTGTGGCCCTTGCGCCGTCGACGACGAGAGGCGGACTCTCTTCCCTCATCTAGCCTCTCCTGACTGACCTCACTTTTTACTTTCATAGTGTCCCAGTCAGCTACGGGGTCTGTGTCACTCCCCATGGTGTTGTGGACTAACAGGTCACCTCCCACTTTGACGTCACCCCCTTCTACTGGAGCTACCCCGTTATCAACGGTCACATTGTCATTTTTAGGAGGTACCAACCCACCACCAGTAACAATTTTCAGTTTTCCACACTCTACACTCTTGTGAAAATCCGCCCCTTTTTTAGACTCCGCCCCCTTTTTAACAACCACACCGGCAGGGTAATTTTTAAACAAAAAATCAGCAGTAGTCTTAGGACTCAGTTCACAACATCTCTTACCACCTCCCCGGGCACTCTGTGACAACACTGGCACCCCCGGAGAGTCCATAGAATGGTCCACTGCCGCCATTCCATACGGTGCCCACAGCTCCCGCAACATGTCCAGTCTCATGTCCAGTAGACATTTCTCAAATATGCGGTCCGACTCGTCAGACCCATTCGTTGCTCCATTCACAGCCATCGCGGTGCACTGTTCACACCAGAACTTCACCGCTTTCCCTTGAAAATTTTTCGTGGCCCCGCCGAGCCACAGCAAAACTGGATTTGAGTGTGACGACAATCTTCGCAACCCCGCCGAGTTGCAGCCAGATGCTTTAACCTTCGTGACCCCCACCGAGTCACAGCAAGATGCCTTCGTGACCCCACTGAGTCACAGCAAGATGCTTGTATCCACACTCGTCGTCCATGCTGTCAGACTTATCTGTCTCAACAACGGCAGTCTTATGTTGCACCTTAACTTGTGCCATTTATTTAATCAGCGCCTCCAGGCTGTCATCCATGCTGTCATACTTCTCTGTCTCAAAAACGGCAGTCTTCACTCAAGACATACACACTCCAAAGTCTTTTTCACAGAAAGTTCAGCTTTGCTGTGCAGACACTTTTTTTTTTTTTTTTTCTCTTTTGCAAACTCTATTAGGGCTACTGTCTCTTTAAGACTGCTCCCACAGACGTTTCTTTTGCTGCCACACTTTTTTTTCTGTTGTTGCTTCAGCCCCTGTGTTGCCCGCATTCTCCACCAATTGTAAGCTTTTCAGGGGATATAGCTCGGGGATCGCCGTCCTGGTAGACGGAATGGCATAGAAACAGTTCATTCAGACAGCAGTACTGGTGTAAACTGGCCGCAACCAGCTTTATTAAAGTCCACAGCAAACAGAACGTGATAAAAACAAATCATAAACAGAAAACCTAGCCTCTCCGGCTACTGACTACACTTAGATAGATTTCCCTCACTATCAGGGACCAGACTCTAACAGCCTGGGCCAAAACAACACATATGTTCAGTAGTTACCAGCATGGTTTTTCCTAGAATCTCCTCTTTGTGTCTGAATGGCACACCTAGCATCCAGACTGAGAGAGTTCTCCTTATATTCAGTGATTACCAGCATGAAGTGTCGCAGAGACTCCTCTTGTGTCCGGGGCACCTCGAGCACCCAGACTGAGAGAGCTCACCTCCCGGAGACTCCTTCTGTGCCTGGACTCCTGTCCAGACTAAGCGAGCTCCCTGTCTGTGTTCTCAGACACCAGGTTCGAACTGCAAGCGTGTACTGAAAGGATGGTGCAATGACCTTTCTCCACCACTAGTTTTACAAAGGCATACATTTCCCTTATACCAGTCAGCAAAGTACCTAGGTGAAATGTACACCCCATTCAACACATATGCTTTCACTGTCTCACAGTATATATATATATATATATATATATATATTATATATATATATATGGGGCATTCATTAAAGATTTCTCCTGACCCACTTCCTGTGGACTGAGGGCAATGAAACTTGGCACAGTTATTAGTCCTTCTCTACATAGGTGCCACCTAGGGAGACACACTTCTCCCATCTCTTTAAGCAACTGTAAACACCTCGCTTGTAGAAGTCGACATGTTGCTCCAAAAGCCATGTTGTGACTTTGGAAATCAGAGTCTCATCATCTGGAAAATGCTCGCCCTTCAAAAATAACTTAATTGTTGGAAAGAGGTGGAAGTCTGATGTTTCGAGGTCGGGTGAATAAGGGGGATGTAGTAGAATTTCAAAGCTTTAGCAGCATGCTTCCATTTGGGCAATGTGAGTTGTGAACTGGTGCACTGTCTTGCAGAAGGCGGACACCTTTGTCCAGCATGCCATGTCTCTTGGTTTTGATGGCCTCCCGCATTTTCCGCAGCAGTGAAGCATTGTATGTCGCAGTAATCATGGTACCCTTTTCTAGGAAACCCATCAATACTACTCCATGCTGGTCCCAAAATACTGTGAGCATGACCTTGCCTGCCGAAGGTTGAGCATGTGCCTTCTTTGGAGGCAGTGAGTCATGATGCTTCTATTGCATCAATTGGACTTTAGTCTCAGGATCACAATGATGGACCCAGCTTTTATCCTGTGTGATCAGTCTGTTGAAAAAGTCCTCCTGGTTTCCATGGCACATCGTCAATACAGCCTGAGAGCATTCGACTCGTTCCTGCTTCTGGAAAGGTGTGAGCAGCAGGGGAACCCAGCGAGCGGATACCTTATGCATATGAAGATGGTCTTGGATGATTTTTCCATGGATGCCACACTAATCTTGACATTTTTGGGCTAGATGACTAATGGTTACACAGCGATTTTCCAAAATGGCAACCTACACTTGCTGGATGGTTTGTTCATAAATAGCAGAGTGGGGTCGCTCTGGAATTGGAGCTGTTTGCACCGAAGTCTGACAACATTTGAATTGATGATGCCAGTTCTTGTCTATATCATATGCTGGGGAATCATCACCATAAACTTCTTTCATCTCATCGAACGTCTCCTTTGGTGTGCGGCCT
>JARQOD010000008.1:160652280-160729217 GCA_033576555.1 Oophaga sylvatica
TTCCTTTTTTCCCTTGGTGCTGGGGAGATCTTTTCTCCAATGGAGTTTGCACAGTTGTCGGCCGTGTGGATCAGCTTGCCACTGAGGTTCAGAGTATTGCTGCATATCTTGCTAGGTTGCCTTTTTGTGGAACCTAGGATCCCCATGCCAGATTTGTTTTTTTAGGGGATCGAGCTAAGTTTCAGAATTTCAAAAATAATTGTAAATTGTTTTTTGCCTTAAAATCTAAGTCCTCAGGAAACGCAGCGCAGCAGTTCAAATTATCATCTCTCTCCTGCGTGGCGATCCTCAGGATTGGGCTTTTTCCCTGATACCTGGGGATCCTGTTTTGAGTGATGTTGATGCGTTTTTTCAGGCTTTGGGTTATTGTACGATGAGCCTAATGTCACAGATCAAGCTGAAAAAACCTTGTTGGCATTAAATCAGGGGCTTGATGACGCTGAGTTATACTGTCAGAGATTCCGTAGGTGGGCAGTCCTGACCAAATGGAATGACGACGCTTTGGCGGCCCTTTTCCGAAGGGTCTGTCAGATAATGTAAAGGATTTATGGTGGGATTCCCTGTCCCCTCTGGTCTCAATGATTCATGTCATTAGCGATTCAAATTGACAACGTTTGCGTGAGCGGAGAAGTATGCGTGAATGGTGTTGCCTTGTGAACCAGCTTCTGAACCCATGCAGTGTGATAGAGTGGTGTCTGGGGCACAGCGTCATGAGTTTCGAAAGCGCAATGGGTTATGTTTCTACGTGGTGATGCCTCTCATGCTATTTCAGTCTGCCCTAAGCGGGGAAGACGTTTTGCACGCTCAGTTGTCTTGGGTAGTGTTCAGACTAAGTTTTATTAACTGTCACTCTGATATGCTCTATGTCCTCATTTTCTGCTCAGGCTTTCGTGATTCTGGAGCAGCTATTAACCTGATGGATTATGATTTTGCTAAAACGTTGTGGGTTTCCCTTGATACCCCTACAGAAGTCTATTCCCCTACTGGGATCGATTCTACCCCTTTGGCTGAGAATAAACCCCAGTTTTCTACTCAGGTGAAAATGAGGGTTGAACCTGATCACCAGGAGTGCTGCAAATTTTTGGTTCTGTATAATCTGCATGACATTATCGTGCTGGGTTTCCCTTGGTTACAGGTCTCATAATCCTGTTTTGGATTGGAAATCTGTGTCTGTAACCGTTGGGGCTGCCAATGTGTTAATACCAACACTCCTGTTTTTTTCTGCCTCCCCCCAGGCTCAGATGTTCCTGACTTTTTGTTTGATTTTTCTGATGTGTTTAGCGAAAGTAAATATGCATCCTTGCCTCCCCATAGGAGCTATGACTGCGCTATTGAATTAGTGCCGGGTAGTAAATTCCCTAAAGGTCGCCTTTTTAACTTGTCTGTACCTGAACATGACGCTATGCGGTCTTATATCAAGAATCATTGGAGATAGGGTCATATCAGACCATCCTCTTCACCCTTAGGTGCCGATTTTTTCTTTGTGGCCAAAAAAGATGGTTCATTAAGGCCGTGTATTGATTATCGTCTCTTGAACAATATTACTGTGAAATATCAATACCCGTTACCCTTGATTTCTGACCTGTTTTCCAGGGTGAAAAACGCTACTTGGTTTACCAAGCTTGACCTCAGGGGGGCGTATAACCTTATTCGCATTAAGCACGGGGATGAATGGAAGACGGCATTCAATACCCCTGAAGGGCATTTTGAGTACCTAGTGATGCCCTTTGGGCTCACTAATGCTCCTTTCCGTCTTCCAGTCCTTCATGAATGACATTTTCAGGGATTTTGTGGACAAATTTCTGATTGTTTATTTGGATGATATCTTGATTTTTTCTAATGACTGGGACTCTCATGTGAAACATGTTCGAACTGTATTCCAGATTTTGAGAGAGAATGCTCTGTATGTGAAGGGATCAAAGTGTCTTTTTGGCGTACAGAGGATCTCATTTCTGGGATTCATTTTGTCCCCATCTGTTACTGAAATGGACCCCGGTCAAGGTTCAGGCCATCTGTGATTGGGTCCAACCTACTTCATTAAAAGCTCTTCAGAGATTTTTGGGTTTTGCCAATTTTTATCGTAAATTTATTGGTAATTTCTCGGTTATTGTTAAACCATTAACTGATTTGACCAGAAAGGGTTCTGATGTGGTGAATTGGCCTCCTGAGGCAGTCTCTGCATTTCAGGAACTTAAGCAGAGATTCACTTCTGCTCCTGTTCTACGGCAGCCTGATGTTTCTCTGCCATTTCAGGTGGAGGTTGATGCCTCTGAAATTGGGGCAGGTGCCGTTTTGTCCCAAAAAGATCCAGAGACCTCTAAAAGTAACCCTTGTGCCTTTTTCTCTCGAAAATTTTCTCCTACTGAACGTAATTATGACGTAGGTAATCGGGAGTTATTGGCCATGAAGTGGGCTTTTGAAGAGTGGAGACATTGGCTGGAGGGAGCCAAACATCAGGTGGTGGTCCTTACGGACCATAAGAATCTGGTCTATCTGGAATCTGCCAAGCGACTCAATCCTAGACAGGCCAGGTGGGCCTTGTTTTTCACACGTTTTAATTTTGTGGTTTCCTTTCTTCCTGGCACTAAGAATGTTAAGGCGGATGCCCTCTCGAGGAGTTTCCTTGCGGACTCTCCTGAGTTATCTGATCCTTCTGTTATTTTGAAAGAGGGTGTAGTTCTTTCCGCCATCTCGCCCAATTTGAGACTTGCTCTGGAGGGGTGTCAGGAGGATAGGCCCGAGCGCTGCCCTGTTGGAAAATTGTTTGTCCCGGACCAATGGAAAAAGAGTGTGATGTCTGAGATTCATTGTTCCGCATTGGCTGGGCATCCCGGAATTTTTGGTACCAGAGACTTGGTTAGCCGGTCCTTTTGGTGGCCTACCTTGTCTCGTGATGTCAGGGAATTTGTGCAGTCATGCGGGACTTGCTCTCGCTCCAAGCCTTGCTCTCGCTCTAGTGGTTTGTTGATACCATTGCCTGTGCCCAAGAGACCATGGACCCATATCTCTATGGATTTCATTTCCGATCTTCCTGTTTCTCAGAGAATGACCACCATCTGGGTAATTTGTGATAGGTTTTCCAAAATGATACATCTTGTGCCATTACCTAAGTTGCCTTCCTCCTCTGAATTGGTGCCGTTGTTCCTTCAGCACGTGGTTCGTTTACACGGCATTCCTGAGAACATTGTGTCTGACAGAGGAGTCCAGTTTGTTTCCAGATTTTGGAGGACTTTTTGTTCTAAACTGGGTGTTCAATTGTCTTTCTCCTCGGCATTTCATCCTCAGACCAATGGTCAAACTGAGAGAACAAACCAGACATTGGAGACTTATCTAAGATGCTTTGTGTCTGCTGATCAGGATGACTGGGTCTCTTTTTTGCCTTTGGCTGAGTTTGCTCTTAATAATAGGGCTAGCTCTGCCACTTTGATGTCTCCGTTTTTCTGTAATTCTGGGTTTCACCCTCGATTTTCTTCAGGACAGACGGAGGCTTCTGTCTGTCCAGGTGTTGACTCTGTTGTGGAGCGTATGCAGCAGATTTGGGACCAGGTAGTGGAGAGGTTGTCCCTCTCTCAGGAGAAGGCCCAGCGGTTTGCTAACCGCATAGGACTGATGGTCCTCGGTTTAAAGTGGGGGACTTGGTCTGGTTGTCCTCAAAGAATATTCCTATGAGAGTAGCATCTCCTAAATTTAAGCCTAGGTTCATTGGACCTTATAAGATCATGGAGATTATTAATCCTGTTTCTTTTCGTTTGCTTCTTCCAGGGACATTTAAGATCCATAACGTGTTCCACAAGTCCTTGTTGAAGAGGTTTGTTGAGCCAGTGGTTCCTGCTGCTGTGCCTCCTGACCCTGTTTTGGTTGAGGGCAATCTGGAGTATGTGGTTGAGAAAATATTGGATTCTCGTTTTTCTAGACGGAAACTCCAGTATTTGGTTAAATGGAGAGGTTATGGTCAGGAAGACAATTCTTGGGTGTTTGCTTCGGACATCCATGCTAGGAGACTTATCCGTGCGTATCATAGAACTCATCCTGACCGACCTAGTTGCTCAAATGAGGGTTCGGTGACCCCTCCTCAAGGGGGGGTACTGTTGTGAATGGGTTTGAGATGAGTTCTGAGCAGAGGCTCCCTCTGGTGGTTACAAGCGGTGCTAGTGAGGATTGTGAGGACTGGGGATCAGGTGTTACTGACTGGTCTTATATAAGGGAGTCATTTTCCCATCAGGGTTGCCGGTGATCAATTGTTCTGGTCTGAATCCTTCATTCCAGTTTCCCTTGTAGCCTGCTGTGTCGTGTCTGCATCTCCTGCTTACAGATAAGACTTTTGCTTCTTTTGTGTTTTTGCTGTGTTTTTGCATTTTGTCCTGCACTTCTTTGGGGGCCTTCAGGGTCCCCTCCGGGGGCTTCTGCCCTCTCAGTTTAGTTCAGCCACTGAGTTTTGTTCTTTTGCTTTTTCCAGTTTTTTCAGTGGCTGCTGTTTTGATTTTGTTACACCAGAGAACTAATTTAGGTGGTAGAGGTCGTGTGATCTCAGGTGATTTTGAAATTAGTAGAGTTGGTGCTTTTCAGGGTTTTCTGGGATTGCAGTAAGTACCCTTCCTATCCTTTTCTATTTAGATAGTTTGGGCCCCAGCATTTGCTCATACTATTTTCTTTCTGTGTCAGTATTTCCTCTTGTCTAACCGCCATTACATGTTTGGGGGCTTTCTGTTATCTTTGGGGTTCTGCTCCGGGGCAGATAGCTTTCCTATATCTATCTTTAGGTGTAGTTAGTTTCTCAGGCTGTGACGAGGCGTCTAGGACCAACGTAGGAACGCTCCACGGCTGCCTCTAGTTGTGGTGGTTAGTCAGGGTACTGCAATCTCATAGATTCCAACTGCTCTGGTGTATTGCCTTTTTTACCTGCACTCCTCAGCTACCGAAACATAACATAGTTCCAAAATTTTTTTATAGATTCAATTAATCATCCATACAGTTTAAGAGATTCTTGTTACATAACAGTGGTATATAAAACTAAAAAAAAAACCTTCCAAAAATTTTTATGAAATCAATTATTGATCCATATAGTTTAATGAGGTTATTACTTCATTACAGTGGTATATAAAACTGAAAAAGAAATTCCCCAATTTTTTATGAATTCACTTAGTCAACCATTCAGTTTATCATGGTTCTCGTTAGATTATGGTGGTATATAAGACTCCAAAAAACCCTTCCGAAAAGGTGTATCGATTCAATTAGTCATCCATACAGTTTAAAGTTGTTTTATGTAAAATTTCGGTGTGTTCAAATTTTTAAAAGCTGCTTGGCATGGTAAAGTTTACAAAAAATGTTTATTCAAAAAATTAACTCTTCACTGTTGATCCTGCTTTGTATGAATTTTTTTTGGCTTTCATTAAAAGCCAAAATAGGTCTGCTACAGATGAACAAATTTGGCCTCTCTTTACTCGGTCCCCAGCCGATACTATTTCTCCCTGTGTGGCATCCCTGCTTTGTACCAGCATGTGTCTAGGAACATCACCCAAGTACTTACCAATGTGGATACTGGGACTGTCCACTTAAAGACCGACATGTGGCAAGCACTTGTGGCCAGGGACTCAACATTTCACTGATGGCAAACTAGGTGAACATTGTGGAGACCGAATCCCACCCACATGTGCTACCGACACCGATGATTTCTGGCCCTTTTTCTGTTAGGGTATCCTCCACCTCCTATACCAGTTCCTGCACCCCATCCTGCTCTTCCTTATCCTCCATCTCCAACATGCTATCTCAGAGCACACATTAGCTGGAAGCTCTGCAGCACTGCCTCAGCAAAACAGCAACAGACTCTGCTGAAGCTAATTTGTCTAGAAGACAAACTGCTTGCCACATCACAGTTATTGAAAGGAATAACAGACCAGACAAATCTGTGGCTTTCGCTACTGAACCTCGAACCAGGCATGGCCATGTGTGATAATGGCCATGACCTGTTAATGGCTGTGAAGCTTGGCAAGCTCACACATGTACCATGCTTGGCCCACGTGCTCAACTTGGTAGTTCAGTGGTTTCTGCAAAACCTACTCATATTTGCCAGAACCTATGGTCAAGGTATGCTGCGTCAGCGGCCATTTCCACAAGTCAGCTACAGCTGCCGCCACTCTGGCAGTGCTGCAGCAACACATGCTAGTGCCAGCTCACTGACTGGTGTGCGATGGTCACCATGTGCTGAAACAGCACACTGCACATGCTGGCAAGGCTTTGTGAGCAAATAACAGAAAACTGACCTGCACTTCCAAATCAGGAAACTGGTGTGTACAGGTGTGAACTAGGAGTAGCCATCTCTATTTATAACAAACAAATAAAGTTGCACTCTGTAGTGCTAAAGCATGTAAATATGAAATATATGAAATATGAACAGCATTACTGCAGCTGAGGCCAGTTGTGAAATATCAGCTCCAACACGCCTGTCGGTATTCTTGTCAATCTCTGCACATAACAACTGAAAAGTGGGCATGGATATCTGACATTTGTGCAGTTCTCCAAGACTTTGAGAACTTCACAGAGATGGTAAGTGGCCATGATGCCATCATCAGCACAATGATTCAGTTTCTGTGCCTACTTAAACATTCAATGCTGTTTTGCATGCGGACGAAGTGGAGATGGAAGAAGACATGAGACAGGGAGATACCACACCGCCCAGCCTTATCTCAGCTGCTCAGTGCAAATTGGGTAACAATGAGGATGTGAAGGCTGACTAGGAGGCGGAGGATCAGGAGCGGGATGATGGTACAAAGAGGCTAGTACTCACACAAGCTGTGTCTCGTCTCTCCTCTATGTATGGGCTGATGAGGAAGAGATGGAGGAGGAGTAGAAGTAGGAGATGAAGAATGGTCATTGTGGTGGAGACAGGGAAGTGTTGGCTGTAGGGACCTCGGCACATATGAGAGACTTTATGTACCGCCACCTTTCCCATGACCCTTGCGTTACATTCATCATGGCCAAAAAAGAGTAATGGGTGTTCATTTTGCTAGATCCACGCTACAAGGAGAACCTTACATCTCTCCTTTATGAAGCGGAGAGGTCTACTAAAATGGTGCTATAATAAAAGGCCATTGTGAAAAATATTTTGGAAAAATTCCCATCAGACAACGCTAGCGGCAGGGGGCAAGCTTCCTTGACCCAACCAAGGAGCAGAGGTGAGATAGACACACAGCAGAGGCAGAGGTACACTCTCAAAGGCCTGGGCAAATTTCATGACACCATCCCAGCATCCAGGCCCTAATGATCTGGTATTTTTTAACAAGGAGGGAAAAGTTTTTAAAGATGGTCAATCAATACCTGGCTGACAATACCAGCGTACTCCCTAATTCCTCTGCGACCTTCAGCTGTTGCATCTCAAAGGTGGACACCTGGCAAGAGCTGTCACTCCATGCCTTGGAGGTGTTGTGCTGCCCTGCCGCTAGTGTCTTGTCTGAGCAGGTTTTTCAAGCAGCCAGGGCATCAAAACAGACAGGCACTTTCACCTGTCAACAGAAAGTGCTGACAGTCTCACTCTGATAAACATTAACAAAGTTTGGATTAGCCCCAACATTTCCACACCACCAGATGACAGCAGTACATAAAGTCTTTTTAATCAAAGATCGCAGAAAAGCTCATATTTATCCTGCGGTCTACACTGAGCTCTCTGAAATATTTGATTCAGATGGAACCCCAGTGGAAGATTCCCTATAATGAGGCAGATGGAGTCACTGTGGACGCCATCTGATGGCAGTGTCCGTTTTTTAGGCGTACATGAAAGTGCCAACAGCCATAGTTTTGTGCACTTCTGACAAAAAGGACACCGCTGAACAGAGGCCAGACAGAGTCCAGAGTAACTCTGCTGCCTCATTATAGTGAATGGATCCCTCAGGGATTTCATCTGTATCACGTAACTCGGAGATTTAGATGGAAACCCCGATGTAAGTGTTCAGGGTAGAAGTCTGGATAAATATGATCCCAAACATAATGCAAAATGTTCGTAATAAAAGCTTCAAATCAATCCACTAAAAAACGCAAGTCCTCACTCAGGTCCATCATCTGTCAATGGAAATATAGGGGGCTTCCACGTTACTGGTAGTACAAACGCTCTGGAAAAGCAAAGTGGCTCCCCCCAAAAAAAAAAACAGCGAATTCTGTGTTCCCAAATTCAAATACCCTTCTCCCGTCTGAGCCTCACAGTGTACCTAAACCAGATTTAGCTTTCACGTTTGGCATTTTAGTCAGCTTAATTTTCAGGTGCATGTCTCCAGAAGCAGGAGCTGGGCACTACAACGTACTGGTCACTACAACGGTAGTTTGCAATTTTCACTCAGCAACATCCACTACTGCTTGTTTCTGGAAAACACCTATGAAGTCAAAATTGTCACTACCCCTGTAGATAAATTCCCAAAGGAGTATAATTTCCAAAATGGGGTCATTCAAAGGGGCATTCTGCCTTTCTAGCACTTAGGGGCTCTGTATATGGAGTCCGCAAGGAAAATCTGCTCTCCAGGGTCAAATATCACTCCGTCCCTCCCGAGTCTTGCCTTATGGATAGGCAGTATGGTACAGCCCCATATGGGGTATTTTTACATTTAATAGAAATTGTAGGACACATTCTGGTGCCATTTTTATCCATTTCCTAGTGTAATAATGTAAAGTCTGTGGTTAAAACTGCATTTTGGTGGTAAAAATGTAATTATTTTTTTCTTCATAGCCCAATTGTTATATTTCGGTAGTTATTTTTGAAATTCAGAAATTTAGACGGATCCCCAAAAATAAATCTGGCATGGCGTTCCTAGGTTCCACAACTGGCAACCTAGCAATACTCTGAAAATCAGTGGCAAGCTGCTCCACACGGCCAGACAACTGTGCAAACTCCATTGAGAGAAAAAAAAAATTCCTCCCCAGCACCCAGAGAAATAGAAGGGGAAAAAAATGTAACAAACTTTTTCCTCTTTACTATTTTTCCCTTCTGTGAGTACCATATAATTTTCAGTCGGGCCAGTAATATTGTTATGTTTCGGTAGCTGAGGAGAAACTGCAAAAAATAGCCAAAGTAGAAATACACCAGAGAGGCTGGAAACTATTGGATTGCAGTAACCTAAACTAACCGCCACACTAGAAGTAGCCGTGGAGCGTACCTACGGTGATCCTAGACGCCTCGTCACAGCCGGAGAGATAGCTACACCTAAAGGCAGAAAGATGAATCCCCAAAGAAATAGGAAGCCCCCGAACATGTAATGGCGGTTAGACAAGAAGAAAACACGGACACAGACAGAAAATAGAATGAGCAAACGCTGGGGCCCAATCTGTCTAGATAGAAAGTATAGGAAAGAATTCTGACTGCAACCCAAAAAAACCCTGACAAAAATACCAACACTTCTGATTAACAAAAACCTGAGATCACACGATCTCTACCACCTAAATCAGATCTCTGGTGTAACACACAGCAACACAGCAAATAAAAAGTGACAAAGGAGCAAAGCAAAAATGCAAACACATAAAGAGCACAATTGCAGCGCAAGACCCCAAAAGGGGACAAGGCTGCAGTCCACTGCAAGCAGCAAACCAGCAGTGAAAATCCAACAGAGGAAAAAAAAGCAAAACACTTATCTGAATGAGAGCAGGAAAGCAAGATGTGCTCCAAGCAAGAGCAGGAGGAACAATTGATTACCGGCAAGGCTGCTGGGAACTCAGGTCACTTATACCATTCAGAGCCAGCTGAAGGCCATTCAGTAATTAGTTCATTACCCTCAGCAACCACCGGAGGGAGCCCCAGCTCAGAAGTCGCCTTCAAGGTATTCACAACAGTACCCCCCTTGAGGAGGGGTCACCGAACCCTCACCTGTGCAACCAGGCCGATCAGGATAAGCTCGATGATAGGCATGGATAAGTCTCCCAGCATGGATGTCCGAAGCAAACACCCAAGAATTGTCCTCCTAACCATAACCTTTCCACTTAACCAAGTACTGGAGTCTCCGTCTAGCCAGACGAGAATCCAATATCTTCTCTACTTCATACTCCAAATTGCCCTCAACCAAAACAGGATCAGGAGGCGCAGCCATAGGAACCACTGGCTCAATAAACCTCTTCAATAAGGACTTGTAAAACACGTTATGGATCTTAAATGTCCCTGTGTTGTGTTTCGGTAGCTGAGGAGGACAGGAACAACAGCAGGGCAGCCGAACACCTGAGATGTTGGTAACTGATGGGTTGCAGATTCCTAAACTACGACACAACTTGAGGTAGCCGTGGAGCGTTCCTACGTTGATCCTAGACGCCTCGTCACAGCCTGAGAGATAACTACATCTAAAGGCAGAAAGATGAAAGCTATCTGCCCCGGAGCAGATCCCCAAAGAATATAGGAAGCCCCCAAACATATAATGGCGGTTAGACAAGATGAAAATACAAACATAGGCAGAAAATAGACTGAGCAAACGCTGGGGCCACAAGCTGACTAAATAGGATAGGACAGGAGAGATTACTTTCTGCAAACCAGAAAACCCTACAAAAATCCAACAATTCTGATTACAAAAATACTGAGATCACACGATCTCGCCTCCCACTAAATCAGATCTCAGTGTGAACAAAAACCAAGCAGCAGCTGCTGAAAAAACAGGAAAAAGCAAAAGAGCAAATAACAGTGGCTGCAGAAAAACTCTGAGGAGCTCAGGCCCCGGAGGGGACCTGGCTGACCTCCACAAAAGAAAAGAAAACAATGCAAAAAGCAAACACATAAAGAAAAGCAAAAAAATATCTTATCTGAAAGCAGGAGATGCAGACAGGACTCCAGCGAACTTCCAAATGAACCAGGAACCACAATTGAGACAAGAACAATTGATCACCGGCAACCATCATGGGAGGGAACCTCCCTTATATCAGACCAGTCCATGATTCCAGATTGCCACTCCTCGCTGAAAGGTTCAGTACTGTCTGTAACCACCAGAGGGAGCCTCTGCTCAGAAACCATCTCTAGCACATTCATAACATCCCTGGAAGAAGCAAACGAAAGGAAACAGGATTAATAATTTCCATGATCTTATAAGGTCCAATGAACCTTGGCTTAAATTTTGGAGATGCAACCTTCATAGGGATATTTCTTGAGGACAACCAAACCAAGTCCCCCACTTTAAAACGAGGACCATCAGTCCTATGCCGGTTGGCAAACCACTGGGCCTTCTCTTGAGAGAGAGACAACCTCTCCACTACCTGGTCCAAAGTCTGCTGCATATGCTGCACAATAGAGCCAAACCCCGGGCAACAGAAGCCTCCGCCTGTCCTGAAGAAAATCGAGGGTGAAACCCAGAATTGCAGATAAATGGAGACATCAAGGTGGCAGAGCTAGCCCTATTATTAAGAGCAAACTCAGCCAAAGGCAAAAAAGAGACCCAGTCATCTTGATCAGCAGACACAAAACATCTCAAATAAGTCTCCAAGGTCTGGTTTGTTCTCTCGGTTTGTCCATTGGTCTGAGGGTGAAATGCAGAGGAGAAAGATAACTGAACACCAAGTTTAGGATAAAATGTCCTCCAAAATCTGGAAACAAACTGGACTCCTCTGTCAGACACAATATTCTCAGGAATACCATGTAACCGAACCACGTGCTGAAAGAACAAAGGCACCAATTCGGAGGAGGAAGGCAACTTAGGTAATGGCACAAGATGTGTCATCTTGGAAAACCTATCACAGATTACCCAGATAACGGTCATTCTCTGAGAGACAGGAAGGTCGGAAATAAAATCCATAGAAATATGGGTCCATGGCCTCTTGGGTACAAGTTATGGCATTAACAAACCACTAGAACGAGAGCAAGTCCCACAGGACTGCACAAAGTCCCTGAAGTCACGAGACAAAGTAGGCCACCAAAAGGACCGACTCACCAAGTCTCTGGTACCAAAAATCCCGGGATGACCAGCCAACGCGGAACAATGAATCTCAGACATCACACTCTTTTTCCACTGGTCTGGGACAAACAATTTTTCAACAGGGCAGCGCTCAGATTTACCCTCCTGACACCCCTCCAGAGCCAGTCTCAAATTGGGCGAGATGGAAAGAACTACACCCTCTTTCAAAATAACAGTAGGATCAGATTACTCAGGAGAATCCACAAGAAACTCCTCGAGAGGGCATCCGCCTTAACATTCTTAGTGCCCGGAAGAAAAGAAACCACAAAATTAAAACGTGCGAAAAACAAGGCCCACCTGGCCTGTCTAGGATTAAGTCGCTTGGCTGACTCGAGATAAACCAGGTTCTTATGGTCCGTGAGGACCACCACCTGATGTTTGGCTCCTTCCAGCCAATGTCTACACTCGACAAAGGCCCACTTCATGGCCAATAACTCCCAATTACCCACGTCATAATTACGTTCAGTTGGAGAAAATTTTCGAGAGAAAAAGGCACAAGGGTTACTCTTAGAGGTCTCTGGATCCCTTTGTGACAAAACGGCACCTGCCCCAATCTCAGAGGCATCAACCTCCACCTGAAACGGCAGAGAAACATCAGGCTGCCATAGAACAGGAGCAGAAATGAATCTCTGCTTAAGTTCCTTAAAAACGCAGAAACTGCCTCAGCAGGCCAATTCACCACATCGGAACCCTTTTTGGTCAAATCAGTCAATGGTTTAACAATACCAGAGAAATTACCAATACATTTGCGATAAAAATTGGCAAAACCCAAAAATCTCTGAAGAGCCTTCAAAGAAGTAGGTTGAACCCAATCACAGATGGCCTGAACCTTGACAGGGTCCATTTCAATAACAGACGGAGACAAAATGAATCCCAGAAATGAGACCTTCTGTATGCCAAAAAGACACTTTGATCCCTTCACATACAGTGCATTCTCTCTCAAAATCTGGAACACAGTCCGAACATGTTTCACATGAGAGTCCCAGTCGTTGGAAAAAATCAAGATATCATCCAAATAAACAATCAGAAATTTTTCCACAAAATCCGTGAAAATATCATTCATGAAGGATTGGAAGACGGAAGGGGCATTAGTAAGCCCAAAAGGCATCACTAGGTACTCAAAATGCCCCTCTGGGGTATTAAACGCCGTCTTTCATTTATACCCGTGCTTAATGCAAATAAGGTTATACGCCCCCCTGAGGTCAAGCTTGGTAAACCAACTAGCACTTTTCACTCTGGAAAATAGGTCAGAAATCAAAGGTAATGGATATTGATATTTAACAGTGATCTTATTCAGGAGGCGATAATCAATACACGGCCTCAATGAACCATCCTTTTTGGCCACAAAGAAAAAACCGGCGCCCAAGGGTGAGGAGGATGGTCTGATATGACCCTTCTCCAATGACTCCTTGATATAAGATCGCATAGCATCGTATTCAGGTACAGATAAATTAAAAAGGCAACCTTTAGGAAATTTACCACCAGGCACTAACTCAATAGCGCAATCACAGCTCCTGTGAGGAGGTAAGGATGCAGATTTACTTTCACTAAATACATCCGAAAAATCAGTCAAAAAGTCAGGGACATTCTGAGACTGGGGAGAGGCAGAAAAAACAGGAGTGTCAGTATTAACACATTGGAAGCCCCAACTGGTCACAGACACAGATTTCCAATCCAAAACAGGATTATGTGTCTGTAACCAAGGGAAACCCAGTACAATAATGTCATGCAGATTATGCAACACCAGAAATTTGCAACTCTCCCGATGATCTGGTTCAACCCTCATTATCACCTGAGTAGAAAACTGGGGTTTATGTTATGTTTCGGTAGCTGAGGAGAGCAGGCAAAAAGGCAATACACCAGAGCAGTTGGAATCTATGAGATTGCAGTACCCTGACTAACCACCACAACTAGAGGCAGCCGTGGAGCGTTCCTACGTTGGTCCTAGACGCCTCGTCACAGCCTGAGAAACTAACTACACCTAAAGATAGAAATAGGAAAGCTATCTGCCCCGGAGCAGAACCCCAAAGATAATAGAAAGCCCCCAAACATGTAATGGCGGTTAGACAAGAGGAAATACTGACACAGAAAGAAAATAGTATGAGCAAACGCTGGGGCCCAAACTATCTAAATAGAAAAGGATAGGAAGGGTACTTACTGCAACCCCAGAAAACCCTGAAAAGCACCAACTCTACTAATTTCAAAATCACCTGAGATCACACGACCTCTACCACCTAAATTAGTTCTCTGGTGTAACAAAATCAAAACAGCAGCCACTGAAAAAACTGAAAAAAGCAAAAGAACAAAACTCAGTGGCTGAACTAAACTGAGAGGGCAGAAGCCCCCGGAGGGGACCCTGAAGGCCCCCAAAGAAGTGCAGGACAAAATGCAAAAATATAGCAAAAACACAAAAGAAGCAAAAGTCTTATCTGTAAGCAGGAGATGCAGACACGACACAGCAGGCCACAAGGGAAACTGGAATGAAGGATTCAGACCAGAACAATTGATCACCGGCAACCCTGATGGGAAAATGACTCCCTTATATAAGACCAGTCAGTAACACCTGATTCCCAGTCCTCACAATCTTCACTAGCACCGCTAGTAACCACCAGAGGGAGCCTCTGCTCAGAACTCATCTCAAACCCATTCACAACAGTACCCCCCATTTGAGGAGGGGTCACCGAACCCTCATTTGAGCAACCAGGTCGGTCAGGATGAGTTCTATGATACGCACGGATAAGTCTCCTAGCATGGATGTCCGAAGCAAACACCCAAGAATTGTCTTCCTGACCATAACCTCTCCATTTAACCAAATACTGGAGTTTCCGTCTAGAAAAACGAGAATCCAATATTTTCTCAACCACATACTCCAGATTGCCCTCAAAACAGGGTCAGGAGGCACAGCAGCAGGAACCACTGGCTCAACAAACCTCTTCAACAAGGACTTGTGGAACACGTTATGGATCTTAAATGTCCCTGGAAGAAGCAAACGAAAAGAAACAGGATTAATAATCTCCATGATCTTATAAGGTCCAATGAACCTAGGCTTAAATTTAGGAGATGCTACTCTCATAGGAATATTCTTTGAGGACAACCAGACCAAGTCCCCCACTTTAAACCGAGGACCATCAGTCCTATGCCGGTTAGCAAACCGCTGGGCCTTCTCCTGAGAGAGGGACAACCTCTCCACTACCTGGTCCCAAATCTGCTGCATACGCTCCACAACAGAGTCAACACCTGGACAGACAGAAGCCTCCGTCTGTCCTGAAGAAAATCGAGGGTGAAACCCAGAATTACAGAAAAACGGAGACATCAAAGTGGCAGAGCTAGCCCTATTATTAAGAGCAAACTCAGCCAAAGGCAAAAAAGAGACCCAGTCATCCTGATCAGCAGACACAAAGCATCTTAGATAAGTCTCCAATGTCTGGTTTGTTCTCTCAGTTTGACCATTGGTCTGAGGATGAAATGCCGAGGAGAAAGACAATTGAACACCCAGTTTAGAACAAAAAGTCCTCCAAAATCTGGAAACAAACTGGACTCCTCTGTCAGACACAATGTTCTCAGGAATGCCGTGTAAACGAACCACGTGCTGAAGGAACAACGGCACCAATTCAGAGGAGGAAGGCAACTTAGGTAATGGCACAAGATGTATCATTTTGGAAAACCTATCACAAATTACCCAGATGGTGGTCATTCTCTGAGAAACAGGAAGATCGGAAATGAAATCCATAGAGATATGGGTCCATGGTCTCTTGGGCACAGGCAATGGCATCAACAAACCACTAGAGCGAGAGCAAGGCTTGGAGCGAGAGCAAGTCCCGCAGGACTGCACAAATTCCCTGACATCACGAGACAAGTTAGGCCACCAAAAGGACCGACTAACCAAGTCTCTGGTACCAAAAATTCCGGGATGCCCAGCCAATGCGGAACAATGAATCTCAGACATCACACTCTTTTTCCATTGGTCCGGGACAAACAATTTTCCAACAGGACAGCGCTCGGGCCTATCCTCCTGACACCCCTCCAGAGCAAGTCTCAAATTGGGCGAGATGGCGGAAAGAACTACACCCTCTTTCAAAATAACAGAAGGATCGGATAACTCAGGAGAGTCCGCAAGGAAACTCCTCGAGAGGGCATCCGCCTTAACATTCTTAGTGCCAGGAAGAAAGGAAACCACAAAATTAAAACGTGTGAAAAACAAGGCCCACCTGGCCTGTCTAGGATTGAGTCGCTTGGCAGATTCCAGATAGACCAGATTCTTATGGTCCGTAAGGACCACCACCTGATGTTTGGCTCCCTCCAGCCAATGTCTCCACTCTTCAAAAGCCCACTTCATGGCCAATAACTCCCGATTACCCACGTCATAATTACGTTCAGTAGGAGAAAATTTTCGAGAGAAAAAGGCACAAGGGTTACTTTTAGAGGTCTCTGGATCTCTTTGGGACAAAACGGCACCTGCCCCAATTTCAGAGGCATCAACCTCCACCTGAAACGGCAGAGAAACATCAGGCTGCCGTAGAACAGGAGCAGAAGTGAATCTCTGCTTAAGTTCCTGAAATGCAGAGACTGCCTCAGGAGGCCAATTCAGCACATCAGAACCCTTTCTGGTCAAATCAGTTAATGGTTTAACAATAACCGAGAAATTACCAATAAATTTACGATAAAAATTGGCAAAACCCAAAAATCTCTGAAGAGCCTTTAATGAAGTAGGTTGGACCCAATCACAGATGGCCTGAACCTTGACCGGGTCCATTTCAATAACAGATGAGGACAAAATGAATCTCAAAAATGAGATCCTCTGTACGCCAAAAAGACACTTTGATCCCTTCACATACAGAGCATTCTCTCTCAAAATCTGGAATACAGTTCGAACATGTTTCACATGAGAGTCCCAGTCATTAGAAAAAATCAAGATATCATCCAAATAAACAATCAGAAATTTATCCACAAAATCCCTGAAAATGTCATTCATGAAGGACTGGAAGACGGAAGGAGCATTAGTGAGCCCAAAGGGCATCACTAGGTACTCAAAATGCCCTTCAGGGGTATTGAATGCCGTCTTCCATTCATCCCCGTGCTTAATGCGAATAAGGTTATACGCCCCCCTGAGGTCAAGCTTGGTAAACCAAGTAGCGTTTTTCACCCTGGAAAACAGGTCAGAAATCAAGGGTAACGGGTATTGATATTTCACAGTAATATTGTTCAAGAGACGATAATCAATACACGGCCTTAATGAACCATCTTTTTTGGCCACAAAGAAAAAACCGGCACCCAAGGGTGAAGAGGATGGTCTGATATGACCCTTCTCCAATGATTCCTTGATGTAAGACCGCATAGCGTCATGTTCAGGTACAGACAAGTTAAAAAGGCGACCTTTAGGGAATTTACTACCCGGCACTAATTCAATAGCGCAGTCATAGCTCCTATGGGGAGGCAAGGATGCAGATTTACTCTCGCTAAACACATCAGAAAAATCAAACAAAAAGTCAGGAACATCCTGAGCCTGGGGGAGGCAGAAAAAACAGGAGTGTTGGTATTAACACATTGGCAGCCCCAACTGGTTACAGACACAGATTTCCAATCCAAAACAGGATTATGAGACTGTAACCAAGGGAAACCCAGCACGATAATGTCATGCAGATTATACAGAACCAAAAATTTGCAGCACTCCTGGTGATCAGGTTCAACCCTCATTATCACCTGAGTAGAAAACTGGGGTTTATTCTCAGCCAAAGGGGTAGAATCGATCCCCAGTAGGGGAATAGACTTCTGTAGGGGTATCAAGGGAAACCCACAACGTTTAGCAAAATCATAATCCATCAGGTTAATAGCTGCTTCAGAATCAACGAAAGCCTGAGCAGAAAATGAGGACAGAGAGCATATCAGAGTGACAGTTAATAAAAACTTAGTCTGAACACTACCCAAGACAACTGAGCGTGCAAAACGTCTTCCCCGCTTAGGGCAGACTGAAATAGCATGAGAGGCATCACCACAGTAGAAACATAACCCATTGCGCTTTCGAAACTCATGACGCTGTGCCCCAGACACCACTCTATCACACTGCATGGGTTCAGAAGCTGGTTCACAAGGCAACACCATTCCACGCATACTTCTCCGCTCACGCAAACGTCTATCAATTTGAATCGCTAATGACATAGAATCATTGAGACCAGAGGGGACAGGGAATCCCACCATAACATCCTTTACATTATCTGACAGACCCTTCCGGAAAAGGGCCGCCAAAGCGTCGTCATTCCATTTGGTCAGGACTGCCCACCTACGGAATCTCTGACAGTATAACTCAGCGTCCTCAAGCCCCTGACTTAATGCCAACAAAGTTTTTTCAGCCTGATCAGTGACATTAGGCTCATCGTACAATAACCCCAAAGCATGAAAAAACGCATCAACATCACTCAAAACAGGATCCCCAGGTGTCAGGGAAAAAGCCCAATCCTGAGGGTCGCCGCGCAGGAGAGAGATGACAATTTGAACCTGCTGCGCTGCGTTCCCTGAGGACTTAGATTTTAAGGCAAAAAACAATTTACAGTTATTTTTGAAATTCAGAAACTTAGCTCGATCCCCTAAAAACAAATCTGGCATGGGAATCCTAGGTTCCACAACAGGCAACCTAGCAAGATAGGTTGCAATACTCCGAACTTCAGTGGCAAGCTGATCCACACGGCAAGACAACTGTGCAAACTCCATTGAGAGGAAAAAAAAAAAAATCCTCCTCAGCACCCAGAGATACAGAGGGAAAAAAAAAAAATGCAACAAACAGAAAAAAATAAATCTCTGACAACTCTGACAACTTTTTTCTTTCACAATATTTTTCCCTTCTGAGAGTACAATATAATTTTCAGTTTAGGCCGGTGATACTGTTATGTTTCGGTAGCTGAGGAGAGCAGGCAAAAAGGCAATACACCAGAGCAGTTGGAATCTATGAGATTGCAGTACCCTGACTAACCACCACAACTAGAGGCAGCCGTGGAGCGTTCCTACGTTGGTCCTAGACGCCTCGTCACAGCCTGAGAAACTAACTACACCTAAAGATAGAAATAGGAAAGCTATCTGCCCCGGAGCAGAACCCCAAAGATAATAGAAAGCCCCCAAACATGTAATGGCGGTTAGACAAGAGGAAATACTGACACAGAAAGAAAATAGTATGAGCAAACGCTGGGGCCCAAACTATCTAAATAGAAAAGGATAGGAAGGGTACTTACTGCAATCCCAGAAAACCCTGAAAAGCACCAACTCTACTAATTTCAAAATCACCTGAGATCACACGACCTCTACCACCTAAATTAGTTCTCTGGTGTAACAAAATCAAAACAGCAGCCACTGAAAAAACTGAAAAAAGCAAAAGAACAAAACTCAGTGGCTGAACTAAACTGAGAGGGCAGAAGCCCCCGGAGAGGACCTGAAGGCCCCCAAAGAAGTGCAGGACAAAATGCAAAAATATAGCAAAAACACAAAAGAAGCAAAAGTCTTATCTGTAAGCAGGAGATGCAGACACGACACAGCAGGCCACAAGGGAAACTGGAATGAAGGATTCAGACCAGAACAATTGATCACCGGCAACCCTGATGGGAAAATGACTCCCTTATATAAGACCAGTCAGTAACACCTGATTCCCAGTCCTCACAATCTTCACTAGCACCGCTAGTAACCACCAGAGGGAGCCTCTGCTCAGAACTCATCTCAAACCCATTCACAACAGGTTTATTCTCCGCCAAAGGGGTAGAATCATTGCCCAGTAAAGGAATAGACTTCCGCAGGGGTATCATGGGAAACTCACAACATTTGGCAAAGTCAAAATCCATCAGGTTAATAGCTGCTCCTGAATCAACAAAAGCCTGAGCCGAAAATGTGGACAGGGAGCAAATCAGGGTAACAGTCAACAGAAATTTAGTCTGAACACTACCCAAGACAACTGAGCGCGCAAAACGTCTTCTCCGCTTAGGGCAGACGGAAATAGCATGAGAAACGTCACCACAGTAGAAACATAACCCATTGCGCTTACGAAACTCATGACGCTGAGCCCCAGAAGTCACTCCATCACACTGCATGGGCTCAGGAGCTGGCTCACAAGGCAACACCATCTCATGCCTACCTCTACTCTCCAGCAAATGTCTGTCAATTTGAATAGCCAAAGACATAGAATCATTGAGACCAGAAGAGACAGGGAATCCCACCATAACGTCCTTTACATTTTCTGACAGACCCTTCCGAAAAAGGGCTGCCAAAGCATAATCATTCCATTTGGTCAGGACTGCCCATTTTCAAAATTTCTGACAGTACAGCTCAGCGTCTTCACGACCCTGATTTAATGCCAACAAGGCCTTTTCAGCTTGATCAGTGACATTAGATTCATCGTACAATAACCCCAGAGCCAGAAAAAATACATCAACATCATTCAAAACAGGATCCCCTGGTGTCAGGGAAAAAGCCCAATCCTGAGGGTCACCGTGCAGCAGAGAGATGACAATTTGAACCTGCTGTGCTGCATTCCCTGAGGACTTAGGCTTTAAGGCAAAAAACAACTTACAGTTATTTTTGAAATTCAGAAATTTAGACCGATCCCCAAAAATAAATCTGGCATGGCGTTCCTAGGTTCCACAACTGGCAACCTAGCAAGATAGGTAGCAATACTCTGAACCTCAGTGGCAAGCTGCTCCACACGGCCAGACAACTGTGCAAACTCCATTGAGAGAAAAAAAAAATTCCTCCTCAGCACCCAGAGAAATAGAAGGGAAAAAAAATGTAACAAACTTTTTCCTCTTTACTATTTTTCCCTTCTGTGAGTACCATATAATTTTCAGTCGTGCCGGTAATATTGTTATGTTTCGGTAGCTGAGGAGAAACTGCAAAAAATAGCCAAAGTAGCAATACACCAGAGAGGCTGGAAACTATTGGATTGCAGTAACCTAAACTAACCGCCACACTAGAAGTAGCCGTGGAGCGTACCTACGGTGATCCTAGACGCCTCGTCACAGCCGGAGAGATAGCTACACCTAAAGGCAGAAAGATGAATGCTATCTGCCCCAGAGCAGAATCCCCAAAGAAATAGGAAGCCCCCGAACATGTAATGGCGGTTAGACAAGAAGAAAACACGGACACAGACAGAAAATAGAATGAGCAAAGCTGGGGCCCAATCTGTCTAAATAGAAAAGTATAGGAAAGAATTCTGACTGCAACCCAAAAAAACCCTGACAAAAATACCAACACTTCTGATTAACAAAAACCTGAGATCACACGATCTCTACCACCTAAATCAGATCTCTGGTGTAACACACAGCAACACAGCAAATAAAAATTGACAAAGGAACAAAGCAAAATGAAAACACACAAAGAGCACAATTGCAGCGCAAGACCCCAAAAGGGGACCAGGCTGCAGTCCACTGCAAGCAGCAAACCAGCAGTGAAAATCCAACAGAGGAAAAAAGAGCAAAACACTTATCTGAATGAGAGCAGGAAAGCAAGATGTGCTCCAAGCAAGAGCAGGAGGAACAATTGATTACCGGCAAGGCTGCTGGGAACTCAGGTCACTTATATCATACCATTCAGAGCCAGCTGAAGGCCATTCAGTAATTAGTTCATTACGCTCAGCAACCACCGAAGGGAGCCCCAGCTCAGAAGTCGCCTCCAAGGTATTCACAACACCAAAGATATAAAATTCTGTGGTGTTAATATGATCACTGCACCTTTAGAATTCATTGAGAGGTGTAGTTTGTAAAATAGGGTTTCTTAAGGGGAGTTCTGCTGTTCTGGCAACTCAGGGGCTCTGCCAGTGTGACATGGAACCATCAAAGCAGTCCAGCAAAATCTGATCTCCAATATGGCACTTTTTACCTTCTGAGCTGTGCATTGTACCTCAAAAGTAGTTTTCAACAACATACGGGGCATCGTTGTACTCAGGAGAAATTGCACAACAATTTTTCTCATGCTATCTTTGTGAAAATGAAAAAAATTGGGGCTTAAATATTTTTGTGTGAAAAATATATATTTTTTTCATTTCCACAGATCAGCGTTGTAAATTTCTGTGAAGCACCTGTGGATTCAATTTGCTCACCACACATCTCGATAAATTCCTTGAGGAGTGTAGTTTCCAAAACGGGGTCACATGTGGGGGTTTTCCACTGTTTAGGCACATCAGGGGTTAGCCAAAGACAACACCTGCGGACCATTTAATCTAAGTCTGCGTTCCAAAACATTACTCCTTCTTTTCTGAGCCCTGCCGTGCGCCTAAACAATAGTTTACCCCAACATATGGGGTATCTGCTGCATGGTCAGGAGAAATTTCACAACAAATTTTGGGTTCTATTTTCGTCTGTTACTTTCGTGAAAATAAAAAAGTTTGGGCTAAAAGAACATTTTTGTGGGAATTTTTTTTTTTTTGCTTTCACGGCTCTTCATTATAAACTTTTGTAAGGCACCTGAGGGTTTAAGGTACTCACTACACATCTAGATAAGTTCCCTGAGGGGTCTCGTTTCCAAAATGGTGTCAATTTGTTTTTTTTTACTGTTTAGGCACATCAAGGGCTTTTCAAAATCAACATGGCGTCCACTAGTTATTCCAGTGAGTTTTGCTTTCAAAATGTCAAAAGATGTTCCTTCTTTTTCAAGCCCTGCTGTGCTCACAAACAGTAGTTTTTACCATATATGTGGTATCAGTCTTCTCAGGAAAAATTGCACAACAAATTGTATTATGCAATTTCTCCTGTTACCCTTGTGAAAATGCAAACTTTGGTGCTAGAAACTTTTTTTGTGGGTAAAATTTGATTATTTTTATTTGCATGTATCTATGTGATAAATTACTGTGAAGCACCTGGGGGTTCAAGGTGCTCATCATACATCTAGATAAGTTTCCTGAGGGATCTATTTTCCAAAATGAAGTCACTTGTGGGGGGTTTCCACTGTTTAAGCACATCAGGGGCTCTCCAAACACGACATGGCGTCCGCCAATTATGCCAGCAAATTTTACATTCAAAAGTCAAACGGCGCTCCTTCCATTCTGAGCCCTGCCGTGTGCCCAAAAAATGGCTTTCCCCCACATATTGGGTATCAGTGTACTCAGGCGAAATTGTACAATAAATGTTGGCATCCATTTTTTCCTTTTACCCTTGTGAAAATAAAAAAAATTGGGGTCTAAAGTAATTTTTTGTGAAAAAAAGTGAAATGTACTTTTTTTCTTACACATTCCAAAAAATTTCTGTGAAGCACCTGAATAGTTAATAAACTTCTTGAACATGTTTTTTTAGCACCTCGAGGGGTGCAGTTTTTAGAATGGTGTCACTTTTGGGTATCAAAGTCAATTCAAATGTAACGTGGTCCCTAAAAAATGGTTTTGTAAGTTTTGTTGAAAAAATGAGAAATCGCTGGTCAATTTTTAAGCCTTCTAACTTCCTATCAACAAAAAATATGTTTCAAAATGTATGCTGATCTAGAGTAGACATGTGGAAAATGTTATTTATTAACTATTTTGTGTGACATAACTCTCTGATTTAAAGGCATAAAAATTAAAAGTTTGAAAATTGCAAAATTTTCACCGAATTTCCATTTTATCCCAAATAAATGCAAGTCCTATCAAAGAAATATTACTATTATGAAGCACAATATGTCATGAAAAAAAAAGTCTTAGAATTAGTGGGATCTGTTGAAGCGTTCCCGAGTAATTACCATATAAATTGACACTGGCCAGAATTGTAAAATTTGGCCTATCATAAAGATGAAAAAAGGCTTGGGGGATGAAGGGGTTGATCCTGTCTTCTATATCTATTAATAAATAAGTTGAATAATCCAAGTAAGAGACCTGTCAATCACCTAGTGCAGCTCCTGGTGAAGCTGCCAATCAGTGGTGTGGGCGGGGTTATACAGAGCTCAGCATTCAGAGAACTGCAAGATCTGCAGGGGAGAAAACTGAGTCTTTATCAAAACTGCAGCAATCAGCCCAGTATGTGACACATCGCTGGAATCAGGGTTTCTGTTCCTACATTATGCTGCAATCACATGGGAAATCAAAATTATCTTTAAAATAATAATTGCCTTTTACTAGAGTGTGTTTTTTTTTTCGGATGGCATATGGCGTATCGGTCTTGGTAAATTCCCCCTATGTTTAGATAGAAAATCTGCTAATTAATAGAATTTTTATTCCCCCCACTGTCAGGCTTTAAAGTAATTTTTATTTTTTCACCCTTCATGGTGCTTTACATAGCACAATATTGGGGTAACGTGTAAATAATTACAAAGGGCTGGGTGATACAGACCAATGGAAAAGTGTTGGAGAGTGTCAGATGAAAAGACAGAGTTCTAGAAGAGAGAGAGGAGGCGCAAAGGAAGTCTTTTTAACTGTCCCTGCATTCTATGTTCATGGTAGACTGTAATGTAGGACGATCTAGTTTGTTCCCCTGTCTGACCAGCAGATGGCAGCAGAGTACATGGAGAGAACGCAGGCTTTCACCCTGTGACCTTAGTGCTATGTGTCACAGTGGTAGTGCTCTAGGAATGACCCATGGTAATCCTGCCACTAGTGTTCCCACGTCACTTATGTTCAGCCTTTTTATTATCTGATATTTCAGCAGTATAAGCCATTACACCACTGTCTTATATAATATATTACAATATTTTGTAGGAAACGCATAATAAAGACAGACAAATAAGAAAGTAATATCTAACGTCATCCCGGGTGCCCTGACTGGGCTTGGCTTGGCATAATACACTTGTGTTTATTAGTGGTTATTTATTGTGCATGCTTCATGTTCTCATTATTCTCTTTATTCTGTGATCACCCCTTGTAGAGACCACCGAGTTGGGCAGCAAAAAAGAGCTGAAGTCCATGCCGTTCATCACCTACCTCTCCGGGCTGCTGACCGCACAGATGTTGTCCGATGACCAGCTTATCATGGGAGTGGAAATCCACTGCGAAGAGAAGGGACGTTGTCCATCCAGCTGCCATTTGTGCCGGAGAGCCGGCAAGGAACAAGTCAGCCCCATCCCTGTGCTCCTGGAAATTAACCGAATCACTCCCCTATACAACCTGATCCAGGACAATGCTACACGAGAGGTGAATTGCTTCAAGATTTAAGCTGTTTATCTTATTAAATATGTGTGATAAATGGAATTTGTCACCAGGTTCTGCTCTCTCATCTGATGTCGGGACAGAGACGCCGAATCCAGCATTGTATCACTTACTATCCTACTTGCTGTCTTTTTGATAAAATCGCTGTTTTCTCTGCTGCAGCTCTAGCAGATCAAGGATTGGCAGCTTTCTGTGTACACTGTGCATAGGCAAAAAGCAGACAATCGGTGGTGGGGTTGTGATTGGACTACGTGGCAGAAGGTTTTCTCTCCTGCTGATAAAACTGTGACTTTATCAAAATTACAGCAAGCAGCCCAGTAAGTGAAACATGGTTGGAATCAGCGTCTCTGCCTCTACATCATGCTGCTCTCTGATGGGATAGGAAAACTCTGCTGACAGATTCACTTTAGGTGCTCGATAACATTGCTGAAATCGCTTGAGGGGAAGGCGAGTAGTTTTATTTTCTATGTGGCCTTGACTTGATTAAGGAGAGATTGTCCAGTAGTGGAAACCCCTTTAAGGCTGGGGCGCACAGCACCAGATTACGCAGCAAAAAATTACTCTGTTCCATTGCAATATAATAGAAGTAAATGGGTTCACATTGTGACTTGCTCGCATGTAACATGACTAGCAAGTTTCAGGGAAGATATACAAAAATCTGGCCAGGGACAGTAATGAGAGACTTAACTTGTCTGTCTTCATCACCCGGCCGGCTCTTCCCAGCAGTGCTAAAGGCGACTGACAGGTCTATAGACTAGTAAGAGATCTGTCAATCACCTAGAGCAGCTCCAAATATGAGACCTGTCAATCAACGAGTTCAGCTCCAAGTAAGAGACCTGTCAATAAACGAGTGCAGCTTCTAGTAAGATACCTGACAATCACCTACAGCAGCTCCTAGTAAGAGACCTGTCAATCACCTAGAGCAGCTCCATATAAGAGACCTGTCAATAACCGAGTTCAGCTCCTAGTAGGAGACTTGTCAGTTACCTAGTGTCTCACAAAGAGATGCACTAGGTGATTGACAGGTCTCTTACAAGGAGATGCACAAGGTGATTGACAGGTCTCTTACAAGGAGATGCACTAGGCGATTGACAGGTCTCTTACTAGGAGCTGCACTAGGCGATTGACAGGTCTCTTACTAGGAGCTGCACTAGGTGATTGACAAGTCTCTTACTAGGAGCTGCTCTAGGTGATTGACAGGTCTCTTACTAGGAGCTACACTAGGTGATTGACAAGTCTCTTACTAGGAGCTGCTCTAGATGATTGACATGTCTCTTAGTAGGAGCTACACTGGGTGATTGACAAGTCTCTTACCAGGAGCTGCAATATGTGATTGACAGGTCTCTTAATAGGAGCTGCAGTAGGTGATTGACATGTCTCTTACTAGGAGTTGCAATAGGTGATTGACAGGTCTCTTACTAGGAGTTGCACTAGGTGATTGACAGGTCTCTTACTAGGAGCTGCACTAGGCGATTGACAGGTCTCTTACCAGGAGCTGCACTAGGTGATTGACAGGACTGTTACTAGCAGCTGAACTAGGTGATTGACAGGTCTCTTACTAGGAGCTGCACTAGGTGATTGACAGGTCTCTCACTAGGAGCTGCACTAGGCAATTGACAGGTCTCTTACTAGGAGCTGCACTAGGTGATTGACAAGTCTCTTACTAGGAGCTGCTCTAGGTGATTGACAGGTCTCTTACTAGGAGGTACACTGGGTGATTGACAAGTCTCTTACTAGGAGTTGCAATAGGTAATTGACAGGTCTCTTACTAGGAGTTGCACTAGGTGATTGACAGGTCTCTTACTAGGAGCTGCACTAGGTGATTGACAGGTGACTGTTATTAGCAGCTGAACTAGGTGATTGACAGGTCTCTTACTAGGAGCTGCACTAGGTGATTGACATGTCTCTCACTAGGAGCTGCACTAGGCAATTGACAGGTCTCTTACTAGGAGCTGCACTAGGTGATTGACAAGTCTCTTACTAGGAGCTGCTGTAGGTGATTGACATGTCTCTTACTAGGAGCTACACTGGGTGATTGACAAGTCTCTTACTAGGAGTTGCAATAGGTGATTGACAGGTCTCTTACTAGGAGTTGCACTAGGTGATTGACAGGTCTCTTACTAGGAGCTGCACTAGGCGATTGACAGGTGTCTTACTAGAAGCTGCACTAGGTGATTGACAGGACTGTTACTAGCAGCTGAACTAGGTGATTGACAGGTCTCTTACTAGGAGCTGCACTAGGTGATTGACAGGTCTCTTACTAGGAGCTGCACTAGGTGATTGACAGGTCTCTTACTAGGAGCTGCACTAGTTGATTGACAAGTCTCTTAATAGGAGCTGCTCTAGGTGATTGACATGTCTCTTACTAGGAGCTGCACTAGGGGATTGACAGATCTCTTACTAGCAGCTGAACTAGGTGATTGACATGTCTGTTACTAGGAGCTGCACTAGGTGATTGACAAGTCTCTTGCTAGGAGCTTCTCTATGTGATTAACAGGTCTCTTACTGGGAGCTGCACTATGTGATTGACAAGTCTCTTAATAGGAGCTGCACTATGTGATTGACAGGTCTCTTATTAGGAGTTGCACTATGTAATTGACAGGTCTCTTACTATAAGTTGCACTAGGCGATTGACAGGTCTCTTACTAGGAGCTGCACTAGGCGATTGACAGGTCTCTTACTAGGAGCTGCACTAGGCGATTGACAAGTCTCTTACTAGGAGCTGCACTAGATTATTGACAGGTCTCTTACTAGGAGTTGCACTAGGTGATTGACAGATCTCTTACTAGGAGCTGCACTAGGTGATTGACAAGTCTCTAACTTGGAGCTGCACTAGGTGATTGACAGGTGTCCTACTTGGAGCTGCACTAGGGGATTGACAGATCTCTTATTAGCAGCTGAACTAGGTGATTGACAGGTCTCTTACTAGGAGCTGCACTAGATTATTGACAAGTCTCTTACTTAGAGCTGAACTAGGTGATTTACAGGTCTTTTACTAGGAGCTGCACTAGGTTATTGACAGGTCTCTTACTAGGAGCTGCACTAGATGATTGACAAGTCTCTTACTAGGAGCAGCTCTAAGTGATTGACACGTCCCTTACTAGGTGCTGCACTAGGTGATTGACAGGTCTCTTACTAGGAGCTGCTCTAGATGATTGACAGGTCTCTTACTTGGAGCTGCACTAGGTGATTGACAAGTCTCTTATTAAGAGCTGCACTAGGTGATTGACAAGTCTCTTATTAGGAGCTGCTCTAGGTGATTGACACGTCACTTACTAGGAGCTGAACTAGGTGATTGACAGGACTCTTACTAGGAGCTGCTCTAGGTGATTGACAGGTCTCTTACTTGGAGCTGCACTAGGTGATTGACAAGTCTCTTACATGGAGCTGCACTAGGTGATTGACAAGTCTCTTACTTGGAGCTGCAGTAGGTGAATGACAGGTCTCTTACTAAGAGCTGCGCTAGGTGATTGACAAGTCTGTTAGTTGGAGCTGCACTAGGTGATTGACAGGTCTCTTAGTTAGAGCTACAGTAGGTGATTGACAGGTCTCTTACTAGGAGCTGCACTAGGTGATTGACAAGTCTCTTACTAGGAGCTGCAGTAGGTGATTGACAGGTCTCTTACTAGGAGCTGCACTAGGTGATTGACAAGTCTGTTATTTGGAGCTGCACTAGGTGATTGACAAGTCTCTTAGTTAAAGCTGCACTAGGTGAGTGACAGGTCTCTTACTAGGAGCTGCACTAGGTGATTGACAAGTATCTTACTAGTAGCTGCACTAGGTGATTGACAGGTCTCTTAGTAGGAGCTGCACTAGGTGATTGACAGGTCTCTTACTAGGAGCTGCACTAGGTGATTGACAAGTCTCTTATTTGGAGCTGCTCTAGGTGATTGACACGTCCCTTACTAGGAGCTGCACTAGGTGATTGACAGGTCTCTTACTTGGAGCTGCACTAGGTGATTGACAAGTCTCTTACTTGGAGCTGCAGTAGGTGATTGACAAGTCTCTTACTTGGAGCTGCACTAGGTGATTGAGAGGTCTCTTACTAGGAGCTGGAATAGGTGTTTGACAGGTCTCTTACTAGCAGCTGAACTAGTTGATTGACAGGTCTCTTACTAGGATCTGCACTAGGCGATTGACAGGAATCTTACTAGGAGCTGCACTTGGTGATTGACAGGTCTCTAAGTTGGAGCTGCACTAGTTGATTGACAGGTCTCTTACTAGCAGCTGATTTAGGTGATAGACCAATCTCTTACTAGGAGCTGCAGTAGATGATTGACAGGTTTCTTCGTTGGAGCTTCACTAGGTGATTGACAGGTCTCTTACTAGCAGCTGAACTAGGTGATTGACTGGTCTCTTACTAGGAGCTGCACTAGATGATTGACAGGTGTCTTGCTAGGAGCTGCACTAGGTGATTGACAGGTCTCTCACTAGCAGCTGAACTAGGTGATTGACAGGTCTCTTACTAGGAGCGCCACTAGGTGATTGACAAGTCTCTTACTAGGAGCTGCACTAGGTGACTGACAAGTCTCTTACCTGGAGCTGCACTAGGTGATTGACAGGTCTCTTACTAGGAGCTGCACTAGGTGACTGACAGGTCTCTTACTTGGAGTTGCACCAGGTAAATGACAAGTCCCTTACTAGCAGCTGAAATAAGTGAGTGACTGGTCTCTTACTAGCAGCTGAACTAGGTGATGGACAAGTCTCTTACTAGGAGCTGCACTAGGTGATTGACAGGTCTTTTACTTGCAGCTGAACTAGGTGATTGACAACTCTATTACTAGGAGCTGCACTAGGTGGTTGACAGGTCTCTTACTAGGAGCTGCACCAGGTGATTGACAGGTCTCTTACTGGGAGCTGCACTAGGTGATTGACAAGTCTCTTACTAGATGCTGCACTAGGTGATTGACAGGTCTCTTACTAGCAGCTGAACTAGGTGATTGACAAGTCTCTTTCTAGGAGCTGCAGTAGGTGATTGACATGTCTCATACTAGGAGCTGCACTAGCCGATTGACAAGTCTCTTAGTTGGAGCTGAACTAGGTGATGGACTGGTCTCTTACTAGGAGCTGCACTAGATGATTGACAGGTCTCTTACTAGGAGCTGCACTAGGCACTTGATAAGTCTCTTAGTTGGAGCTGCACTAGGTGATTTACAGGTCTCTTACTAGTAGCTGAACTAGGTGATTGACAGGTCTCTTACAAGGAACTGCACTAGGTGATTGACAGTTCTCTTACTAGGAGCTGCACTAGGCAATTGATAAGTCTCTTAGTTGGGCTGCACTAGGTGATTGACAAGTCTCTTAGTTAAAGCTGCACTAGGTGAGTGACAGGTCTCTTACTAGGAGCTGCACTAGGTGATTGACAAGTATCTTACTAGGAGCTGCACTAGGTGATTGACAGGTCTCTTAGTAGGAGCTGCACTAGGTGATTGACAGGTCTCTTACTAGGAGCTGCACTAGGTGATTGACAAGTCTCTTATTTGGAGCTGCTCTAGGTGATTGACACGTCCCTTACTAGGAGCTGCACTAGGTGATTGACAGGTCTCTTACTTGGAGCTGCTCTAGGTGATTAACAGGTCTCTTACTTGGAGCTGCACTAGGTGATTGACAAGTCTCTTACTTGGAGCTGCACTAGGTGATTGACAAGTCTCTTACTTGGAGCTGCACTAGGTGATTGAGAGGTCTCTTACTAGGAGCTGGAATAGGTGTTTGACAGGTCTCTTACTAGCAGCTGAACTAGGTGATTGACAGGTCTCTTACTAGGATCTGCACTAGGCGATTGACAGGTATCTTACTAGGAGCTGCACTTGGTGATTGACAGGTCTCTTAGTTGGAGCTGCACTAGTTGATTGACAGGTCTCTTACTAGCAGCGAACTAGGTGATTGACAGGTCTCTTACTAGCAGCTGATTTAGGTGATAGACCAATCTCTTACTAGGAGCTGCAGTGGATGATTGACAGGTTTCTTCGTTGGAGCTTCACTAGGTGATTGACAGGTCTCTTACTAGGAGCTGTACTAGGTGATTGACAGATCTCTTACTAGCAGCTGAACTAGGTGATTGACTGGTCTCTTACTAGGAGCTGCACTAGATGATTGACAGGTGTCTTGCTAGGAGCTGCACTAGGTGATTGACAGGTCTCTCATTAGCAGCTGAACTAGATGATTGACAGGTCTCTTACTAGGAGCGGCACTAGGTGATTGACAAGTCTCTTACTAGGAGCTGCACTAGGTGACTGACAAGTCTCTTACTTGGAGCTGCACTAGGTGATTGACAGGTCTCTTACTAGGAGCTGCACTAGGTGACTGACAGGTCTCTTACTTGGAGTTGCACCAGGTAAATGACAAGTCCCTTACTAGCAGCTGAAATAGGTGAGTGACTGGTCTCTTAATATGAGCTGCACTAGGTGATTGACAGGTCTCTTACTAGCAGCTGAACTAGGTGATGGACAAGTCTCTTACTAGGAGCTGCACTAGGTGATTGACAGGTCTCTTACTTGCAGCTGAACTAGGTGATTGACAACGCTATTACTAGTAGCTGCACTAGGTGGTAGACAGGTCTCTTACTAGGAGCTGCACCAGGTGATTGACAGGTCTCTTACTGGGAGCTGCACTAGGTGATTGACAAGTCTCTTACTAGATGCTGCACTAGGTGATTGACAGGTCTCTTACTAGCAGCTGAACTAGGTGATTGACAAGTCTCTTTCTAGGAGCTGCAGTAGGTGATTGACATGTCTCATACTAGGAGCTGCACTAGCCGATTGACAAGTCTCTTAGTTGGAGCTGAACTAGGTGATTGACAAGTCTCTTACTAGGAGCTGCACTAGATGATTGACAGGTCTCTTACTAGGAGCTGCACTAGGCAATTGATAAGTCTCTTAGTTGGAGCTGCACTAGGTGATTTACAGGTCTCTTACTAGCAGCTGAACTAGGTGATTGACAGGTCTCTTACAAGGAGCTGCACTAGGTGATTGACAGTTCTCTTACTAGGAGCTGCACTAGGCGATTGATAAGTCTCTTAGTTGGGCTGCACTAGGTGATTGACAGTTCTCTTACTATGACCTGCACTAGGTGATTGACAGTTCTCTTACCAGGAGCTGCACAAGGTGATTGAAACGTGTCGTCCTAAGAGCTGAGTGCAAATCCTAGTAAGAGACCTGTCCATCACCTAGTTCAGCTTTGTTCCAGAAAATGAAGTATTTCTCCTTGATAATTATTGCAGCTACATGTTTTTTTCTGCACCTGTTTATTTGTTTAAAAAACAACAAAACAAAACCGAAATAATGTCCAATAATAAGCAAATTTATTTAGAAAATATTAAGGACTATGAAAAGGGGGGGAGCAGGAAAAAAATGCCTAAGTAAGGGAACAACACAGGGGACACTGGAGTAAATCAATAAAAACAAAATCTGGACAATGTGTCAAATTTTTACATATAAGCAAGCACAAACATGTGCAGTACATGAGGTACAGGTAAAGCGCAAGTGCATAAAAATTATATGTGCAAAATGGTATAAGACTAGTAAAAAATGACAATAAGGTGCTAGTGCATTCAGTTCAATACCAGTGCATCAATAATTTATCACACATAATATGAGACCCAATGGGTCTAATGGATCATTGTAAAAAATCATAAAGAAAAATATATATTGCAAGGTGGAACAATAAGGTAGCTAATGGTGAATCGCAAAGTGCTAATACCTCATGTGCTGATGGTGTCCCCAGGATGCCATCAGCACATGAGGTATTAGAACTTTGCGATTCACCATTAGCTACCTTATTGTTTCACCTTGCAATATATATTTTTCTTTATGATTTTTTACAATGATCCATTAGACCCATTGGGTCTCATATTATGTGTGATAAATTATTGATGCACTGGTATTGAACTGAATGCACTTGCACCTTATTGTCATTTTTTACTAGTCTTATACCATTTTGCACATACCAATTTACACATATAATTTTTATGCATTTGCACTTTACTTGTACCTCATGTACTGCACATGTTTGTGCTTATATGTAAATTTGACACATTGTTCAGATTTTGTTTTTATTGATTTACTCCAGTGTCCCCTGTGTTGTGCCCTTACTTAGGCATTGGTTTTCTGCCCCCCCTTTTCATTGTCATTAATATTTTTTAAATAAATTTGCTTATTATTGGACATTATTTCGATTTTGTTTCATTGTTTTTTACTAAATTTTTTCAGAGTTGTCCTTCATTGAATATCCATGAGTGCTTAAATTATATGGAATTTCTTTATATCTATATTTATTCTATTTAAATATTTAATTGGTTCGCACTTTTTCTTCAATTTGTTTACCTGTTTATTTGTGTGTATTGGAACAACTCAAAAAAACGGAGAAAAAAAGGCAAATTGGACATAATTTCACACTAAACCTCAAAAATGGGACTGATAAAATTGCTTCACCCTCAACTTAATATTTGGTTACACCCTTTTGGAATAAATAACTGAAATCATTCGCTTCCTATAACCATCAAGAAGCTTCTTACACCTCTCAGCTGGAATTTTGTACCACTCTTCTTTTGCAAACTGCTCCAGGTCTCTCATATGTGAAGGCGCCTTCTCCCAACAGCAATTTTAAGATCTCTCCACAGGTGATCAATAGAATTTAGAACTCTCCAGTGCTTAGTTTCCATCCATTTTGGGTTCTTCTTGAAGTATGTTTGGCGTCATTGTCCTGCTGGAAGACCCATAACCTAGGACACAAACCCAGCTTTCTGACACTGGACGCTACATTGCGACCCAAAATCCTTTGATAGTTTTCAGATTTTATGATGCCTTGCACACAGTCAAGGCACCCAGTGCCAGAGGCAGCAAAACAATCACAAAACATCTTTGAATCTCCACCACATTTGACTGTAGGTGCTGTGTTCTTTCTTCGTAGCCTCATTCAATTGTTGATACAGTGTAATGATGTGCTTTACCAAAAAGCTCTATCTTAGTCTCATCTGTCCACAAGATGCTATCACAGAAGGATTTAGGCTTACTCACGTACATTTTGCTGTCTAGCTTTTTTATGTCCCTGTATTAGCAGTGGAATCCTCCTGGGTTGCCTAACATAGTGTTTAATTTCATTCAGATGTCGACGGATAGTTTGCACTGACACTGATGCACCCTGAGACTGTAGGACAGCTTGAATCTCTTTGAAACATGATTGGAGCTGCTTATCCACCATCCGGACTATACAATGTAGCAACTTTTCATAAATTTATCTGTGCCATCCACGTGCAAGGAGATTAGCTATATTGGCATGGTTTGTAAACTTCTTGATTATGTTGCGCATAGTGTTTAGCCACCCCCGTAGTGTTCGAGTTCGGTTCGGTTCGCCGAACACCCGTGTGTTTGACGAACTGTTCGTCGAACTGTTCGTCAAACACCATCGAACACCATTATAACCAATAGCAGGCAAACAAAAACACATAGAAACACATAGAAAACACATAGAAAACACTTCAAAGGTGTCCAAAAGCTGACAAACTGTTCAGAAGACACAACTAACACATGGAAAAGTGACAAGTTAATATAGTCATGCGAAAAGAAAAGCGTTGGAGGAGTAAAAGGAGGGGGAGACACAGATATAGGCATGTCATGCCCTTCTAAAACCAAAAAAGTGCGAAGCCGACACGGCCAGTCCGTTCCTGCCCGTGCGACCTGCGTGTTGCCGGGTTTGTGCCAGAGCTGCGGTGGACCCTGACGGCCAGCCCCCCTCTTCCAATACTGGTGTCTGTCCGCTGGTGGGTCGAGCGAGCCTCCCTGCAGTGAAGGCAGGTCTAATCTTTTTAATTTAAATTGTCTCTCTAATTTGAATGAGTACACTTTAAATCCTTTTACAAGGATCTATTGGAGGGCAAGTCTCATGCCAGCAGCCGCGGTAATTCCAGCTCCAGTAGCGTCCAGTAAAGCTGCTGCAGTTAAAAAGCTTTTATAAGGATCGAGCTTGGCGAGCTCCCCGATGTTCTTCACTGAGTGTCCCGGGGGCCCGAAGCATTTCCTTTGAAAAAATTAAGTATCCAAACTAGAGGTGGTATAGCTTGCTTAACAGCTGGGTTAATCCGCTGACTAGCAGACACTGCTACTAGGCCCAAAATTATTGTCAGGGCTAGATGCAGTTAAAAATTTGTAATTAGATATTCTCATTGGATGCTGAGAAAGCATTCCATAGAGTCTCCTGGCACGCCATATATTATTCTCTTAAAAAACTTGGGGTAGGGGACCCTTTTATAGCCAAAATCATGGCCCTGTATCGCAATCCGTCAGCTAGGCTGAAGATAAATGGAACATTATCATCACCTCTCATAATCACCAATGGGACAAGGCAGGGATGTCCTCTGTCCCCTCTCTTATATATCCTAGTGATGGAGCACCTGCTCTCATCAATTCATGATAACCCCAATATTAGGGGGATTGAGGTGGGAAGCACCGAGTACAAGTGCTCTGCATTTGCTGATGAATGATTTCCTAGTATATATCACTCAACCACATATATCCATCACTGCTGTTATGGCTGAAATAGATCACTTTGGTACATGGTCAAATTTTAAAATCAATGCAGCGAAGTCTGAGGGCCTCGATGTTTCCCTCCCCAAATCCATACAGGATTCCATCCAGTCCAACTTTCCCTTTGCCTGGCCCTCACAGGGTATCAAATACTTAGGAATTCGTATTCATAGAGACCTCTCCCGTCAATTTTTTCTTAATTTTTGGCCCTTTATTGAACAACTCCATAGAGATCTTACTTCTTGGACGGTGAAGGATTTTTCCAGGTTCGGCATAATAAATATACTAAAAATGAACATCCTACCTAAACTCTTATACCTCTTCCAAACCATTCCCATGGTAATTCCCTCAAATTTTTGGAAAAGACTACGCATTAGCTTTTGCAGATTTATCTGGGCAAGTGGGCGTCCACGCATTCGGGGGGACGTTCTGATCAGACACAAACAAAAGGGGGGCCTTAGCCTTCCGGATTGTAGAAGGTATTACATGGCAGCAGTACACGCTAGAATCCTCGACTTCTTCCATCATTCGGAGGGGAAATTGTGGGTCAAAATAGCTCAATCCATTTGTCCTAAAGCTCTTAGCACTCTCCCATGGTGCGCCCATTTAATTGTCCCCTCTCTTGGCCTCATGTCATATAGTACTTATGCCACTGTTTTGGCTTTGAGATCCCCAAAAAAAAGCTTATCCTCAATCGACCCCCAGAGCCCCTTGCTCCCGATTTCAGATAATCCAGATTTCCCACCAGGACTATCTGCAAATAGATTTCTCGGTTCAAATAGATCTCATCCGAAATTGTTTTCTCATGTCATCTCCAATTCTTCGCTGCTCCCCCTCAATGACTTATTACAGGGAAGAGCCACTTTCCCGAAGGCAAATTTTGAATATAGCCAGTTACAACACTTCTATTCAACTGTGAAGAAGCGCACACATCTTCATAGAGATCTCACAAACTTTGAAAAATTGAGCCTATCATTGTCACCCCCTAAACACTCCATTTCCCTACTGTATAATCTCCTCATTGCCCAGGTAACTGACAATAGGCCAGGATTCTGCGGTGCATGGGAAAGGGAACTGGGGAAGTCCTTCTGTGACTCACAATGGGATAAATGTTTCTTCCTAACACATAAAACCTCAATAGGGTCCAAAGCTCAGGAATCCTCCTTCAAAATTATCTCTAGATGGTACTGGGTACCAGCAGTCCTTCATAGATGGTATCCAGTGGTCTCAGATAGATGTTGGAGATGTGGGGAGGGGAAGGGACAATGTCACACATATGGTGGGCATGTCCTATAATAAATGCATTTTGGGCAAAGGTGGTTCCCATGATTGAGAAAATAACTGGTTTGACTATCCCTAATACGCCAGAAGCCCTCCTTTTATCAATGTTACCAATAAGTAAACGTAGTTATAAAAGGTCATCAAAAGGCTACCTAATACAGGCGGCTAAGAATGTCATTCCACGACACTGGAAAAGCAGAGACCCACCCACTGTGGAGGAATGGTTTGCGCAGATCTCCCTCCTTAATAGGATGGAGCATATGATTGCCATCTCACCGGCTGATGTTGATAGATACTGTGTGATTTGGAGGCCCCAACTAAAGTTATCCGTGATGTCGGCACAACAATGATCATAATCACACTCTATTGATTGGTGGTCTGCCGTGGTCTCTCTCTATCTTTCATATTGAAAAATACATGCTTGAAAATCTCCTCATTCCTTACCAGTTTGCAAAGTTCACGTAATCATTTTATTTGGGGTAGGAAGAAAGCCAGAGTGGCTCAAAATGTTCTTTATAATCAAAAAATTTATGGTGGAGCTGGACTACCGAACATTTCGGCTTATTACTCTGCTAATCTGATCAAACAGAGCTGTTTTTGGTGGCCTCATGAAGACCCTCCAGCCTGATATGATTTAGAACTCTTTTTAAACAACTACAAACCTCCCCATTTGTTAGTATTAGGTTTTCTCTTAAACAAGTAAATTCCTTATAGTTCCCACCCCATTCTCCAGCCCTCCATTGAGGCCTGGAAAAGGCTTGCTAAACCAAAAAAGGTTGTGATAAAATCCATATCCTCAAGAATATTCCATTATCTCTTATCCATGAATCTAGGGGATTGTTCTTGCATCCTCTCTGGCTCAAATTGGGTATTAAGAAACTGGGAGATATCTACGATGGTTCTAAATTCTATCCTTATTCTTTTATTAAAGAACATTTCCATTCATCCTCCCTATCATTTTTTCACTACATTATTCTCAAGGAACAAATTAATGTCTTCCTGCAAGTGCGCCCTCTCATTTCTGAACCGGTTTTAAATTTACTTTGCAACTTAGATCATAAAATTTTTTGGAGTCTTAACTACGTTTACCAATGGTTTAACCACAGCACGCAGTTGGTCAAAACACAAAACATGGTTAAATGGGAGTCGGAACTTCATTTAACGTTTGACCACTCTGAATGGGAATATGCATGTACGCTTTCCTATGCATCTTCTTTCTCTATGGCCCTTCAAGAATCATACCACAAACTCCTCACAAGGTGGTATTTTACTCCTGCTAGATTATCTAAAACTAACAAAATTCATTCACCTAATTGCTGGAGAAACTGTGGTTGTTATGGTAATCTCCTACACATTTTCTGGCAATGCCCGAAAATCCGTCCCCTCTGGAAGAAAGTTTTGGGTTTTATTAATGCCATCTCTTCTAAACAAATTATACTAACACCTCAATTGGCCCTTCTAACACTAAATACTTAAAAAATTGACCCACATTTGAGATTATTAACAGTCCACATCCTACTGGTAACCAAAAACAGCATTGCTCTCTACTGGAAAAAATCAAGAGTCACCCTCTTTTCAAGACATTGTTGATAAAATCACACTTCATAAATCGTTTGAATATAAACTAGCATTGGTTAATAACCACTGCGAGAAATTCTTCAAAAAATGGTCCAAATGGATGGAATTGTTTCCCTAATATACGAAATGTACTTGTCTGTTTTCTTTCTTATTAGTTCATTTTATGTTATAAACTTTGTCACTAATGTACTATAGTTAGAATTTCATATTGTTTCCTCCTTCACTGCCTTTCCTGTTTTTTCCTTTCCCTTTCCTTGTATCTCCCTCTTTCCCTTCCTTATTCCTTATTGTTTCCCTTCCCATCCTTGAAAATTTGAATAAAATTATTGGAAAAGAAAAATACATGCTTGATCTGGATATTGATGGAAAACCCTCCCTGTACCCCCCAATGTACTGTCGTTATGCATACATTTATAGTTATACTACCCCTTTTACTATGTATATTGTATTTCTTGTACTTTTTCACCAAAAAGAAAAAAAAAAGGAATTTGCAAAAAAAATTTTTAATTAGATCTACAGCCGGTGGCTACTCCACTGACTAGCAGACACTGAAGCTTTGGAGCAGACCTCTGATTCCCAGGCTATAGTATTAGTAAACAGCTAAGTCTTGACACTCAACCATCTGTGTTACCCCAAGCCATAGTGTATGTAGTTCTTTACGGTTAAAAGGGGGGGGAGACCCAACCCACCTGTAATTGATGATGCCAACGTCACGTAAAACACAGCAAGGGGACTCCAAATAGAGTCTCCATTTTTTCCAAAAATATGGGGCACAGACACCACTTAAGTAGCATCAATTGCCCCAGAGTTGCTTAAAACGTTTGGTGAGGTGATTTTAACAAATCCTCAAGAGGGCTTACTGTTGTGCGTAGACGGGGTTGAGTAGTGTTTTCCTGGACAACTGACCGTCTGTGAGGAAGATGCAGGCACAAAATTTAGGTTGCCTTGATCCAAAGTTGGTGCTCTCGATGTCGGAGAGCGCTCAACACCAACTGGTGTTTCCACTTCCAAATTAAATGATGACCTGCCAATCAGACTGGCTGTTGCGGGTAAAGAGGTGCCAGGTCTGAGTCTCAAACCAGGTCTGACTGTTGTCCCCCCAGTCACAAAGGATGAAGAGGAAGCGGTTGTGGATGCACAAGATGGGGCAGACTGTGGTTGGCCCGGCCCCCTAGGCCGCATTGTAGCACAGTGAGCTTGCCACTGCAACTTATGCTTCATATCCATGTGACGGTTCATGCATGAAGTACTCAAACTATGGATTTTTTGGCCTCTACTTAGGTTTTGGTCACAAATGTTACAGATAACACGAGTTGGGTCATCCTTATCAATCTGAAAAAATGCCCAGGCTATGCAAGGCTTAGAATCCGTGCGACCTGAAGAGCCACCACGACTTGTGGTCAGAGGCAGAGTTGTGGTTGAGGTGCTTCCAGTACTACGTCTCTGTCCAGAAAGGCGCAACCTGACCTCGTCGCCACTAGAATCCTCCTCCACCTCCTCTGCTGACCTCATCGACTGTCTGACTGTGGGTTGACAGTAAGTGGGATCTGCAACCTCGTCATCATCACCCTGTGTGTTCTCACACCCGTCATCCTCAGAGCCAACCTCTTCCTGCCCTGACAAAGAACTCAAGTTGTCGCTGAAATCAGGTATTTGAGTCTCATCATCGTCTTCCTCATTGTCTCCACCAACAGGAGTTACAGTTTGGGAACGAGGGTCTACATTATGCTCAGAAACTTCTTCATCTGGTCCTGGATCTGACTCAGAAAGATTCTGGGCATCAGTGCAGATCATTTCCTCGTCTGGATTCACAGAAGCTCTGGAGACGACCTCTGATTCCCAGGCTATAGTATGAGTAAACTGCTCTGCAGACTCAACCATCTGTTCTACCCCATACTCAGACGGGCAGCTGGAGACTTGGGAGCTGTGAGGAAGCAAGTGCGATTGGGGTGACACCTCTGAGGACTGGAGTATTTGTGATGTTGAAGTTGAGGTGGAGGAGAGCCGACTTAAAGGAGCACTTGATATCTGTTGAAGCACCTGCTGTTTTTGTGCCTCATCTGGAATTTGTAGCAATGGGCGTGGCCGTAAGAAAGGGATCATATCACATTGTCAACTAAAGGAAGTAGACATCTTAGTTTGGCTGGAAGATGGTCTTTGTTCTGCAGATGTTACTGTTGCTTTAACACCTACCCCACGGACACAACCTTTTTTTCCCTTCCCAACACGCCTATTCCCCTTTCCACCAGCAGCAGGCCTTTTGCCACTCATTTTGGTGGTTAACTAATGGACAACTCTGAAGTTGTTTGCACAAAAAACGATGGATGGAAACCGAGCAGAGCTGAGTGGCTAATTTGTCGTACTAGACCAAAAGGATTGGCTGGGTTAGAAGCAGTAAAACAATTTTATTAGATACAGGTGGTGGAGCTTAGTATAGATGGCCTAATAGAATGAGTACCACACACTGCTACTATGCCCAAAATTATTGTCCAGGCAAGATGCAGCTACAACTTCGTAGTTATTTGAACGCTGGTGGAGCTTTGTATAGATGGCCTAATAGAATGAGTACCACACACTGCTACTATGCCCACAATTATTCTACAGGCAAGATGCAGCTAAAAATTCTTTTTTATTTGAACACTGGTGGAGCTTTGTATAGATGGCCTAATAGAATGAGTACCACACACTGCTACTATGCCCACAATTATTGTCCAGGCAAGATGCAGCTAAAAATTCTATTTTATTTGAGCGCTGGTGGAGCTTTGTATAGATGGCCTAATAGAATGAGTACCACACACTGCTACTATGCCCACAATTTTTCCATGCAAGATGCAGCTAATAATTCTTTTTATTTGAACGCTGGTAGAGCTTTGTATAGATGGCCTAATAGAATGAGTACCACACAGTGCTATTATGCCCACAATTATTGTCCAGGCAAGATGCAGCTAAAAATTCTTTTTTATTTGAACGCTGGTGGAGCTTTGTATAGATGGCCTAATAGAATGATTACCACACACTGCTACTATGGCCACAATTATTGTCCAGGCAAGATGCAGCTAAAAATTCTTTTTTATTTGAATGCTGGTGGAGCTTTGTATAGATGGCCTAATAGAATGAGTACCACACACTGCTACTATGCCCACAATTATTCTACAGGCAAGATGCAGCTAAAAATTCTTTTTTATTTGAACACTGGTGGAGTTTTGTATAGATGGCCTAATAGAATGAGTACCACACACTGCTACTATGCCCACAATTATTGTCCAGGCAAGATGCAGCTAAAAATTCTTTTTTATTTGAACGCTGGTGGAGCTTTGTATAGATGGCCTAATAGAATAAGTACCACACACTGCTACTATGCCCACAATTATTCTACAGGCAAGATGCAGCTAAAAATTCTTTTTTATTTGAACATGGTGGAGCTTTGTATAGATGGCCTAATAGAATGAGTATCACATAGTGCTATTATGCCCACAATTATTGTCCAGGCAAGATGCAGCTAAAAATTCTTTTTATTTGAACGCTGGTGGAGCTTTGTATAGATGGCCTAATAGAATGAGTACCACACATTGCTACTATGCCCACAATTATTGTCCAGGCAAGATGCAGCTAAAAATTCTTTTTTATTTGAACGCTGGTGGAGCTTTGTATAGATGGCCTAATAGAATGAGTACCACACACTGCTACTATGCCCACAATTATTCTACAGGCAAGATGCAGCTAAAAATTATTTTTTATTTGAACACTGGTGGAGCTTTGTATAGATGGCCTAATAGAATGAGTACCACACATGCTATTATGCCCACAATTATTGTCCAGGCAAGATGCAGCTAAAAATTCTTTTTTATTTGAACGCTGGTGGAGCTTTGTATAGATGGCCTAATAGAATGAGTACCACACTTGCTACTATGCCCACAATTATTGTCCAGGCAAGATGCAGCTAAAAATTCTTTTTTATTTGAACTCTGGTGGAGCTTTTATAGATGGCCTATAGAATGAGTACCACACACTGCTACTATGCCCACAATTATTCTACAGGCAAGATGCAGCTAAAAATTCTTTTTTATTTGAACGCTGGTGGAGCTTTGTATAGATGGCCTAATAGAATGAGTACCACACATGCTACTATGCCCACAATTATTGTCCAGGCAAGATGCAGCTAAAAATTCTTTTTATTTGAACCTGGTGGAGCTTTCTATAGATGGCCTAATAGAATGAGTACCACACACTGCTACTATGCCCACAATTATTCCAGGCAAGATGCAGCTAAAAATTCTTTTTTATTTGAACGCTGGTGGAGCTTTGTATAGATGGCCTAATAGAATGAGTACCACACACTGCTACTATGCCCACAATTATTCTACAGGCAAGATGCAGCTAAAAATTCTTTTTTATTTGAATGCTGGTGGAGCTTTGTATAGATGGCCTAATAGAATGAGTACCACACACTGCTACTATGCCCACAATTATTGTCCAAGGCAAGATGCAGCTAAAAATTCTTTTTTATTTGAACGCTGGTGGAGCTTTGTATAGATGGCCTAATAGAATGAGTACCACACACTGCTACTATGCCCACAATTATTGTCCAGGCAAGATGCAGCTAAAAATTCTTTTTTATTTGAACGCTGGTGGAGCTTTGTATAGATGGCCTAATAGAATGAGTACCACACACTGCTACTATGCCCACAATTATTTTACAGGCAAGATGCAGCTAAAATTCTTTTTATTTGAATGCTGGTGGAGCTTTGTATAGATGGCCTATAGAATGAGTACCACACTGCTACATGCCCACAATTATGTCCAGGCAAGATGCAGCTAAAAATTCTTTTTTATTTGCAACGCTGGTGGAGCTTTGTACTAGATGGCCTAATAGAATGAGTACCACCACTGCTACTATGCCCACAATTATTGTCCAGGCAAGATGCAGCTAAAAATTCTTTTTTATTTGAACGCTGGTGGAGCTTTGTATAGATGGCCTAATAGAATGAGTACCACACACTGCTACTATGCCCACAATTATTTTACAGGCAAGATGCAGGTCAAAATTCGTAGTTATTTGAACGCTGGTGGAGCTGGCAAAAAGTGATAAGAACTGATGTAACCTAGCCCTCAAAAGGACTGCAATTACAAATAGTCACTACTCCGAACTTATCTGTCTATTTATTAAGAGCACAGACCTGCCTGCTAAAAGTGCTAGGAACTGCTGTAACCTAGCCCTCAAAAGGGCTGCAATTACAAACTAGTCCCACTCCCTACTCCCTAAACCTTTCTGTCGCTTTAAGTGAAATTTCGCTTCCAATTTGGTGCTGTACAAGATAGCGCTCACAGCACCAGCAGTGCCGTCTAACACTGAGCTGCAGCAGCGAGAAAATGGTGGTGACAGGGAAAATGGCTGGGTCTTATAGGGCAAGGACATGTGACATACACAGCTAATGACACATGCCCTTGCTTGTGTGAAAAAAAAAAATTCGCTCCGTGTGTGCGCTGCTGATAGGCTGACAGACTGCACCACCCACTGGAAATGCAGGAAAGAGAAAAAAAATGGAGATCTTCATTATTTCTGCAGAGATCCATCCCATGCTCCTCCCCCCACCCCGCTGTACACTCAAACTGTGTATTAAAATTGATTCTCAGCATTACTGAGAAAAAATCCAGTTACGATTTTGGTGCACGAACAGTATCGAACATAACCTCGAACAGCCGGATTTTTTCCAAATCGTTCGGGTTCCTCGAACGGCTCGAACACCGCCCAAAACAGCTCAAATTTTAAATTGGCGAACAGTTCGATTCGAACACCGCTCATCTCTAGTTGCGCATTGTGAAAAAAAGAACATCAAAATATCTGTAGAAGGACTTGTAACCTTGAGATTGTTGATTTTGTACAACAATTTTGGTTTGCAAGTCCTCAGACAGTTCTCTTATCTTCTTTCTGTTCTCCATGCTTTGTGTGGCACTCACAGACACACAATGCAAAGATTTTCACATTAGCCTCCAAACTGTACAATGGCCACTTCATTAGCCCCCAAACAGTATAATGGGCCCCACATTAGCTCTCACACTGTATAATTCCCCCCCTCTATTGGGGGCACAATAGTCCATGAGGTTTGCAGAAAGCAGAGCAGTAATGCAGGAAGATCGTGTCTCCTTGCTCTACCGCAGGGCTTAGCTGTATCGGCACGCTAGGCACCCTGATACAGTTAAGGGTAGCATAGATCTGGGTGGGACCCTTTGAGCATGGGCCTGAGTCGACCCTACCCTCTGACCTCCCTCAGTAGCTGCACTTCTAGATTCACTGCTTGCATCAGGAGTGCTTGAGATAAAACGTATCAAATACCTGGATTGGCTAGGGCTTTGTTGACTGTGATGTTTGATAGCAATTTAGAAATTAGACTAAGGGCCCCGTCTCACATAGCAAGATCGCTAGTGAGATCTCTGCTAAACAGCGATCTCAGCAGCGAACTCTCTATGTCTGACACGTACCAGCGATCAGGCCCCTGCTGTGAATCGCTGGTCGTGTCAGAAATGCCAGGACTTTTTTTTGATTGCTGGTCTCCCGCTGGCCAGCACGCATCGCTGCGTGTGACAGGCAGGAGACCAGCGATCAGCTGGTAACCAAGGTACACTTCGGGTCTCCAGGCGCGGGGCTCTGCCTGGAAACCCAATGTGTACGTTGGATACCAGCGCGCTGCTGCAGGGGAGCTTGTAACCAAGGTACACATCGGGTTTCCAGGCACTGCGCAGCGCCTGGAAACCCGAAGTGTTATGTTTTGGTAGCTGATGAGAATAAGCAAAAACGGCAATACACCAGAGAGGCTGGAACCTATTGGATTGCAGTAACCTGAACTAACCACACAACTAGTGGTAGCCGTGGAGCGTTCCTACCTTGATCCTAGACGCCTCGTCACAGCCTGAGAGATAACTACACCTAAAGGCAGAAAGATGAAAGCTATCTGCCCCGGAGCAGATCCCCAAAGAAAATAGGAAGCCCCCAAACATGTAATGGCGGTTAGACAAGAAGAAGAACGGACACAGACAGAAAATAGAGTGAACAAACGCTGGGGCCCAATCTGTCTAGACAGAAAAGTACAGGAAAGGATACTCACTGCAATCCAAAAAAAAGACTAAAAAATACCAACTCTTCTGATTGCAAAAACACCTGAGATCACACGATCTCTACCACCTAATCAGATCTCTGGTGTAACAAAACTAAGCCGCAGCCAATGAAAAAACAGGAAAAAGCAAATGAACAAACAACAGTGGCTCCAGATAAACTGAGAGGAGCACAAGCCCCCGGAGGGTACCTGGCTGACCTCCACAGAAGTGCAGGGAACAATGCAAAAAGCAAGCACAAAAATAAAAGCAGAAAATATCTTATCTGATAGCAGAAGATGCAGGCAAGACTCAGCAAACTTCCAAATGAACCAGGAACCACAATTGAGACAAGAAAAATTGATCACCGGCAACCATCATGGGAGGGAACCTCCCTTATATCAGACCAGTCCATGATCCCAGATTGCCATTCCTCGCTGAAAGGTTCAGTACTGTCTGTAACCACCAGAGGGAGCCTCTGCTCAGAAACCATCTCTAGCACATTCATAACAGTACCCCCCCTTGAGGAGGGGTCACCGAACCCTCACTTGTGCAACCAGGCCGATCAGGATGAGCTCGGTGATAGGCACGGATCAGTCTCCTAGCATGGATGTCCGAAGCAAACACCCAAGAATTGTCCTCCTGACCATAACCTCTCCACTTAACCAAATACTGGAGTTTCTGTCTAGAAAACCGAGAATCCAATATTTTCTCAACCACATACTCCAGATTTCCCTCAACCAAAACAGGGTCAGGAGGCGCAGCCATAGGAACCACTGGCTCGACAAACCTCTTCAATAAGGACTTGTGGAACACGTTATGGATCTTAAATGTCCCTGGAAGAAGCAAACGGAAGGAAACAGGATTAAGAATCTCCATGATCTTATAAGGTCCAATGAACCTAGGCTTAAACTTTGGAGATGCAACCCTCATAGGGATATTTCTTGAGGACAACCAAACCAAGTCCTCCCCTTTAAACCGAGGACCATCAGTCCTATGCCGGTTGGCAAATCGTTGGGCCTTCTCCTGAGAGAGAGACAACCTCTCCAATACCTGGTCCCAAATCTGCTGCATTCGCTCCACAACAGAGTCAAAACCCGGACAGACAGAAGCCTCCGCCTGTCCCGAAGAAAATCGAGGTGAAACCCAAAATTGCAGAAAAATGGAGACATCAAGGTGGCAGAGCTAGCCCTATTATTAAGAGCAAACTCAGCCAAAGGCAAAAAAGAGACCCAGTCATCTTGATCAGCAGACACAAAACATCTCAAATAAGTCTCCAAGGTCTTGTTTGTTCTCTCAGTTTGTCCATTGGTCTGAGGATGAAAAGCAGAGGAGAAAGATAATTGAACACCAAGTTTAGAACAAAATGTCCTCCAAAACCTGGAAACAAACTGGACTCCTCTGTGAGACACAATGTTCTCCGGAATGCCATGTAACCGAACCACGTGCTGAAGGAACAAAGGCACCAATTCGGAGGAGGAAGGCAACTTAGGTAATGGCACAAGATGTATCATCTTGGAAAACCTATCACAGATTACCCAGATAACGGTCATTCTCTAAGAAACAGGGAGGTCGGAAATAAAATCCATAGAGATATGGGTCCATGGCCTCTTGGGCACAGGTAATGGCATTAACAAACCACTAGAGCGAGAGCAAGGCTTGGAGCGAGAGCAAGTCCCACAGGACTGCACAAATTCACTGACGTCACGAGACAAAGTAGGCCACCAAAAGGACCGACTTACCAAGTCTCTGGTACCAAAAATCCCGGGATGACCAGCCAACGCAGAACAATGAGTCTCAGACATCACACTCTTCTTCCACTGGTCTGGGACAAACAATTTCCCAATAGGGCAGCGCTCAGGTTTATCCTCCTGACACCCTTCCAGAGCCAGTCTCAAATTGGGAGAAATGGCGGAAAGAACTACACCCTTTCAAAATAACAGTAGGATCAGATAACTCAGGAGAGTCCGCAAAGAAACTCCTCGAGAGGGCATCTGCCTTAACATTCTTAGTGCCAGGAAGAAAAGAAACCACAAAATTAAAACGTGTGAAAAACAAGGCCCACCTGGCCTGTCTAGGATTAACCCCTTCACCCCCAAGTGTGGTTTGCACGTTAATGACCGGGCCAATTTTTACAATTCTGACCACTGTCTCTTTTTGAGGTTATAACTCTGGAACGCTTCAACAGATCTTCGCGATTCTGAGATTGTTTTCTCGTGACATATCGTACTTCATGTTAGTGGTAAAATTTCTTCGATATACCTTGTGTTTATTTTTGAAAAAAACGCAAATATGGCAAAAATTTTGAAAATTTTGCAATTTTCAAACTTTTAATTTTTTTTCCCTTAAAACAGAGAAATATGTCACACAAAATAGTTAAGAAATAACATTTCCCACATGTCTACTTTACATCAGCACAATTTTGGAACCAAAATTTTTCTTTGGTAGGAAATTATAAGGGTTAAAAGTTGACCAGTGATTTCTCATTTTTACAACAAAATTTACAAAGCAATTTTTTTAGGGACCACCTCACATTTGAAGTCACTTTGACGGGTCTATATAGCAGAAAATACCCAAAAGTGACACCATTATAAAAACTGCACCCCTCAAGCTACTCAAAACTACATTCAAGAAGTTTAATAACCCTTCAGGTGTTTCACAGGAGCTGAAGCAACGTGGATGGAAAAAATTAATATTTAACTTTTTAGCCACAAAAATGATCTTTTACAAACTTTTTTTTATTTTCACAAGGGTAAAAGGAGAAAATGGGCAGATAAAGTTGTTGTGCAATTTCTCCTGAGTACGCCAATACCCCATATGTGGGGGAAAACCACTGTTTGGGCACACGGCAGAGCTCATAAGGGAAGGAGCGCCGTTTGACTTTTTCAAACTAAAATTGGCTGGAGTTGAGATTGGACGCCATGTCGTGTTTGGAGAGCCCCTGATACGCCTAAACAGTGGAAACCCCCCACAAGTGACACCATTTTGGAACCTAGACCCCCTAAGGAACTTATCTAGATCTGTTGTGAGCACTTTGAACCCCAAAGTGTTTCACAAAAGTTTATAATGCCTGGGTGTGAAAAAAAAAAAAACAATTTTCCACAAAAATGATTTTTTAGTCCCAAATTTTTGATTTTTCCCAAGGAAATTGGACCCCAAAACTTGTTCTGCAATTTGTCCTGAGTACGCAGATACCCCATATGTGGGGGGGGGAAACTGTTTGGGCGCACGGCAGGGCTTGGAAAGGAAGCAGTAACGTTTTGGAATGCAAACATTGATGGGTGTCATGTTCCGTTTGTAGTGCCCCAGATGAGCCTAAACAGTGGAAACCCCCACAAGTGACCCCATTTTGGAAGCTAGACCCCCTAAGGAACTTATCTAGATCTTTGGTGAGCACTTTGAACCCCCAAGTGCTTCACACAATTTTATAATGCCCGGGCATGAAAATAAAAAATCCTATTTTTTTCCCACAAAAATTATCTCTTAGTCACTAATTTTTTATTTTCCCATAGGTAACAGGAGAAATTGGACCACAAAATTTGTTGTCCAATTTGTCCTGAGTACGCTGATACCCCATATGTGAGGGGGAACCACTGTTTGGGCGCATGGCAGAGCTCGGAATGGAAGGAGCACCACTTGACTTTTTCCAACGAAAATTGGCTGGAATTGAGATTGGACGCTATGTTGCATTTGGAGAGCCCCTGATGTGCCTAAACAGTGGAAACCCCCCACAAGTGACCCCATTTGGGAAACTAAACCCCCTAAGGAACTTATCTAGATCTTTGGTGAGCAATTTGAACCCCCAAGTGCTTCACACAAGTTTATAACGTAGAGCCGTAAAATTAAAAAATCATATTTTTTCCACAAAATTGATCTTTTCACCCCAATTTTTATTTTCCCAAGGGAAACAAGACTCCAAAAGTTATTGTGCAATTTGTCCTGAGTGCGCTGATACCCCATATGTGGGGGTAAACCACTGTTTGGGTGCATGGCAGAGTTTGGAAGGGAAGGAGCGCCGTTTGACTTTTTCAACGCAGAATTGGCTGGATGCCATGTCGTGTTTGGAGAGCTCCTGATCTGCCTAAACAGTGGAAACCCCCCACAAATGACACCATTTTGGAAACTAGTCCCCTCAAGGAACTTATCTAGATGTGTGGTGAGCACTTTGAACCCGAAGTGCTTCACAGAAGTTTATAACGTACAGCCGTAAAATAAAAAATCTCTTTTTTTTTTTTACAAAAATGATTTTTTAGCCCCCAATATTTTATTTTCACAAGGGTAACAGGAGAAATTGGACCCCAAAAGTTGTTATCCAATTTGTCCTGAGTATGCTGATACCCAATATGTGGGAGTAAACTACTGTATGGGCGCACGTCGGGGCTCGGAAGGGAAGTAGTGACGTTTTGGATTGCAGACTTTGATGGAATGGTCTGGGGGAGTCATGTCGCATTTGGAGAACCCCTGATGCGCCTAAACAGTGAAAACCCCCCACAAGTGACCCCATTTTGGAAAATAGACCCCACAAGGAACTTATCTAGATGTGTGGTGAGCACTTTGAACCCCGAAGTGCTTCACAGAAGTTTATAACGTACAGCCGTAAAATAAAAAATCTCTTTTTTTTTTTACAAAAATGATTTTTCGCCCCCAATATTTTATTTTCACAAGGGTAACAGGAGAAATTGGACCCCAAAAGTTGTTGTTCAATTTGTCCTGAGTATGCTGATACCCAATATGTGGGAGTAAACTACTGTATGGGCGCACGTCGGGGCTCGGAAGGGAAGTAGTGACGTTTTGGATTGCAGACTTTGATGGAATGGTCTGGGGAGTCATGTCGCATTTGGAGAACCCTGATGCACCTAAACAGTGAAAAACCCCCACAAGTGACCCCATTTTGGAAAATAGACCCCACAAGGAACTTATCTAGATGTGTGGTGAGCACTTTGAACCCGAAGTGCTTCACAGAAGTTTATAACGTACAGCCGTAAAAATAAAAAATCCTTTTTTTTTTTACAAAAATGATTTTTTCGCCCCCAATATTTTATTTTCACAAGGGTAACAGGAGAAATTGGACCCCAAAATTTGTTGTCCAATTTGTCCTGAGTACGCTGATACCCAATATGTGGGAGAAAACGACTGTATGGGTGCACGTCTGGGCTCGGAAGGGAAGTAGTGATGTTTTGGATTGCAGACTTTGATGGAATGCTCTGGGGGCGTCATGTCGCATTTGGAGAACCCCTGATACGCCTAAACAGTGGAAACCCCCCACAAGTGACCCCATTTTGGAAAATAGACCCCACAAGGAACTTATCTAGAAGTGTGGTGAGCGCTATGAAGCCCCAAGTACTTCACAGAAGTTTTATAACATACAGCCGTAAAAACAAAAAAAATCATTTTATTTTACAAAAATGATTTTGTCGCCCCCAGTTTTTTATTTTCCCAAGGGTAACAGGAGAAATAGGCCAAATTGCACAATAACTCTTGTGGTCCAGAGTACGCTGATACCCCATATGCGGGGGTAAACTACTGTTTGGGCGCATGGCAGAGCTCAGTAGTGGAGGAGCACCATTTGACTTTTTCAACGCAGAATTGGCTGGAATTGAGATCAGACGCCATGTCACATTTGGAGAGCCCCTGATGTGCCTAAACAGCAGAACCCCCCCAATTCTAACTCCAACCCTAACCCCAACACACCCCTAACCCTAGTTCCAACCCTAACCACAAACCTAACCCTAACACACCCCTAACCGTAATCCCAACCCTAATCCTAACGTTAGCGCCAACCCTAACCCTAACGGGAAAATGGAAATAAATACATTTTTTTAATTTTATTATTTTTCCCTAACTAAGGGGGTGATAAAGGGGGGTTTGATTTACTATTTATAGCGGGTTTTTATGATTGGCAGCTGTCACGCTAAAAGACGCTTTTTATTGCAAAAAATAGTTTTTTGCATCACCACATTTTGAGAGCTATAATTTTTGCATATTTTGGCCCACAGAGTCATGTGAGGTCTTATTTTTTGCGGTACGAGTTGACATTTTTATTTGTACCATTTTTGAGCACGTGACATTTTTTGATCGCTTTTTATTTCGATTTTTGGGAGGTTAGAATGAACAAAAATCAGCAATTCATGAATTTCTTTTGGGGAGGCTTTTATACCGTTCCGCGTGTGGTAAAATTGATAAAGCAGTTTTATTCTTCGGGTCAGTATGATTACGGTGATACCTCATTTATATCATTTTTTTATGTTTTGGTGCTTTTATAGAATAAAAGCAATTTTATATAAAAAATTATTATTTTTGCAACGCTTTATTCTGTGAGCTATAACTTTTTTATTTTTTCACTGAAGATGCTGTATGATGGCTCGTTTTTTGCGGGACAAGATGACGTTTTCAGCGGTACCATGTTTATTTATATCGGTCTTTTTGATCGCGTGTTATTCCACTTTTTGTTCGGCGGTATGATGATAAAGCATTGATTTTTTGCTTCGTTTTTTTTTTTTTTAAGTGGTTCACTAAAGGGGTTAACTAGTGGGACAGTTTTATAGGGGGGGTCGTTACGGACGCGGCGATACTAAATATGTGTACTTTTATTGTTTTGTTTCTTTTATTTACAGGAAAAAATGAATTTATTGGGGAATATTTTTTTTTTTTTTATGATTTTTTTTTACCACTTTTTATTTTTATTTTTTTTTACTTTTTTACTTTGTCCCAGGGTGGGACATACCAGTATTTTAGCAGATCGCTGGTGTGACAGTGTGCACAGCACTCTGTCACACCAGCGATCGCTCTGGCATCGCTGCAGGCTTCCCCAGCGCCTGCTCTCAGCAGGCACTGAGGAAGCCGCCTCCCTGCAGGACCCCGGCGCCCTCTTGGATCCGGGGACCTGGAGGGAGAACGGACCCTCTGAACAGCGCGACACATCGCGCTGCTCTGAGGGTCTCAGGGGAGCGCGCAGGGAGCCCCCTGCCTGCGCGATCCTCCCCTGTGCCCCGGGTACAGCGCGATCATGTTTGATCGCGGTGTGCCAGGGGTTAATGTGCCGGGAGCGGTCCGTGACCGCTCCTGACACACAGTCACGGGTGTCAGCTGTGATAATCAGCTGACACCTGGCGGCGATCAGCTGCGCTCCCCCCGGGAGCGCAGCTGATCGCCCATGACGTACTATTCCGTCCATGGGAATTAGGTCCAGGGTCACATGGACGGAATAGTACATCTGATGGAATAAAGGGGTTAAGTCGCTTGGCTGATTCAAAATAAACCAGATTCTTATGGTCCGTGAGGACCACCACCTGATGTTTGGCTCCTTACAGCCAATGTCTCCACTCTTCAAAGGCCCACTTCTCGGCCAATCACTCCCAATTACCCACGTCATAATTACGTTCAGTTGGAGAAAATTTTCAAGAGAAAAAGGCACAAGGGTTACTCTTAGAGGTCTCTGGATCTCTTTGGGACAAAATGGCACCTGCCCCAATTTCAGAGGCATCAACCTCCACCTGAAACGGTAGAGAAACATCAGGCTGCCGTAGAACAGGAGCAGAAATGATTCTCTGCTTAATTTCCTGAAACGCAGAGACTGCCTCAGGAGGCCAATTCACCACATCAGAACCCTTTTTGGTCAAATCAGTCAATGGTTTAACAATACCGGAGAAATTACCAATAAATTTACGATAAAGATTGGCAAAACCCAAAAATCTCTGAAGAGCCTTTAATGAAGTAGGTTGGACCCACTCACAGATGGCCTGAACCTTGACCGGGTCCATTTCAATAACAGACGGAGACAAAATGAATCCCAGAAATGAGATCTTCTGTACGCCAAAAAGACACTTTGATCCCTTCACATACAGTGCATTCTCTCTCAAAATCTGGAACACAGTCCGAACATGTTTCACATGAGAGTCCCAGTCATTGGAAAAAATCAAGATATCATCCAAATAAACAATCAGAAATTTATCCACAAAATCCCTGAAAATATCATTCATTAAGGATTGGAAGACGGAAGGAGCATTAGTGAGCCCAAAGGGCATCACTAGGTACTCAAAATGCCCCTCTGGGGTATTAAACGCCGTCTTCCATTCATCCCCGTGCTTAATGCGAATAAGGTTATACGCCCCCCTGAGGTCAAGCTTGGTAATACAACTAGCACTTTTCACCCTGGAAACAGGTCAGAAATCAAGGGTAACGGATATTGATACTTCACAGTGATCTTATTCAAGAGACGATAATCAATGCACGGCCTCAATGAACCATCCTTTTTGGCCACAAAGAAAAAACCGGCACCCAAGGGTGAAGAGGATGGTCTGATATGACCCTTTTCCAATGACTCCTTGATATAAGATCGCATAGCATCGTGTTCAGGTACAGACAAGTTAAAAAGGCGACCTTTAGGAAATTTACCACCAGGCACTAATTCAATAGCGCAATCATAGCTCCTGTGAGGGGGCAAGGAGGCAGATTTACTTTCACTAAATACATCCAAAAAATCAGTCAAAAAGTCAGGAACATCCTGAGACTGGGGAGAGGCAGAAAAAACAAGAGTGTCGGCATTAACACATTGGCAGCCCCAACTGGTCATAGACACAGATTTCCAATCCAAAACAGGATTATGAGACTGTAACCAAGGGAAACCTAGTACAATAATGTCATGCAGATTATACAGCATCAGAAATTTGCAACTCTCCTGATGATCTGGTTCAACCCTCATTATCACCTGTGTTGTGAATGTGTTAGAAATGAATTCTGAGCAGAAGCTCCCTCTGGTGGTTACAAACAGTACTGAACCATTCAATGAAGATTGTGAAGATTGGCAATCAGGAGTTACAGACTGGTCATATATAAGGGATGTTCCCTCCCATCATGCTTGCCGGTGATCAATTGTTCTTGTCTCAACTGTGGTTCCTGATTCACTTTGAAGCTTGCTGAGTCTTGCCTGCATCTTCTGCTATCAGATAAGATATTTTCTGCTTTTATTTTTGTGCTTACTTTTTGCATTGTTCTCTGCACTTCTGTGGAGGTCAGCCAGGTCCCCTCCGGGGGCTTGTGCTCCTCTCAGTTTATCTGAGCCACTGTTATTTGTTCATTTGCCTTTTCCAGTTTTTTTCAGTGGCTGCGACTTAGTTTTGTTACACCAGAGAACTAATTTAGGTGGTAGAGGTCGTGTGATCTCAGGTGTTTTTGCAATTAGTAGAGTTGGTATTTTTTAGGGTTTTTTGGATTGCAGTAAGTGTCCTTCCTATCCTTTTCTATCTAGGAAGATTGGGCCCCAACATTTGCTCATACTATTTTCTGTCTGTGTCTGTATTTGCTCTTGTCTAACCGCCATTACATGTTTGGGGGCTTCCTATGTTCTTTGGGGATCTGCTCCGGGGCAGATAGCTTTCCTCTTTCTATCTTTAGGTGTAGTTAACCTCTCAGGCTGTGACGAGGCGTCTAGGACCAACTTAGGAATGCTCCACGGCTGCCTTTAGTTGTGGTGGTTAGTCAGGGTACTGCAATCCAGTAGATTCCAACCTCTCTGGTGTATTGCCGTTTTTGCCTGCTCTCCTCAGCTACCAAATCATAACAGTATCACCGGCCAAAACTGAAAATTACATGGTACTCACAGAAGGGAAAAATAGTGTAAAAAAAAAAGTTGTCAGAGTTGTCAGAGATTTTTTTTTTTTCTGTTTGCTGCATTTTTTTTTTCCCTCTTTTTCTCTGGGTGCTGAGGATTTTTTTTTTCTCAATGGAGTTTGCACAGTTGTCTGGCCGTGTGGATCAGCTTGCCACTGAAGTTCGGAGTATTGCTACCTATCTTGCAGGGTTGCCGGTTGTGGAACCTAGGATCCCCATACCAGATTTGTTTTTAGGGGATTGAGCTAAATTTCTGAATTTCAAAAATAACTGTAAGTTGTTTTTTGCCTTAAAACCTAAGTCCTCAGGGAACGCAGCACAGCAGGTTTAAATTGTCATCTCTCTCCTGCGCGGCGATCCTCAGGATTGGGCTTTTTCCCTCACACCTGGGGACCCTGTTTTGAGTAATGTTGATGCATTTTTTCTGGCTCTGGGGTTATTGTACGATGAACCTAATGTCACTGATCAAGCTGAAAAAACCTTGTTGGCATTAAATCAGGGGCTTGAGGACGCTGAGTTATACTGTCAGAAATTCCGAAAGTGGGCAGTACTGACAAAATGGAATGATGATGCTTTGGCAGCCCTTTTTCGGAAGGGTCTGTCAGACAATGTAAAAGATGTTATGGTGGGTTTCCCTGCTCCCTCTGGTCTCAATGATTCTATGTCATTAGCGATTCAAATTGACAGACGTTTGCGTGAGCGTAGAGGTATGCGTGGAATAGTGTTGCCTTGTGAACCAGCTTCTGAACCCATGCAGTGTGATAGAGTGGCTTCTGGGGCACAGCGTCATGAGTTTCGAAAATGCAATGGGTTATGTTTCTACTGTGGTGACGCCTCTCAAGCTATTTCAGTTTGCCCTAAGCGGGGAAGACGTTTTGCACGCTCAGTTGTCTTGGGTAGTGTTCAGACTAAATTTCTGTTGACTGTTACCCTGATTTGCTCCCTGTCCACATTTTCTTCTCAGGCTTTTGTTGATTCGGGAGCAGCTATTAACCTGATGGATTTTGATTTTGCTAAACGTTGTGGGTTTCCCTTGATACCACTACGGAAGTCTATTCCCCTACTGGGGATTGATTCTACTCCTTTGGCTGAGAATAAACCCCAGTTCTCTACTCAGGTGATAATGAGGATTGAACCTGATCATCAGGAGAGTTGCAAATTTTTGGTGCTGTATAATCTGCATGACATTATTGTACTAGGTTTCCCTTGGTTACAGTCTCATAATCCTGTTTTGGATTGGAAATCTGTGTCTGTAACCAGTTGGGGCTGCCAATGTATTAATGCCAACACTCCTGTTTTTTCTGCCTCTCCCCAGGCTCAGGATGTTCCTGACTTTTTGACTGATTTTTCTGATGTGTTTAGCGAAAGTAAATCTGCATCCTTGCCCCCCCATAGGAGCTATGACTGCGCTATTGAATTAGTGCCTGGTAGTAAATTCCCTAAAGGTCGCCTTTTTAACTTGTCTGTACCTGAACATGACGCTATGCGGTCTTATATCAAGGAGTCATTGGAGAAGGGTCATATCAGACCATCCTCTTCACCCTTGGGTGCCGGTTTTTTCTTTGTGGTCAAAAAAGATGGTTCATTAAGGCCGTGTATTGATTATCGTCTCTTGAACAATATCACTGTGAAATATCAATATCCGTTACCCTTGATTTCTGACCTGTTTTCCAGGGTGAAAGGTGCTACTTGGTTTACCAAGCTTGACCTCAGGGGGGCATATAACCTTATTCGCATTAAGCACGGGGATGAATGGAAGACGGCATTTAATACCCCAGAGGGGCATTTTGAGTACCTAGTGATGCCCTTTGGGCTCACTAATGCTCCTTCCATCTTCCAGTCCTTCATGAATGACATTTTCAGGGAGTTTGTGGATAAATTTCTGATTGTTTATTTGGATGATATCTTGATTTTTTCCAATGACTGGGACTCTCATGTGAAACATGTTCGGACTGTGTTCCAGATTTTGAGAGAGAATGCTCTGTATGTGAAGGGATCAAAGTGTCTTTTTGGCGTACAGAGGATCTCATTTCTGGGATTCATTTTGTCCCCATCTGTTATTGAAATGGACCCGGTCAAGGTTCAGGCCATCTGTGATTGGGTCCAACCTACTTCATTAAAGGCTCTTCAGAGATTCTTGGGTTTTGCCAATTTTTATCGTAAATTTATTGGTAATTTCTCTGTTATTGTTAAACCATTGACTGATTTGACCAAAAAGGGTTCTCATGTGGTGAATTGGCCTCCTGAGGCAGTCTCTGCGTTTCAGGAACTTAAGCAGAGATTCACTTCTGCTCCTGTTCTACGGCAGCCTGATGTTTCTCTGCCATTTCAGGTGGAGGTTGATGCCTCTGAAATTGAGGCAAGTGCCGTTTTGTCCCAAAGAGATCCAGAGACCTCTAAAAGTAACCCTTGTGCCTTTTTCTCTCGAAAATTTTCTCCAACTGAACGTAATTATGACGTGGGTAATCGGGAGTTATTGGCCATGAAGTGGGCTTTTGAAGAGTGGAGACATTGGCTGGAGGGAGCCAAACATCAGGTGGTGGTCCTCATGGACCATAAGAATCTGGTTTATCTGGAATCAGCCAAGCGACTTAATCCTAGACAGGCCAGGTGGGCCTTGTTTTTCACACGTTTTAATTTTGTGGTTTCCTTTCTTCCTGGCACTAAGAATGTTAAGGCGGATGCCCTTTCGAGGAGTTTCCTTGCGGACTCTCCTGAGTTATCTGATCCTGCTGTTATTTTGAAAGAGGGTGTAGTTCTTTCCGCCATCTCTCCCAATTTGAGACTGGCTCTGGAAGGGTGTCAGGAGGATGAACCCGAGCGCTGCCCTATTGGGAAATTGTTTGTCCCAGACCGGTGGAAAAAGAGTGTGATGTCTGAGATTCATTGTTCCGCGTTGGCCGGTCATCCCAGAATTTTTGGTACCAGAGACTTGGTTAGTCGGTCCTTTTGGTGGCCTACTTTGTCTCGTGACGTCAGGGAATTTGTGCAGTCCTGCGGGACTTGCTCTCGCTCCAAGCCTTGCTCTCGCTCTAGTGGTTTGTTGATGCCATTGCCTGTGCCCAAGAGACCATGGACCCATATCTCTATGGATTTCATTTCCGACCTCCCTGTTTCTCAGAGAATGACCGTTATCTGGGTGATTTGTAATAGGTTTTCCAAAATGATACATCTTGTGCCATTACCTAAGTTGCCTTCCTCCTCCGAATTGGTGCCTTTGTTCCTTCAGCACGTGGTTCGGTTACACGGCATTCCTGAGAACATTGTGTCTGACAGAGGAGTCCAGTTTGTTTCCAGATTTTGGAGGACTTTTCGTTCTAAACTTGGTGTTCAATTATCTTTCTCCTCTGCTTTTCATCCTCAGACCAATGGACAAACTGAGAGAACAAACCAGACATTGGAGACTTATCTGAGATGCTTTGTGTCTGCTGATCAAGATGACTGGGTCTCTTTTTTGCCTTTGGCTGAGTTTGCTCTTAATAATAGGGCTAGCTCTGCCACTTTGATGTCTCCATTTTTCTGCAATTTTGGGTTTCACCCTCGATTTTCTTCAGGACAGACGGAGGCTTCTGTCTTTCCAGGTGTTGACTCTGTTGTGGAGCGTATGCAGCAGATTTGGGACCAGGTAGTGGAGAGGTTGTCCCTCTCTCAGGAGAGGGCCCAGCGGTTTGCCAACCGGCATAGGACTGATGGTCCTCGGTTTGAAGTGGGGGACTTGGTCTGGTTGTCCTCAAGAAATATCCCTATGAGAGTTGCATCTCCTAAGTTTAAGCCTAGGTCCATTGAACCTTATAAGATCATGGAGATTCTTAATCCTGTTTCCTTTCGTTTACTTCTTCCAGGGACATTTAAGATCCATAACGTGTTCCACAAGTCCTTATTGAAGAGGTTTGTCGAGCCAGTGGTTCCTATGGCTGCGCCTCCTGACCCTGTTTTGGTTGAGGGCAATCTGGAGTATGTGGTTGAGAAAATATTGGATTCTCGTTTTTCTAGACGAAAACTCCAGTATTTGGTTAAGTGGAGAGGTTATGGTCAGGAGGACAATTCTTGGGTGTTTGCATCGGACATCCATGCTAGGAGACTGATCCGTGCGTATCACAGAGCTCATCCTGACCGACCTGGTTGCCCAAATGAGGGTTCGGTGACCCCTCCTCAAGGGGGGGGTACTGTTGTGAATGTGTTAGAAATGAATTCTGAGCAGAAGCTCCCTCTGGTGGTTACAAACAGTACTGAACCATTCAATGAAGATTGTGAAGATTGGCAATCAGGAGTTACAGACTGGTCTTATATAAGGGAGGTTCCCTCCCATCATGCTTGCCGGTGATCAATTGTTCTTGTCTCAACTGTGGTTCCTGGTTCACTTTGAAGCTTGCTGAGTCTTGCCTGCATCTTCTGCTATCAGATAAGATATTTTCTGCTTTTATTTTTGTGCTTGCTTTTTGCATTGTCTCTGCACTTCTGTGGAGGTCAGCCAGGTCCCCTCCGGGGGCTTGTGCTCCCCTCAGTTTATCTGAGCCACTGTTATTTGTTCATTTGCCTTTTCCAGTTTTTTTCAGTGGCTGCGGTTTAGTTTTGTTACACCAGAGAACTAATTTAGGTGGTAGAGGTCGTGTGATCTCAGGTGTTTTTGCAATTAATAGAGTTGGTATTTTTTAGGGTTTTTTGGATTGCAGTAAGTGTCCTTCCTATCCTTTTCTTTCTAGGAAGATTGGGCCCCAACGTTTGCTCATACTATTTTCTGTCTGTGTCTGTATTTGCTCTTGTCTAACCGCCATTACATGTTTGGGGGCTTCCTATGTTCTTTGGGGATCTGCTCCGGGCAGATAGCTTTCCTCTTTCTATCTTTAGGTGTAGTTAACCTCTCAGGCTGTGACGAGGCATCTAGGACCAACTTAGGAATGCTCCACGGCTGCCTTTAGTTGTGGTGGTTAGTCAGGGTACTGCAATCCAGTAGATTCCAACCTCTCTGGTGTATTGCCGTTTTTGTCTGCTCTCCTCAGCTACCAAATCATAACACACCTGAGTAGAAAACTGGGGTTTATTCTCCGCCAAAGGGGTAGAATCAATGCCCAGTAGGGGAATAGACTTCCAAAGGGGTATCATGGGAAACCCACAACGTTTGGCAAAGTCAAAATCCATCAGGTTAATAGCTGCTCCTGAATCAACAAAAGCCTGAGCCGAAAATGTGGACAGGGAGCAAATCAGGGTAACAGTCAACAGAAATTTAGTCTTAACACTACCCAAGACAACTGAGCGTGCAAAACGTCTTCCCCGCTTGGGGCTGACTGAAATAGCATGAGAGGCGTCACCACAGTAGAAACATAACCCATTGCGCTTTCGAAACTCATGATGCTGTGCCCCAGAAGTCACTCTATCACACTGCATGGGCTCAGAAGCTGGCTCACAAGGCAACACTATCTCACGCATACCTCTGCTCTCACGCAAACGTCTGTCAATTTGAATAGCCAATGACATAGAATCATTGAGACCAGAGGGAGCAGGGAATCCCACCATAACATCCTTTACATTCTCTGACAGCCCATTCCGAAAAAGGGCTGCCAAAGCATCATCATTTTATTTGGTCAGGACTGCCCACTTTCGGAATTTCTGACAGTACAACTCAGCGTCTTCAAGACCCTGATTTAATGCCAAGAAGTTTTTTTCAGCTTGATCAGTGACATTAGGTTCATCGTACAATAAACTCAGAGCCAGAAAAAATACATCAACATCATTCAAAACAGGATCCCCAGGTGTCAGGGAAAAAGCCCAATCCTGAGGGTCACCGCATAGGAGAGAGATGACAATTTGAACCTGCTGTGCTGCATTCCCTGAGGACTTAGGCTTTAAGGCAAAAAACAACTTACAGTTATTTTTGAAATTCAGAAGTTTAGCCCGATCCCCCAAAAACAAATCTGGCATGGGAATCCTAGGTTCCACAACTGGCAACCCAGCAAGATAGGTAGCAGTACTTCAAACCTCAGTGGCAAGCTGATCCACATGGCCAGACAACTGTGCAAGCTCCATTGAGAGAAAATAAAATCCTCCTCACCACCAAGAGAAAAAGAGGGAAAAAAATGCAACAAACAGGGAAAAAAAAAATCTCTGACAACTCTGACAACTTTTTTTTTTTTTTTCTTTCCACACTATTTTTCCCTTCTGTGAGTACCATATAATTTTCAGTTTGGGCCTGTGATACTGTTATGTTTTGGTAGCTGAGGAGAATAAGCAAAAACGGCAATATACCAGAGAGGCTGGAACCTATTGGATTGCAGTAACCTGAACTAACCACACAACTAGAGGTAGCCATGGAGCGTTCCTACGTTGATCCTAGACGCCTCGTCACAGCCTGAGAGATAACTACACCTAAAGGCAGAAAGATGAAAGCTATCTGCCCCGGAGCAGATCCCCAAAGAAAATAGGAAGCCCCCAAACATGTAATGGCGGTTAGACAAGAAGAAGCACGGACACAGACAGAAAATAGAATGAGCAAACGCTGGGGCCCAATCTGTCTAGACAGAAAAGTACAGGAAAGGATACTCACTGCAATCCAAAAAAAACCCTAAAAAAATACCAACTCTTCTGATTGCAAAAACACCTGAGATCACACGATTTCTACCACCTAATCAGATCTCTGGTGTAACAAAACTAAGCCGCAGCCACTGAAAAAACAGGAAAAAGCAAATGAACAAACAACAGTGGCTCCAGATAAACTGAGAGGAGCACAAGCCCCCTGTCATGTGTGCATCGCCACGAAGATCGTCGCGGTTGCACATTCTGACTTCTCACAGCTGAGTTGCTGTTTCTTTGTGTTTGGCAGTTAGGGAGTTAATTCTGTCTGTGCTCAGTTCTGGGACTGGGTGCAGTTTCTTCCGGCTGCAATTAATTATTTGTTGATTGGTTTCCTTTAAATCTCTGGTTGTCTGTGTTGGGAGTTGCCAGTGAAATTCTTCATGCAGACCACAGATAGGATTGTATCTGTATAGACTTAAGTTAAAGAGCTCCTTAGTTGTTTTAAGCTCACCTTGCTTAGAGTTTAATATCCCAGATCATTTATGTTCCTTCTGTGTTTGAGTGTGTATGCAAGTCTGTGTTTTCTCCAGTCTGTCTTATATGTCTAATCTGTGTATTTAGCAGAGATCAGCCCATATCCCTTTGGTGGTAATCAGAATCCTTCTTAGGACTGATTACAGGGTTCAGGGACTGATAGGAGACAGGGTTAGGCTGGAGACTTGGACCTCTGAACCATTATCAGTACCTCCAAGGTGAGGGATTAGTTAGGACCCCAGTTTAGGGTCAGGTTAGACCCCCGGTCCTCCTCTTTCCTGTGACAGTGTATCAAGTCCTCAAGATTAACCCTGAGTTCAACGGATATCGTGTCAGGTAAATCTATTCTATATTTACATGCTGATGTTGCTAATCTATATGTTGTATAGAGTGTTGTTCTTTTAAGAATAGTTTACTGACATCGTACACATATCATAAGACCGCGTGACACCCCCGGAGGGGACCTGGCTGACCTCCACAGAAGTGCAGAGAACAATGCAAAAGGCAAGCACAAAAATATAAACAGAAAATATCTTATCTGATAGCAGAAGATGCAGGCAAGACTCAGCAAACTTCCAAATGAACCAGGAACCACAATTGAGACAAAACAATTGATCACCGGCAACCATCATGGGAGGGAACCTCCCTTATATCAGACCAGTCCGTGATCCCAGATTGCCATTCCTCGCTGAAAGGTTCAGTACTGTCTGTAACCACCAGAGGGAGCCTCTGCTCAGAAACCATCTCTAGCACATTCATAACACCGAAGTGTACCTTGGTTACCAGCTTCCTGCATCAGCGGGCTGGTATCCAACGTACACTGCGGGTAACTAGGCGACGTTACCCGCAGTGTCGCTGTCCTGATCGCTGCCTGAGCTGCCTGTTTGGCAGCTCAGCAGCGATCATGTAGCGACACACCAGCCATCCTGATCGTTGTCGGGATCACTGGTGTGTCGCTATGTGAGACGGGGCCCTAAGTCAAGATAGGGCTCCAAGAAGTGGTGAAGAGAAGAAGTCATTGCACAAACACGGAAAAGGATACAAAAAGATAACAAAGGAATTAAATGTTCTTAGAGATACAGTTGGAAGCAGAGATCACAAGCTTAATGTTAAAGGGAACCTGACATGTCCAAAAACACTACCACATTTATCAGGATGTCTCCTGCTTATCTGTGGTTCCCAGTCTCTGAGTTACTAGTCCGTGGTTTTTAGTAACCTTGCTACCTGCCTACGGTTTCCAGTATTGCTACCTACCTGCCTGAGGTTTCCAGTATTGCTACCTACCTGCCTGAGGTTTCCAGTATTGCTACCTACTTGTATGCGGTTTCTAGTTACTGTGGTGCCTACCTGTGGAGGACCCTCATCTACTTCTGTGTAGTTTCTAGTATTGCTACTTATCTGGCTGCGGTTTCCAATATTGCTGCAGTTTCCAGTATCATTACTTACCTGCCTACAATTTTCAGGCCATTTTCCTGGGTGTCTACAATTTCCAGTTACTCACCTGCCTGCTGTTTCCAGGATGTTTTTCTGGCTGTGTGTGGCTTTCATGGTTTTAGATTTTCTTATGACTCTGGAGTTGTGTCAGTTACCTGTCTGCATCTCCATGACGCCTCCTGCTTACCTATGTTCTTCAGTAACTCTACAATCGACCGATGTCTCAAGTAACTCTGCAACCTGTCTGAGGTCTCCAGTAGAGTTGAGCGAAATAGGTCGGTCAGATTCATAAGTCGCCGACTTTCGCCAAAGTCGGGTTTCTTTGACCGAAACACGACCATAGACTGAAGTCGGCGATGCGGCCGGCAAAACGAGTGCCATAGTCGGTTTTTCCAGAATGCTTTCAGGCACCCTTTTTCAGCCAATGAGCAAGGACGTACACTGTGGGCAACAAGATGATATGTGCAGCGTCCACCACCATCTTAGAGAAGGGCATTGCAGTGATTGGCTTGCTTTGGGGGACGTCATAGTGTCTATAAAAGCCCTGAGCGCCGACTTCCATTTTACTTCTGCCGATCTTAACAGTAGGGAGAGGTTGCTGACGCTGTTTATCAGTAGGGATAGAGTCAGGGCTGGAAAGAGAAGTTCTGTGCTTGTGCTGATAGCAATTGTGCTGTACAGTTAGTGTGCAGTGACAGGGGAGGATTTTCTTGTGTGCAGCAGCGCTGGTTATTAGGCTGCCTGCCAGTGACAGGGGAGGATTTTCTTGTGTGCAGCAGCGCTGGTTATTAGGCTGCCTGATAGCTGTATAGCTGTGTGTAAATTGCTGTGCAGACAGCTTTTTACAAAGCACTAATACTTTTATTCTTTTTTTCTGCAGTTACCGACCATTCATTTTTTCCCACACCGTATACAGTATATACGGAGATTTCAATTTTCCCCTACATTATATACACCTGGTATCTTCTGATACAGTACCAAATATCTGCTGTTTGTATTACGGTCAAATCCATACTGAGTGAGCGTCTGTGTCTGACTCCGGAAATAAATACGGAGATTTATATTTTCCCCTACACCGTATACAGCTGTATGCTTCTGATACAGTACCGTATATCTGCTCTTTGTATTACGGTCAAATCCATACTGAGAGAGCGTCTTGTGTGTGACTCAGGAATAGTGTTGAGCATTCCGATACTGCAAATATCGGGTATCGGCCGATATTCGCTGTATCGGAATTCCGATTCTGAGATCCGATATTTTTGTCATATCGGATACCGGAATCGGAGTTTTCCTCTAAAGTCTATGGGGAGTTCCTGTGTCACAGAACGAAGTACGTGACACAGGAACTTCCCGAAAGTGTCACTGTCAGTGTCGGTCGGGTCTGTCAGGAGTCAGCAGCACTTACCTGGCAGAAGATCCCCGGTGGTCACGTCCTGGACTCCTTGATGGCCACCATTACCCTCTCCCTGGCGGTCACGTGCAGCATCTCGCGATAACTGCATGTGCTGCCGGGTACTGGGTAATCTCGGCCAGTTGTACTCTCGCGACAGCTGGCCGTAAACCAGTCCGATGATGTCACCGCCGGGGAATCTCCTCAGGTAAGCAGCTCTGCTACATCTGGATGCCATGCTCAGCCTGGCATGCAGATGTAGCAGAGCTGGACTCGTCGTGGGACACTCGTGATTTTGGACTGCGTCGGACAGGGAGTATTTGTGTTGGTTTGTTATTTTTGTTTTTTTACAGGAGAACGATGGCGTCGCAGGATGAGCGTAAAATAAAAATAATGAAAACTGTGTTGTGTTTTATTTCATTAAAAGACTTTTTTCTGGCTGTGTATTTTTTTTACAAATTTACAAACTTTATGATCAGTGTCTTATTGACGCCTCTCCATTATTAACCGGGCTTATTGTCACCGTTCAATCAAATGTGACATTAACCCCTTATTGCCCCGCTTGCCACCGCTACAGGGCAAGTGGGAAGAGCCGGGTAAAGTGCCACAATTGGCGCATCTTTGGATGTGCCAATTGTGGGGCTGCTGCAGCCTGGTATTTTTAGGCTGTTGAGGGCCAAAATCCATGGGCCTTGACAGTCTTTTAATACCAGGCCGCAGCAGTCTGCTTTTTACTTGGCTGGTTAACAAAAATAGGGGACCCCCACGCCATTTTTTTTTCGAAGGGATCCCCTATTTTTGTTAACCAGCCAAGCTAAGCAGACTGCTGTGGCCTGGTATTATCAGGCTTGCAAGGTCCATGGATATTGGCTCCTTAACAGCCTGAAAAACCAGGCCTCAGTAGTCTGCTTTATCTGGCTGGTTAACAAAAATAGGGGGGACCCCACGCCATTTTTTTTTCGAGGGAATCCCCTATTTTTGTTAAACAGTTCACTTCAGGTCAGCCGGGATTCCCTCTGACGTCACTGACGTGACCTGAAGTGAAAGTGGGAAGCAATAAATTATGCTAACTACTTCCTCTCCTGTCAGCCAGGAGAGGAGATGATTCAGTTGGGGGCTTACTGCGAGGCTGTCTGCATTAGCTGCGGTCCCTGCAGTAAACATTAACCCTTTCAGAAGGATTACATCGGGGGACCTGACTGAACATCGGATAGGTAAGAATAATGTTGCTTTATTATTTTATTTTTATTACAGGTGAACAAGGACTTCGCAAGGAATGGCAGTAAAATAAAATATGGTCAAAAACTGTGTGATTATTTCATTAAAATGATTTTTAATTAAAGTGTGTGTGTGTTTTATTTTTATTTCATACAATAGGATTAATAATTGATAGTTGTCTAATTGACAGCTCTCAATTATTAACCTGGCTTAAAGTCACCTTTCAATAGCAAGGTGGCTTTAACCCCTTATTAACCCATTCACCACCGCTACAGGGCAATGGGAATAGACGGGCAAAGTGCCAGAAAGGGCGAATCTAATTATAGATTTGCCTTTTCTGGGGGCAGATGTTATTAGCCGGGGGGCCAAAAATAATGGTCCCTCTCTGGGCTATTATCTGCCCCCACTCGCTGGCTTTGTCTGTCTGGTTGAGAAAATAGGGCGGGAGCCCATGCATTTTTTTTCAACAATTTTACACCTCATATATATATATATATATATATATATACACATGTCATTGAATTTGTGACACATATATATATATATATATATATATATATATATATTATAGTACATACATTCCTACATAGTATAATAGCCGCTAATTCAATTGCCGGCTTTTGTGAAATTACAGACCCGACATGAAATGACACATGGTTTACATAGAGTTAACCATGTCATTTTATGTAGTTTGATATATGGTTTTCACTAACAATTACATGAGTGTATGTATGCAAAATTTGACACATGAAGGGGTTAATTAATGGTGTAAATTCGTTGTAAAAAAAACACATTTTTTTTCTACGAATTTTGCACCTTTAATTAACCCCTACATGTGTCAAATTTTGCACACATACACTCATGTAATTGTTAGTGAAAAACATATATCAAACTACATGAAATGACATGGTTAACTCTATGTAAACCATGTGTCATTTCATGTCGGGTGGTTCTGTATTTTCACAAAAGCCGGCATTGCCCGGCAATTGAATCAGAGGCTATTTTACTATGTAGAAGTGTATGAACTATAAATATATGTATATATATATATATATATATATATGTCACAATGACATATATGTATATATATATATATATATACATATATATATATATATATGTATTCTATTTGTGTATATCTAGTGTTTGCAAGGAAAGAAAGAGATTTTTTTAATTACGATATTTCTGTCCCATTGACTTGCATTGGGTTTCCGGTATCGGAATCAGCGATACCCGATACTTTTTGAGTATCGGGTCGTTCCAATCCGATCCGATATTTTGGGATATCGGGCAGTATCGCTCAACACTACTCAGGAAATATATACAGAGATTAAAATTTTTCCCTACACCGTATACAGCTGTACGCTTCTCATACAGTACCATATATCTGCTGATATTTATGGTACATTTTCCCAAACATGAGGAAGTTTGGTGGAAGAGGCCGCGGATGTTTGTGGTGGTGCATCTGCTGGTACTGATGGTTGTGGTGGTGCATCTGCTGGTAGTGACAAAAGCACAATAGCACCTAAGGCAGGAGGTGTTGAGCCTGCGTCATCGTCTGGCTCCAGAAGGCCTTGAAGGCTCCCTTTTCTGGGAGTAGGTAAAGCCGGAGCATCAGGAACAGTATTGCCTCCTCTTCTGAAGTTTCAAAAAAAGCACTGAGTCGTCAGTGCAGGCTCCTGGTCAGGAACAACCCCTTTCCTTGTGTCCTTCACCCCCACCAAAAGGGAAGGATGCGGCAGGCCACACTTCAGATTACTCTCTGGAGCTCTTTTCACATACCATGCCTGGGTTATCAAGTGAAATCCTGAATTCCCCAGTCCAAGATGAATATGACATGGAGTGCACTGATGCACAGCCACTGCTATATGATTCTGCTGGTACATTCACCCAGAGCACTGCATTGCCCTCGCAGTCTACTGAGCCAGATTCTGACCCTGATGAAACTCAGGTGCCCCTTCCCGCATACTATACCACCTTACATGGTGACACAGAGGAAGGTGCAGATGAAATTGAAGAGGAGGTGATGGATGACCCAGTTTTTAACCCGAATTGGCATCCATTGGGGGAAGAGGGTGCCGCTGGCAATAGCTCAGAAGAGGAGGAGGATCCGCAGCTGGCATAGAAATCGCAGCTGCGGTTATCTGGCAGGCCCGCAGCAGTCCAAAAATGTGTTAAAAAAACAAAAAGAGTTGCAGGACAGCTTGGACAGATGGTCAAATTAGCACAGTGTGCGAGCCCTGAAAATTTATCCCATAGTAGGAAGAGTGCAGTGTGGCACTTTTTTGACCAAAATCCTATTGATGAGGCAAAGGTTCTGTAAGAAGTGCGGAAGGACCTTTATCCGAGGGAAAATCTTCGAAAATTGAATTCCAGTTGCATGCTTAGACATTTAAACACCATGCACTTGCATGCGTGGACGGACTACAAAACCTCACTGGCTTTGAACGCCTACATTGCCAAACTGATCTCATTAGAGATGATGCCCTTCCGTTTGGAATGGCCTACACTGTTTCATACTATGACATACCCAGTCGGCACTTCTTTTCTAGAAAAGCCATCCCTGCCCTCCACCTGCATGTGAAAGACCGCATTGTCTATGCACTCAAACAATCAGTGAGTGGAAAGGTGCACCTCACAACAGATGCATGGGCCAGTAGGCATGGCCAGGGCCACTACGTGTCCATCACTGTGCACTGGGTGAATGTGGTGGATGCAGGGTCCACGGGGGACAGCGGCGGTGGGACAGTGCTGCGTAGCCCACGGTATAGGCAACAGTTGGCTGTAGGCGTTCGATCCTCCTCCTCCTCCAGAAGCAAAAGCTCGTCGACAGAGCGCAGTCGCATGAGCACTCCATCAGCAGCTGCCAGTGTGGCACACGAGGTGTCCCACTATCGAACAGCTAGTGGTAAGCGTCAGCAGGCTGTTTTAAAGATGATGTCTTTGGGCGACAACAGACACACCGCGGAGGAACTGGCCGACTACTTGCAGCAAGAAACTGAGTCATGGCTGGGCATTCTACATCTTGAGCTGTTATGATTTGGTAGCTGAGGAGAGCAGGCAAAAACGGCAATACACCAGAGAGGTTGGAATCTACTGGATTGCAGTACCCTGACTAACCACCACAACTAAAGGCAGCCGTGGAGCGTTCCTACGTTGGTCCTAGACGCCTCGTCACAGCCTGAGAGGTTAACTACACCTAAAGATAGAAAGAGGAAAGCTATCTGCCCCGGAGCAGATCCCCAAAGAACATTGGAAGCCCCCAAACATCTAATGGCGGTTAGACAAGAGGAAATACAGACACAGACAGAAAATAGTAAGAGCAAACGTTGGGGCCCAATCTGCCTAGAAAGAAAAAGGATAGGAAGGACACTTACTGCAATCCAAAAAACCCTAAAAAATACCAACTCTACTAATTTCAAAAACACCTGAGATCACACGACCTCTACCACCTAAATTAGTTCTCTGGTGTAACAAAACTAAGCCGCAGCCACTGAAAAAAACGGAAAAGGCAAATGAACAAACAACAGTTGCTCAGATAAACTGAGAGGAGCACAAGCCCCCGTAGGGGACCTGGCTGACCTCCACAGAAGTGCAGGGAACAATGCAAAAAGCAAGCACAAAAATAAAAACAGAAAATATCTTATCTGAGAGCAGGAGAAGAGGCAAGACTCAGCAAGCTTCCAAGTGAACCAGGAACCACAGTTGAGACAAGAACAATTGATCACCGGCAACCATGATGGGAGGGAACCTCCCTTACATAAGACCAGTCTGTAACTCCTGATTGCCAATCCTCACTGAATGGCTCAGCACTGTTTGCAACCACCAGAGGGAGCTTCTGCTCAGAATTCATTTCCAACACATTCACAACAGTACCCCCCCTTGAGGAGGGGTCACCGAACCCTCATTTGGGCAACCAGGTCGGTCAGGATGAGCTCTGTGATACGCAAGGATCAGTCTCCTAGCATGGATGTCCGAAGAAAACACCCAAGAATTGTCCTCCTGACCATAACCTCTCCACTTAACCAAATACTGGAGTTTCCGTCTAGAAAAACGAGAATCCAATATTTTCTCAACCACATACTCCAGATTGCCCTCAACCAAAACAGGGTCAGGAGGCACAGCCATAGGAACCACTGGCTCGACAAACCTCTTCAATAAGGACTTGTGGAACATGTTATGGATCTTAAATGTCCCTGGAAGAAGTAAACGAAAGGAAACAGGATTAAGAATCTCCATGATCTTATAAGGTCCAATGAACCTAGGCTTAAATTTAGGAGATGCTACTCTCATAGGAATATTCTTTGAGGACAACCAGACCAATTCCCCCACTTTAAACCGAGGACCATCAGTCCTATGCCGGTTGGCAAACCGCTGGGCCTTTTCCTGAGAGAGGGACAACCTCTCCACTACCTGGTCCCAAATCTGCTGCTTACGCTCCACAACAGAGTCAACACCCGGACAGACAGAAGTCTCAGTCTGTTCCGAAGAAAATCGAGGTGAAACCCAAAATTGCAGAAAAATGGAGACATCAAAGTGGCAGAACTAGCCTATTATTAAGAGCAAACTCAGCCAAAGGCAAAAAAGAGACCCAGTCATCTTGATCAGCAGACACAAAGCATCTCAGATAAGTCTCCAATGTCTGGTTTGTTCTCTCAGTTTGTCCATTGGTCTGAGGATGAAAAGCAGAGGAGAAAGACAATTGAACACCAAGTTTAGAACAAAAAGTCCTCCAAAATCTGGAAACAAACTGGACTCCTCTGTCAGACACAATGTTCTCAGGAATGCCGTGTAACCGAACCACGTGCTGAAGGAACAAAGGCACCAATTCGGAGGAGGAAGGCAACTTAGGTAATGGCACAAGATGTATCATTTTGGAAAACCTATCACAAATCACCCAGATAACGGTCATTCTCTGAGAAACAGGGAGGTCGGAAATGAAATCCATAGAGATATGGGTCCATGGTCTCTTGGGCACAGGCAATGGCATCAACAAACCACTAGAGCGAGAGCAAGGCTTGGAGCGAGTGCAAGTCCCGCAGGACTGCACAAATTCCCTGACGTCACGAGACAAAGTAGGCCACCAAAAGGACCGACTAACCAAGTCTCTGGTACCAAAAATTCCGGGATGACCGGCCAACGCGGAACAATGAATCTCAGACATCACACTCTTTTTCCACCGGTCTGGGACAAACAATTTCCCAATAGGGCAGCGCTCGGGTTTATCCTCCTGACACCCTTCCAGAGCCAGTCTCAAATTGGGAGAGATGGCGGAAAGAACTACACCCTCTTTCAAAATAACAGCAGGATCAGATAACTCAGGAGAGTCCGCAAGGAAACTCCTCGAGAGGGCATCCGCCTTAACATTCTTAGTGCCAGGAAGAAAGGAAACCACAAAATTAAAACGTGTGAAAAACAAGGCCCACCTGGCCTGTCTCGGATTAAGTCGCTTGGCTGATTCAAGATAAACCAGATTCTTATGGTCCGTGAGGACCACCACCTGATGTTTGGCTCCCTCCAGCCAATGTCTCCACTCTTCAAAAGCCCACTTCATGGCCAATAACTCCCGATTACCCACATCATAATTACGTTCAGTTGGAGAAAATTTTCGAGAGAAAAAGGCGCAAGGGTTACTTTTAGAGGTCTCTGGATCTCTTTGGGACAAAACGGCACCTGCCCCAATTTCAGAGGCATCAACCTCCACCTGAAATGGCAGAGAAACATCAGGCTGCCGTAGAACAGGAGCAGAAGTGAATCTCTGCTTAAGTTCCTGAAACGCAGAGACTGCCTCAGGAGGCTAATTCACCACATCAGAACCCTTTTTGGTCAAATCAGTCAATGGTTTAACAATAACAGAGAAATTACCAATAAATTTACGATAAAAATTGGCAAAACCCAAGAATCTCTGAAGAGCCTCTAATGAAGTAGGTTGGACCCAATCACAGATGGCCTGAACCTTGACCGGGTCTATTTCAATAACAGATGGGACAAAATGAATCCCAGAAATGAGATCCTCTGTACGCCAAAAAGACACTTTGATCCCTTCACATACAGAGCATTCTCTCTCAAAATCTGGAACACAGTCCGAACATGTTTCACATGAGAGTCCCAGTCATTGGAAAAAATCAAGATATCATCCAAATAAACAATCAGAAATTTATCCACAAAATCCCTGAAAATGTCATTCATGAAGGACTGGAAGATGGAAGGAGCATTAGTGAGCCCAAAGGGCATCACTAGGTACTCAAAATGCCCCTCTGGGGTATTAAACGCCGTCTTCCATTCATCCCGTGCTTAATGCGAATAAGGTTATACGTCCCCCTGAGGTCAAGCTTGGTAAACCAAGTAGCACTTTTCACCCTGGAAAACAGGTCAGAAATCAAGGGTAACGGATATTGATATTTCACAGTGATATTGTTCAAGAGACGATAATCAATACACGGCCTTAATGAACCATCCTTTTTGGCTATAAAGAAAAAACCGGCACCCAAGGGTGAAGAGGATGGTCTGATATGACCCTTCTCCAATGACTCCTTGATATAAGACCGCATAGCGTCATGTTCAGGTACAGACAAGTTAAAAAGGCGACCTTTAGGGAATTTACTACCAGGCACTAATTCAATAGCGCAGTCATAGCTCCTATGGGGGGGCAAGGATGCAGATTTACTTTCGCTAAACACATCAGAAAAATCAGTCAAAAAGTCAGGAACATCCTGAGCCTGGGGAGAGGCAGAAAAAACAGGAGTGTTGGCATTAACACATTGGCAGCCCCAACTGGTTACAGACACAGATTTCCAATCCAAAACAGGATTATGAGACTGTAACCAAGGGAAACTTAGTACAATAATGTCATGCAGATTATACAGCACCAGAAATTTGCAACTCTCCTGATGATCAGGTTCAACCCTCATTATCACCTGAGTAGAGAACTGGGGTTTATTCTCAGCCAAAGGGGAAGAATCAATCCCCAGTAGGCGAATAGACTTCCGTAGGGGTATCAAGGGAAACCCACAATGTTTAGCAAAATCAAAATCCATCAGGTTAATAGCTGCTCCCGAATCAACAAAAGCCTGAGCAGAAAATGTGGACAGGGAGCAAATCAGGGTAACAGTCAACAGAAATTTAGTCTGAACACTACCCAAGACAACTGAGCGTGCAAAACGTCTTCCCCGCTTAGGGCAGACTGAAATAGCATGAGAGGCGTCACCACAGTAGAAACATAACCCATTGCGTTTTCGAAACTCATGACGCTGTGCCCCAGAAGCCACTCTATCACACTGCATGGGTTCAAAAGCTGGTTCACAAGGCAACACTATTCCACGCATACCTCTACGCTCACGCAAACGTCTGTCAATTTGAATCGCTAATGACATAGAATCATTGAGACCAGAGGGAGCAGGGAAACCCACCATAACATCTTTTACATTCTCTGACCGACCCTTCCGAAAAAGGGCTGCCAAAGCATCGTCATTCCATTTGGTCAAGACTGCCCACTTTTGGAATTTCTGACAGTACAACTCAGCGTCCTCAAGCCCCTGATTTAATGCCAACAAGGTTTTTTCAGCTTGATCAGTAACATTAGGTTCATCGTACAATAACCCCAGAGCCAGAAAAAATGCATCAACATTACTCAAAACAGGGTCCCCAGGTGTCAGGGAAAAAGCCCAATCCTGAGGATCGCCGCGCAGGAGAGAGATGACAATTTGAACCTGCTGTGCTGCGTTCCCTGAGGACTTAGGTTTTAAGGCAAAAAACAACTTACAGTTATTTTTGAAATTCAGAAATTTAGCTCGATCCCCCAAAAATAAATCTGGCATGGGGATCCTAGGTTCCACAACCGGCAACCCTGCAAGATAGGTAGCAATACTCCGAACTTCAGTGGCAAGCTGATCCACACGGCCAGACAACTGTGCAAACTCCATTGAGAGAAAAAAAAATCCTCCTCAGCACCCAGAGAAAAAGAGGGAAAAAATGCAACAAACAGAGAAAAAAAAAATTTCTGACAACTTCCCTTTTTCTTTTTCCTTTTACTATTTTGCCCTTCTGTTGAGTAGCATATAATTTTCAGTTTGGCCGGTGATACTGTTATGATTTGGTAGCTGAGGAGAGCAGGCAAAAACGGCAATACACCAGAGAGGTTGGAATCTACTGGATTGCAGTACCCTGACTAACCACCACAACTAAAGGCAGCCGTGGAGCGTTCCTACGTTGGTCCTAGACGCCTCGTCACAGCCTGAGAGGTTAACTACACCTAAGGATAGAAAGAGAAAAGCTATCTGCCCGGAGCAGATCCCCAAAGAACATAGGAAGCCCCCAAACATGTAATGGCGGTTAGACAAGAGGAAATACAGACACAGACAGAAAATAGTAAGAGCAAACGTTGGGGCCCAATCTGCCTAGAAAGAAAAAGGATAGGAAGGACACTTACTGCAATCCAAAAAAACCCTAAAAAATACCAACTCTACTAATTGCAAAAACACCTGAGATCACACGACCTCTACCACCTAAATTAGTTCTCTGGTGTAACAAAACTAAGCCGCAGTCACTGAAAAAAACGGAAAAGGCAAATGAACAAACAACAGTGGCTCAGATAAACTGAGAGGAGCACAAGCCCCCGGAGGGGACCTGGCTGATCTCCACAGAAGTGCATGGAACAATGCAAAAAGCAAGCACAAAAATAAAAACAGAAAATATCTTATCTGAGAGCAGAAGAAGAGGCTAGACTCCTCAAGCTTCCAAGTTAACCAGGAGCCACTGTTGAGACAAGAACAATTGATCACCGGCAACCATGATGGGAGAGAACCTCCCTTACATAAGACCAGTCTGTAACTCCTGATTGCCAATCCTCACTGAATGGCTCAGCACTGTTTGCAACCACCAGAGGGAGCTTCTGCTCAGAATTCATTTCCAACACATTCACAACATTGAGCCAGGCAAGGTAGTCAGTGATAACGAACGTAATTTTCAGGGGCGGCCATAGCCCTGGCAAAACTCAGACACATACCTTGCCTGGCTCACACCTTGAACCTGGTGGTGCAGTGCTTCATAAATAATTATCCAGAATTACCAGCCCTGCTCCATATGGTGCAAAGTCTGTTCTCGCACACCCGTCACTCTCCTGTAGACTCCAGTCGTATGCAGAGGCTGCAGCGATCGCTCCACCTCTCCAAGCACCGCCTAATCATAGACGTTGCAACAAGTTGGAACTCCACCATGCACATGGTTGAGAGGCTGTGCGAACAGAAGCAGGCTGTAATGCATTTGTGGGAGGATACACGGGCAGTCAGTTTGAGGGCAGACATTGAGTTGTTGGGTGTGCAGTGGTCAAAGCTGAAAGACTTCTGTAAAGTCCTTCAGTATTTTGAGGAATGCACACGGCTGGTAAGCGCAGACGACGCCATCATAAGCATGAGCATCCCACTTATGCGTCTGCTCATGCAAACTTTGATGCACATAAAGGATCAGGCGTCTGCAGCAGAGGAGGAGGAGGGAAGTCTTGATGACAGTCAGCCATTGTCTGCTCAGGGAGCTGTCCTGGACGAGGTGGAGGAAAAAGAGGAGGAGGATGAGGGGGATGATTATTTTGGGGAGGAGGATGCTTCTTAGGGGGCAAGAGAAAATGTTGGCTTGCCAAGGTCAGGTACAGGGTTTGTGCGTGACTGGAGGGATGTGGATTTGCCAGAAAGTGCTCCTCCACCCACCACTGGCAATGCATCATTGACACCTGGAACATTGGCCCATATGTGTGATTATCTCTTGCGGATCCTAAAAAGGGACCCCTGCATTTCCAAAATTATGAAGGATGACGACTACTGGTTGGGCAGCATCCTCGATCCACGCTATAAAGGCAAATTAGGCCTCTTTCACATGTCCGTTTTTTGACTTCAGGCGCGATCCGGCGCGTTGTTAAAAAACGGATCCCGTACCGGATGCGTTTTTTTAGCATTGACTTTCATTAGCGCCGGATCGCGCCTGATGTTGTTGCGGTGCATCCGTTTTTGTACGGATCCAGCGGAAATGTACATTCCGGCGGCCGGACAAAACGGTGACTGCAACGTTTTTTTTTTTTCCAGACTCGCCTGATAGTGTCTGAAGCGGCGCATCAGGCGGGCCGGAAATAATAGAAGTCTATGGAACCGGACCAGTCTTTTGTGCAATCCGTCAAAAGACTGATCCGGACTCTGGAAATCAGGGACGACTACTACTACTACTACTAGGTCCGGACATGCGTACCTGCATTTTCCGGCTGCAAAACTTCTTTTTCCGGGTTCAAAAGTTCAGGTCGGATCCAGCAAAAAAGCTGATCCATTGCATCAGTTTTTTAATTTCAGCGCCGGATCCGTCCCTTCAGGTATTCGACAGATTTTTGCATATTTCACACATATATTTTAGCAATTTTTTGTGTAATATAAATATATCCATATATATAAATTTGTTGTGCATACCTATATCTGGTCCATTGAGCATTTTTATGATTTATTTGGTGCTTTTTTAAAATTATCTGGTGCTCTTATTTTCTGGCAAAAATATTATTATTATACTCCATCCCTATTCTGTCTGTTTTATTCAGCTGAATATTATATTGTTATTATTTTGTTATTTGATTTATTATTCTAATAAAAAGATCTTTACTAAATATTACATATTATTATTTATTGTCTTTTATGCACAAATTAGTAAGGAGGATTTATGTTTGTTGTGCGTGACTTTTTAGTTGTATACAATTGGTTTTCTTTGGATTCACAAGCCGTACTGGGCAACATGGAAATGGTGTTCGTGGTGCACACAGCCGAAGTGGC
>JARQOD010000008.1:160729317-160748154 GCA_033576555.1 Oophaga sylvatica
TGTGTAAGCCTTGTAGATTTTATCAGTTTCAGTGTGTATAGCCTTGTAGGATTTGTATCAGTTTCAGTGTGTATAGTCATGTAGGATTTGTATCAGTTTCAGTGTGTATAGCCTTGTAGGATTTCTATCAGTTTCAGTGTGTATAACCTTGTAGGATTTGTATCAGTTTCAGTGTGTATAGCCTTGTAGGATTTGTATCAGTTTCAGTGTGTATAGCCTTGTAGGATTTCTATCAGTTTCAGTTTGTATAGCCTTGTAGGATTTGTATCAGTTTCAGTGTGTATAGCTTGTAGGATTTGTATCAGTTTCAGTGTGTATAGCCTTGTAGGATTTGTATCAGTTTTCAGTGTGTATAGTCCTTGTAGGATTTGTATCAGTTTCAGAGTGTATATAGCCTTGTAGGATTTCTATCAGTTTCAGTGTGTATAGCCTTGTATGATTTCTATCAGTTTCAGTGTGTATAGTCTTGTAGGATTTCTATCAGTTTCAGTTGTGTATAGCCTTGTAGGATTTGTATCAGTTTCAGTGTGTATAGCCTTGTAGGATTTCTATCAGTTTCAGTGTGTATAGCCTTGTAGGATTTGTATCATTTTCAGTGTGTATAGCCTTGTAGGATTTGTATCAGTTTCAGTGTGTAAGCCTTGTAGGATTTCTATCAGTTTCAGTGTGTATAGCCTTGTAGGATTTCTATCAGTTTCAGTGTGTATAGCCTTGTAGGATTTGTATCAGTTTCAGTGTGTATAGCCTTGTAGGATTTTATCAGTTTCAGTGTGTATAGTCTGTAGGATTTGTATCAGTTTCAGTGTGTAAAGTCTTGTAGATTTTATCATTTCAGTGTGTATAGCCTTGTAGGATTTCTATCAGTTTCAGTGTGTATACCTTGTAGATTTGTATCAGTTTCAGTGTGTAAAGTCTTGTAGGATTTCTATCAGTTCAGTGTGTATAGCCTTGTAGGATTTTATCAGTTTCATTGTATAGCCTTGTAGGATTTTATCAGTTCAGTGTGATAGCTTGTAGGATTTGTATCATTCAGTGTGTAAAGTCTGTAGGATTTTATAGTTTCATGTGTAAGCCTTGTAGGATTTTATCAGTTTCAGGTGTATAGCCTTGTAGGATTTCTATCAGTTCAGTGTGTATAGCCTTGTAGATTTTATCAGTTTCAGTGTGTATAGCCTTGTAGGATTTGTATCAGTTTCATGTGATAGCCTGTAGATTTGTATCAGTTTCAGTGTGTATAGCCTTGTAGGATTCTATCAGTTTCAGTGTGTATAGCCTTGTAGGATTTTATCAGTTTCAGTGTGTATAGCCTTGTAGGATTTTATCAGTTTAGTGTGAATAGCCTGTAGATTTTATCAGTTCAGTGTGTATAGCCTTGTAGGATTTCTATCATTTCAGTGTGTATAGCCTTGTAGGATTTGTATCAGTTCAGTTGTATAGCTTGTAGGATTTCTATCAGTTTCAGTTTGTATAGCTTGTAGGATTTGTATCAGTTCAGTGTGTAAGCTTGTAGGATTTTATCAGTTTCAGTGTGTATAGTATGTAGGATTTTATCAGTTCAGTGTGTAAGCTTGTAGGATTTTATCAGTTTCAGTGTGTAAGCCTTGTAGGATTTCTATCAGTTCAGTGTGATACCTTGTAGGATTTGTATCAGTTCATGTGTAAAGCTTGTAGGATTTCTATCAGTTCAGTGTGATAGCCTTGTAGAATTTGTATCATTCATTGTGTATAGCCTTGTAGGATTTCTATCAGTTCAGTGTGATAGCCTTGTAGGATTTGATCATTTCAGTGTGTAAGCCTTGTAGGATTTCTATCAGTTTCAGTGTGTATAGCCTTGTAGGATTTGTATCAGTTTCAGTGTGTATAGCCTTGTAGGATTTGTATCAGTTTCAGTGTGTATAGCCTGTAGGATTTGTATCAGTTTCAGTGTGTATAGCCTTGTAGGATTTTATCAGTTTCAGTGTGAATAGCCTTGTATGATTTGTATCAGTTTTCAGTGTGTATAGCCTTGTAGGATTTCTATCAGTTTCAGTGTGTATAGCCTTGTAGGATTTGTATCAGTTCAGTGTGTATAGCCTTGTAGGATTTTATCAGTTTCAGTGTGTATAGCCTTGTAGGATTTGTATCAGTTCAGTTGTATAGCTTGTAGGATTTCTATCAGTTTCAGTTGTATAGCCTTGTAGGATTTTATCAGTTTCAGTGTGTATACCTTGTAGGATTTGTATCAGTTTCAGTGTGTATAGCCCATGTAGGATTTGTATCAGTTTCAGTGTGTATAGCCTTGTAGGATTTTATCAGTTTCAGTGTGTATAGCCTTGTAGGATTTGTATCAGTTTCAGTGTGTATAGTCTGTAGGATTTGTATCAGTTTCAGTGTGTAAAGTCTTGTAGGATTTCTATCAGTTTCAGTGTGTATAGCTTGTAGGATTTTATCAGTTTCAGTGTGTATAGCCTTGTAGGATTTTATCAGTTTCAGTGTGTAAAGTCTTGTAGATTTGTATCACTTCAGTTGTGTATAGCCTTGTAGGATTTTTATCAGTTTCATGTGTATAGCCATGTAGGATTTGTATCAGTTTCAGTGTGTAATAGCCTTGTAGGATTTCTATCAGTTCAGTGTGTATAGCCTTGTAGGATTTTATCAGTTTCAGTGTGTATAGCCTTGTAGGATTTGTATCAGTTTCAGTGTGTAAAGCTTGTAGGAATTTTATCAGTTTCAGTGTGTATAGCCTTGTAGGATTTCGTATCAGTTTCAGTGTGTATAGTCCTTGTAGGATTTGTATCAGTTTCAGTGTGTATAGCCTTGTAGGATTTTATCAGTTTAGTGTGAATAGCCTTGTAGGATTTGTATCAGTTCAGTGTGTATAGCTTGTAGGATTTCTATCAGTTTCATGTGTGTATAGCCTTGTAGGATTTCTATCAGTTTCAGTGTGTATAGCCTTGTAGGATTTGTATCATTCAGTGTGTAAGTCTTGTAGGATTTTATTAGTTTCAGTGTGTATAGCCTTGTAGGATTTGTATCAGTTCAGTGTGTATAGCCTTGTAGATTTGTATCAGTTCAGTGTGTATAGTCATGTAGGATTTGTATCAGTTTCAGTGTGTAAGCTTGTAGGATTTGTATCAGTTTCAGTGTGTATAGTTGTAGATTCTATCAGTTTAGTGTGTATACCTGTAGATTTGTATCAGTTTCAGTGTGTAAGCCTTGTAGGATTTCTATCAGTTTCATGTGTATAGCCTTGTAGGATTTGTATCAGTTTCAGTGTGTATAGTCATGTAGGATTTGTATCAGTTTCAGTGTGTATAGCCTTGTAGGATTTGTATCAGTTTCAGTGTGTATAGCCTTGTAGGATTTGTATCAGTTTCAGTGTGTATAGTCATGTAGGATTTGTATCAGTTTCAGTGTGTATAGCCTTGTAGGATTTGTATCAGTTTCAGTGTGTATAGCCTTGAGATTTGTATCAGTTTCAGTGTGTATAGCCTTGTAGGATTTGTATCAGTTTCAGTGTGTATAGTCCATGTAGGATTTCTATCAGTTTCAGTGTGTATAGCCTTGTAGGATTTGTATCAGTTTCAGTGTGTATAGCCTTGTAGGATTTGTATCAGTTTCAGTGTGTATAGTCATGTAGGATTTCTATCAGTTTCAGTGTGTATAGCCTTGTAGGATTTGTATCAGTTTCAGTGTGTATAGCCCTGTATGATTTGTATCAGTTTCAGTGTGTATAGCCTTGTAGGATTTGTATCAGTTTCAGTGTGTATAGCCTTGTAGGATTTCTATCAGTTTCAGTGTGTATAGTCATGTAGGATTTGTATCAGTTTCAGTGTGTATAGCATGTATGATTTGTATCAGTTTCAATGTGTATAGCATGTATGATTTGTATCAGTTTCAATGTGTATAGCCTTGTAGGCGTACGAACTTTCAAATGAGGCCCCCCCATGCCAAAATATTTTCCACCCAAATTCACATTTTCCCTATTCATTTCGCACACTATAGCTTTGTTGCAATGTTGTATAGTCTGACCTCAGTGGCGTAACTATTTGTTGCCCCATCCTGGTATATATTTGTCCCCCATACTGCCGTTTTTCTGTAATGTATAAAAGAAAATAAACCATTATACTCATCAGGTACTTGCATAGAAGTCATGGAGATCCATATAAGAAGTATAATGGACCCCCACAGTCCTCCATATAATATACTGCACAGCCAATAGTCATCCATGTAGTATAATAAAATGCACCTCCATAGTCATTCATAAAGTATAATGCACAGCCCATTATCCTTGATACAGTATAATGCACCCCATAGTACTTCATAGTAGTAAAATGCACCTCATAGTCCTCCCATAAAGTATTATGCACCCCATAGTCATATATAGTATAATGCTGCAGCCCCATAGCAGTATAAAATGCAGCAGCTTCATAGCAGTATAAAATGCAGCAGCTCCATAGCAGTATAAAATGCAGCGCATGAAAGTGATGTCATACGTTGGCGACATGCGCATTGACGTCAGCTGCTGGTCTGTGATTGGCCAGCGGCTGCTAACTGTTGCCGTGTAGGGGGAATCTCCTGCAGGCCAACAGATTTTAACTTTTGCTGGTGTCGCCGTTGGCGTGCCTTTTTACCTGCCGGGCAGGGCCGATTTTAGGCAAAGTGGGTCCCTAGGCAAATTTTAAAATGGGGCCCCAAATGCTAACATATTGCACATCACACAAGCTGAGTTCAGGCTGCTAAATGAGTGTGATCGACAATATTGAAATTGTTCAACACTTGTTTCCCGGCCACTTTCCACCGTCTGAGAATGAATGATAAGAACAGAACTATCAATATTAGATCAATCTGTCCCCATACAGTATCATGTTATCAGTAGCACAACTGCAGTTTTCACAGGGCGATGTGCTGCTGAGAACAATGATTTTTGTTCAGGCATAAACAATGCAATCACTCGATGAATATGCAGCATTTGCTTGTTTAGTATAATACATCCCATAGTCCTCCATATAATATAATGTGCACCACAGTCCTCCATATTGTAAAATGCACACCCCATAGTCCTCCACATAATATGACATGCCCCATAGTCCTCCATATTGTATAATACACTCCTTAAAGTCCTCCATATAGTATAATACGCTCCCTATAGTCCTCCATATATTAAAATACACTCCTCAGTCCTCCATATAGTATAATAAACTCCTCATAGTCCTCAAATAGTATAATAAACGCCTCATAGCCTGCATATATTAAAATACACTCAGTACTCCATATAGTATAATACACTACGCAGTCCTCCATATAGAATAATACACTCCTCATAGTGCTCCATATAGTATAATGCACCGCCATATTCATCCATGTAGTACAATTCACTTCCCATAGTATAATGCACCCCATAGTTCTTCATATAATATAATGTATTCCCCATAGTCCTCGATACAGTATAATGCAGCCCACATATAGTATAAGGCAGCCACTCCATAGAGCATAATGCAGCGACCCCACAGAGTTTAATGCAACCATCCCAGAGTATAATGCAACCACGCCACAGAATATAATGTAACCCCCTATAGAATATAATGCAGCCCCCCTCATATAGCACTAATGCAGCCCCTCCATAGAATATAGTGCAGCCCCCTCCTCATATAGTAAAATGCAGCCCCCATAGAATATAATGTAGCCCCCTCATAAAGTATAATGAAGTCCCCATACAATATAATCTAGCCCCCATAGAATAGAATGTAGCCCCCTCAAATAGTATAATTTAGCCCCTCAGAGAGTATGATGAAATCACCCCTCATAGAATATAATAAATATAATACAGCCCCCATAGTATATAATGTAGCCCCGAATAGAATATAATACAGTCTGCCTCCCCATAGAATATAATGTAGCCCCCCATAGTATATAACACAGCCACATAGTATATAACACAGCTTCCACATAGAATATAGTATACCCCCATACTATATAACACAGCCTCCCCACAGAATATAATATACCCCCAATAGTATATTACACAGTTCACATAGTATATAGAACAGCCCACATAGTATATAGCGCAGCACACATAGTATATTGCACAGCCCAATATAGTATATTGCACAGCCCACATAGTATATAACAGTGTCCACATAGTATAAACACAGCCCACATAGTATATAACACAGCCCACAAAGTACATAGCACAGCCACATAGTATGTGACACAGCCCACAGTATATAACACAGCTACATAGTATATACACAGCCTCCCCCATAAAATATAATATACCGCCCACATAGTATATAACACAGCCCACATAGTATATAACAGAGCCCACATAGCATATAGCACAGCCACATAGTATATAACACAGCCCACATAGTATATTGCACAGCCCACATAGTACAATGCACAGCCCACATAGTATATAACACAGCCCACATAGTATATATCACAGCACACATAGTATATAACACATCAATATAGTATATAACACAGCCACATAGTATATAGCACAGCCACATAGTAAATAGTACAGCCCACATAGTATATAACAGAGCCTCATAATATAAAACACAGCCAGATAGTATATAGCACAGCCCACTTAGTATATAGCAGAGCCCACATGGTATATACACAGCCCACATAGTATATAACACAGCCACATAGTATATATCACAGCCACATAGTATATATCACAGCCCACATAGTATATATCACAGCCCACATAGTATATAACACATCCACGTAGTATATAACACAGCCACATAGTATATAGCACAGCCACATAGTACATTTCAGAGCTCACATAGTATATAAAACAGCCCACATAGTATATAACAGATCCACGTAGTATATAACACAGCCCACATAGTATATAGCACAGCCCACATGTCTCCCCCCCAGGTATGGCCCCACAGCCACAGACCAGTACTCACTGGTATATCAAAACAAAAAACCACAATCCTCACTTCTCCTCGTGCCCCGCACTGCTCCTGGCTGGCTCCTGTCTCATCAGCTGCAGTCTGCCTGGCACACAGTAGGCGCATGATGATATGACGTCACTGCGCACCCGCAGTGTGGGCAGAGGGAATGATGGGAGAGGGAGGGCCAGCTGATGCTCTCTCCATCATTGCTTTGAACTGTACCGGTAGACGCCGGTATAGTTCAATGCGGTGGCAGTTGGGGCTGGTGGCAGGCGGGCCCCACTGCCCCACAGGGGCGTAATTTCCACAGTCGCAGCTGCCTGCCCCTAACGCCGCGCCTGCTGCCGGGCCCGGTCACAGTGGCGACCACTACGACCGTGGAAGTTACTCCCCTGCTTGTAAGATATATATCAGTTTCAGTATGTATGGTCATGTAGGATTTGTATCAGTTTTAGTGTGTATAGCTTGTAGGATATATATCAGTTTCAGTGTGTATAGCCTTGCAGGATTTACAGTATATCAGTTTTGGTGTGTATAGCCAGCTAATATTCCATGTTAGGCCTCTTTCACACAGTCGTGCGATGTCAGTCAAAATCCGCCAAAGTGTGAAAAAATGGATCCGCCCTTTTTTTTGGTGGATCCGTTTTTTTCCCATTGACTTGCATTAGTGACGGATTTTGACGGATGGTCGTCCGTTTGATTCGTCAAATGACTGATCCGTCAGAATTTTGGTGTCCGTCTATTTTTGAAAATGTACACTGCAACGTTTTTTGTGTGTGTCGAAATGGCGGACTGTGACGGATCCGCCGCGTCCGCTGTTTTGTATAATGGACATCTATGGGTGGCGGATCAGTCTTCATCCGTTTTTGGCAGAATCCGCCAGCTGATCCGTTCTGCTCTGCAGAAAGTGCTGAAAACCCATTCTGGAGTCTCTCTCTCTCTCCTGTTCCAGCCATATGAAGCGTCTATTTCTGGGTTCAAAAGTTCATAATGGATCCGTCTGAAAATGGATCCATTGCATCCGTTTTTGCAATTTTACGACGGATCCGTTTTTTCACCCTTTGGCGGATTTTAACTGACGTCGAACGACTGAAGTGTGAAAGAGGCCTTAGTAGTAAATTCATCCCTTTACATTATTAATCTTTCTGGATGATGTTACTTCAGTGTGTATTTTTCTTGCAGGCATATTTGAAACAAACATTGGAGTTACAAGATGTAAAAATATATTTCTTATATACCTTTACCAGTCATCCATTGCTAAGGTCACATTAATAAACATTTACAATTTACGTAGTTTATTTTTCCAAAGTCGTATGCAAATATCACGGTATGAACACATCATATAGAGGGGATGAGTTGCCTCCTCCTCAGATACATAATGGTGTAGAACTGTTCTAAATGACAAGTTGAAGGCAAGATTCCATTAGGAAAAAACATGAACAAATAAATATATTCTAATGGTTTTTGCTGACATTTAGACCAGAAAAAAGCATTAGAAAGCCACATTTACCCAGAAATCAGTAACATAGACAATCATTTTGAAAATAGTTTTGGCTTTACTAAATTAAGGGTTAGAGCCTGTAAAATATATGACTGTAAGATCCTTCCTTCCAGGCTTACATTTGTATAACAGCAGTGGTGTATAAGTTCCCAGTTTCTCCACGGCTCTGATTTTAGTCCCTGCTGCGCCTTAAAAGCTTACTCCTAATTAGAAAGCACATGCATTGTGCAATGAAACCCAGCAGGTGAATCAGCGAGTTAGTTTTTCTTATAACAGATGGTCTAAGATCTAAATTCATGCAAATACATAGGAAATTTTTAAAGCCCATCTCTGGTAGATTTTCAGCTTACTTAGATCACATGAATGCTTAATATTAGTCCATGTGCTTAGGTTACCAAAAGTCAATGATAAAAAGCAACTCGGTCATTCAGAGGCCAGGTTTTAACCCCAAAAAATGTTTTGTTTTCAGGTTCCCAACATATTTTATTATGTAAAACATTTGTCCCAAAAATACTGTTGGTTGGCGGAACGCACCAAATGAAATATATATAATAATAAGGTGCGTTCGCAACCCGGGGTCCACCGTGCAGAGATGGAACCTGCTGCTAAGCAATGGCGGAACAAGGCGGTGGTTGAACGCCGACAACACGCGGGTTAGGTGTCACCCGGTATGAACAGTGGCAAACTCTGTTGCTTCACAGAGCTGCAGCAACAAAATAATAAAACGCTGTTCCCTGTTACATGTCACAGGACACAGCTGATATGGCGCGAGTGAGGTCTCTAGGCTCAACACCTAGAATGTGGGGACTTGAGTCTGACCGGACCCACAATGCGCACGGCATCACAAAGGCAATGCCATTACTTGGCGCTGAGTGGTAGCAAAATACAGCTAACTAAGGTGCACCAGAATTTGGCGCAAAACAAGAGCAACAGCTCAACTGACCGCAGAGGGGTACCAAAAATGTGTGCCAGAGCACGTGGATTGACTGTGCCCTGTGAACAGCCCGGGCTAAGCAGCACACGTGGCCGAGACAGGCGCTAGGTGAAGACGAGTAAAAACCTGCCTGACTAGGGAAGAATAGGCGATCATACACGCCGTCAGTGCGGCAGGTTCTTGGCCCAAACACCCATGCATACACAGAGAGGTAGCTTATCCACTAGCTCACACATACCTCATGGATTATACTAGCACATGGCCGTGCAATCCTTTTATAACAGTAACCTTCCAGGACCTTGCTGATTGCCCAATCCGAACTGCTTGAGGACCTGAGAATGTGACCTCCAACCACCAATGAGCGGTCATCTCACAGGCATGCTCAGATGGAGAAAAGCAGGACTTAGTCCCAGGAACATCTGCTTGCCACTGACTAATGCTGGTTGCTATAGCTGAACCTGGGGCAGCAACAGCAGCAACCAAACACATAGCATTAGCCTGAGCAAGATGCTGGGACCGACGTCTCCGCTGAGCAGGATCCTCTACGGCTGAAGAAGAATGGGAGACCACAGAGGACATGACTCGAGATTCCTCCTGTGCAGCGGTGGGATCTCGACGCCTAACAAATAGTCTTATAAAAACAAGACCTTTGCTGCCGTTGTTAGGCTAAGGTCACATGAGCGAGCGTATGAAAAAATGGTCAGATTTTCATCCAAAAAAAACAGACTTTTTCATCTGTATGGCATCCATTTTTATAGATCAACAGTTGTTAAAAAATGCAAGACCAAATACAGCATTATAAGTTTAAGAATTACAATGTATCTCTAAAAATCGGCTGGCATGGCATTGATCCATATGGGAGTCAATTTTTTTTGCACGTCCATAGACTTGAATTAGGCGAATCTCATCTGAAGTATGGCACAAAGTAGGGCATATAGTGATAATTTGGCATCAGAATTAGAATAAACGGGTTAATTCTGCAATGTTGGTATGAAACAAGGATAAGACGAACGATATCCAGGAATGTGGTTTATCAGTCAATGTGTTTTGAAGTTCCAAAACTCTTCACCAGGGCAAACCACAGGGTCTTCCACTGCGCTTCCATAGATTAGAGTTAGGCGAGTCTCATCCGAAGCATGGTACAAAGAATTTCACATTGTGATATTTTGTCATCAGAATTGGAATAAAAGGATTAATTCTGCGCCGCCAGTATGAAAGATGTAAAAGAAGAACGATATCCAGGAATGTGAGTTATTAGTAAATGCATTTCGAAGTTCCAAACTTCTTCACCAGGACAAACCACAGTGTCTTCCACCGCGCTTCCAAAGATTACAATTAGGCGAGTCTCACTCAAAATATGACACAGAGTGGTACATATTAAAAAAAAATTTTCATCAAAATTGGAATAAAAGGTTAAATTCTGCACTGTGGGTATAAGAAGAACGATATCCAGGAATGCGGTTTATTAGTCAACGCTGCCGGTATGAAAGATGGAAAAGAACGACATTCAGGAATGCAGTTTATTAGTCAATTGTGCCTGTATGAAAGAAAGAAAAGAAGAATGATATTCAGGAATGCGATTTAGTAGCCAACGCATTTCAAAGTTCCAAACGTCTTCATCAGGACAAACCACAGTGTCTTCCATCGCACTTCCATACATTAGAATTAGGCGAGTTTCATCCGCAATATGGCACAGAGTGGCGCATGTTGCAATTTTTTTTCAAGCACAGATTCAGTCCACAAAAAAAAGGAACAAAACTATAACATTGGTCCAAGTCAGTTTGTTACGCGGTGTGTGCACATAGCCTATTGGTTACAATCTAATGTTGATTAACATTCCAACAGTGACCTTTGATTAAAAGACTTGTCTGCTGTGAATTATCACTTCATTTTATAATGATCACTGTTATGATATGGTAGCCGAGGAGGACTGTAACAAAAGTAGCCAAGGCAGCCAGTCACCCAGAGTGGTTGGTAACTAATGGATTGCAGACCCCTAAACTAACCGCACAACTAGAAGCAGCCGTGGGACGTACCTACGGTGACCTAGACGCCTCGACACAGATGGAGAGTTAGCTAAGCCTAAAGAGAGAAAGGGGAAAGCTAACTGCCCCGGAGTAATGCCCCAAAGGAATAGTATACACAAAAAAACCCACAGGCAAATGAGCCGATTGGTACAGTGGCAAAAGTCCCAAATAGGGAGAGAAAGACACCTGCTCCGATTAGACATGTGTGGCAGGAGAAAACAAAAGAGCAAATAGGTGAAAAAGTGTGGGTTAATTTCCCTGTGGTACATTCTGGTTCTACCCTGTTCTGTCTCTCTATATTATGGATTGTGATACTTTTTATATGATGTATTCTGTTGAATAAAGATTGATTACATTTTTCACCTATTTGCTCTTTTGTTTTCTCCTGCCACACCCCCAAAGGAATAGGTAGCCCCCACACATATAATTGGCGGTGAGACAAGATGAAATACAAACACAGGCAGAAAACAGAGTAAGCAAACGCTGGGGCCCAAAACTGTCTAGATAGGACAGAAAAAAAAATACTTTCTGCAATCCAGCAAAACCCTAGGAAAAGTTCCAACATTTCTGATTCCAAAAAATACTCAGACCACATGATCTCTCCCCGCTATATCAGTTCTCTGGTGTGAACAGCTAGCAAGCCAGCAGCCACTGAAATAACAGGGACTGAACAAATGAACCGATAACTGAAAACAGAGATCAGCGCAGGCCCCAGCAGGGGACCCGGCTGACCTAACTTAGAAGGCAGAAAAACAAAAGAAAACAAAACCACAGAAACAAGCAAGAAATAGCTTATCTGAAAGTTGCAGGAGACCGAAGCAGGCTGACTTCCAAATTGAACCAGGAAGAGACAACTAATCACCGGCGAGGATCATGGGAAAGTTGCTCCCTTAAATCTCCCCAGTCATGATCCCCAGATTGCCAATCGTCAGCAGCTGAACCCTCAGCTGAAAGGTCTCTGTCAGTCAAGACAGCTTCATAAATATCAACAGCCACCAGAGGGAGCCCCAACTCAGAATCCAGAGAATTCACAACAGATCACGCTGTGTCACTGCTTGGACCCGTAGTGATCTACTGTGATCTATGCGGGAACAAAAGATCCATATACATACAGTGCCACCACATGAGAAATGAAGCATATAGATTAGTGAAGTATCCATGTAAGCACGACTATGCCTGCTCCGCCGGTGTAATGAAAGCTCTTTGTAGCTGCTCTGCCTAACAGTTGAGGGTTCTGATTTAGAAATTCACCTCTAATAGCTTAACCCCTTCTTTGTCAGTGCTTTTTTGATATTTTACAACTCTGGCAGCTGTGGTACACCAAAGGGGGTCTTGCTGGATGGGAGATATATTTCTTCCAGCAGACTAAAGTTTGGTCAGGATTTTCCCTGATCACAAGGACCTGTGATGAGGTCATAGTCACGTGATCAGGTCAGCTGATGTGTACCTCACCTGAGGGTGTGGACTAGGCCTATTTAACAAGGAGCTGTTGTAGTATGTGGGTGTGGAAGGAAGGAGTTTGGGCTGGAGTCAGCCTGGAAGAAGTGATTTCTGTTACAGTGTGTCAGTGTGCACCAGGAAGCAAGTACCAGACCACCCAGAATGGCACCTGGCGTCTCTGCTGGCCTGCAGCCGCTTAGTTAAGCCCGTCCCAACAAGGGTGAGTCTGGGACCAGTGGTTCTCCAAACTGGAGTATGTTATGTTCTATTTTTGATTTTTGTTATCTGGACTTTTGAACCCATTATTAAAACCACTGAACTTTGAATTGAAAGTCTGTGTGTTACCTCATTACTGCGGCCCGGCCCCTGCCTACCAGAGCGGATCCCTACACAGCCCAGGACAATTTTTGCACTTTTTACGAGTGCAAATAAAACCTAAGAATACAAAATAAAATATTGATAATAAAGCTCCATAGCAATATATTTTTAGGAAGCAAACACCTAGTACACTGTCAGCACTGTAAAGAGAATGGTCACCATGAAATTGCAGTCTGGTCTTCAGGCACCATGTTATAGAGCAGGGGAGAGGAGTAGATAGATATTTAGTTTTATGAGAGATGATTCAGTGTAACCTGTGATTTAGTCATTTAAACCTCTGCTTTTGGGGGCTTTTTGATCCAGTAGGCGGTCCAATCAGTGATTGACAGTTATGTCTCTATGCACACTTATATAAAGAGCCACCCACCGGACCCAAAATCCTAGAAAGAGCAGAGGTTTAAATTACTAAAACCAGCTAAAGTCTCATTCAGACCTCAGTATTCTTTACATATGAGAAAAACGGATCGATGAATCTGATCAGACTTTGATCCGAGTGTCATGAGTTTTTTTCGTATGTGGAAAGAAAAAAATTTTCCCATCTTCTCCTTTGTGACAGTCCGTGAAAATCATCCGAGTGCAGTTCCGATTTTGTCACAAACCCATAGACTTACAGTGATGATTTTGCTCCTATGCTCAGATCAAAAATTGGACATGTCACCAATATTTTTCAATCAATTGGTCCGAGGCAAAATTCTAATATGTGCACAGCCCCATAGAAAATCACTGATGCAAGTGTCATCCGTGAAAACCATGGATAGCGCTCGTCCGAAAAAATCAGTAGTATAAACAAGCCCTAGTGCTGTATCTCATCTCATAAAAATATACATCAATCTACTCCACTCCCCCACCTCTATAACATGCTGCCTGCAGACCGGACTGCATCTCCAGGGTGACAGGGTCCCCTTAAACATGCAGGTACCTTTATTCAATTTTGCATCAGAGTAAACATTTTTGGAATAAAAATGCATACAAATTCATGTAAGTGGCAAAAAGTGTCACCCAAACAGAAAAGTGCAAATTACAGGAAATTACAAACGCCACGCCTCATTAACATGTGCAGAGTCCACATATGCTACTTAAGGCTATGTCTACATTTTATACATCGTTTAAGAAAAGCATCAGAACTGAAGAAACCAAAAATATGTTTTTACAACATCTTGGTTCCTACGGTCGAACAACATTGATGGTCACCTCGTGGATCTTATCCTGACTTTACTTGACTTTGTCTTGAGACACAATAATTTTTAATGGAAACATCTACCCCCAACAACAAGGAACAGCCCTTGGTGCCTTGTGTGCCCCCTCTTACACAAATTTATTCTTGGTGCCTAGTAAAAGAAGATTTTCTTAGAGGATAATATCATTGACATGGGTAAAGTGCACAACTGGATGACATATATAGTTAATATCCTGTTCGTCTGGGAGGGTACTACAAATGAATTAGGGTGTCTCATGCAAATCTTGAATGCCAATGACCTTAATGTGAATCTTACTTTTAAATCTGGCAGGAGCCTTGAATTCCTTCATATATGGATTGAGGCCTCAAAGGACGGTACCATACATACGGATGTATATAGAAAACCTACTGCTACAAATTCATATATAATAGCGGAAGGGGGATTAGGCTCGGTGTTCGAGGTCTAAATGGGGTAGGTGGCGAAATTGATGCCACTTTATTGGTTTCTGCCACTAATTTTTGGAAATGTGTACACTCTAAGTTGGGTGTCCATTTGCTGGGTTAGCTGTAGTGGAAAATGCGTCAGTCCCTACTATACTATTTCTACTCTCTTGAAATTAATACCACTTTGTTGGTTTCCAACTAATTTTTGGAAATGTGTGCACTCGTGGTTGGGTGTACATCTGCTGGTTTGGCTGTAGTGGAAGAGATGTTGCTCCCCATTAGACTATTTTTACTCTTGTGAAATTGATGCCACTTTGGTGGTGTCTGCCACTAATTGTTTGAAATGTGAGCACTCCTGGTTGGGTGTTCAACTGTCCATCTGTTGTATTGGGTGTACTGGAAGACCTGTCGGTCCCTATTATACTATTTCTACTGTGGTGAAATTGATGCCACTTTGTTGGTGTTTGCCACTAATTTTTGGAAATGTGAACATTCCTGTTTGGGTGTCCGTCTGCTATATTGTGTGTAGTGGACGATGTGTCAGTCCCTATTATACTATTTCTGCTGTGGTGAAATTGATGCAAATTTGCTGGTGTCTGCCACTAACTTTTGGAAATGTTAACAATCCTGGTTGGGTGTCCATCTGCTGGATTGGGTGTAGTGGAAGATTTGTCGGTCCCTATTATACTATTTCTACTGTGGAGAAATTGATGACACTTTGATGGTGTCTGCCAATACATTTTTGGAAATGTGTAGACTCCTAGTTGAGTCTCCTTCATGTGTGTTGCCTGTAGCAATAGGCCTCCGAGACCGGCAGTCCTCCACGCTCATTGAGTCAACTACCCGTGTTGTTATTCTTACATTTTTCTGACAATAGCAATCAATGAAACTGATATTTGTGACATCTGAGTGTGGCTGAGCATCAATTTCAAATTGTTTTTATCACTTATATAGTGCCAATAATTCAACATTCGCTTTACAGACTTTTACTGACATTACTGCCACTGTCACCATTGGGACTTACAATTGAAATTTAATATCTGTATGTCTTTGGAGTGTGGGTAGAAAAATAAGTACCTGGAGGAAACCTTTGCATACACGGTTAGAACATACAAACTCTTTGCAGATGCTGTCCTTGGTGGGGTTGGAGCACAGGACTCCAGCGCTGCAAGGCTGCTAATGTTTTTGCATTGATTGCATTGACGACTCAACGTTTCTGTGGTTGGAAGCTTATTACTGTGATGCAAACTGTGTGCGTCACTGCTGTCTTGGGAAAACCACTGTCAAGAGTGTCTTCAAGCAAATTTTGACACTGCAGAATGGGCGCGTCTCTTATTCAGGTACTTTTGTATCATGGATAGAGCACACTAGCACCCAGTAATCAGCACTATTTCGAATCATAACTATACGGGTAACAATCATGTTGCAGATAGCGCTGCAAGAAGGCGCACATGTTTCGGTCTCTTTCATGAGGTTCAACTCCACAGTGTGTTAGTGGCGGGATAACACTCAAGCTTTCTTCCTCCATCCCCTTGTGGTAACCATGGACAACAGAGAGGGAATCATTATCCTCTTCATCTCCTAACTTGTGCACGTCCATCACCTCTTCCTTCTCATCCTTTTCATGGTCCTTCTTGATTTGTTCCTCCCATGGCAACCGCCTGTGAGACAACAGACCTGAACTTAGAGATATTGTTAACCCTAAAGGCATCCTCATCTGCTTCCTCGTCTTCCCCCGGGACCACCACCACCTCCTCACCCAGACTTTTTAAAGTGTGGTCTAGCATTTAGATGACAGTAATAGTGATGCTGATGATGGCATTGTCACCACTAACCATCTTAGCAGCCATTTTGAAAACATGCAGAAGGGTGCAGCGGTCATTCATCTGTTTCCGCTACGCAAGTGTGAATTGCACCACATCCGTACTGTGATGTGCCAGGCTATGCAAAATGTCATACTGCACCAGGTCTCAGCGCTACTGCCACAGTCGCTGCAACATGTGCAGAGCTGAATTCCATGGTGTGTTCACTTCACATATCAATCGGTAACCAGTAGTCCAAAAGATCTCTATGCCAACTTAAGTGGAATGGTGAAAGTGAACACACAACGACAGTGTATTCTACAGCAGTGCATCCATGCTGGAACAGTGGTGTAGGAATTGTTGTACCATGAGGTTGAGGATGCAAGCCATGCAAGGCATGTGTGTAAGGTTGGCCCGGCGTAGGGCCGCCACCAGGTTTGCATTGTTATCGCACACGACCTTCACTGGCTCCAGGTTGAGTGTAGGCAGCCATTGCTCAACTTCAGCATGAATAGCTGTCCACAACTGTTGATCTGTATGACTGCGATCTCCAAAGCATATTAATTTAAACACTGCCTGATTGCGATGAGCCGTGGCTGCACAGTACAGAATTGGGGGATTCCCTCTGCAGTGTTGTAATGTCTGTTTCATTAAGGCAGAGGTTGAGGGTACAGATGGAGGCCCTAAAGGAGGTGGAGGAGGCAGTAGCATTGAAAGAAGTATTAAATACAGAGGTTTGTTCCGCAAGCCCTGGGGATTCAAAGACTTGGTGTCCAGAGACACCTTGCAGTCTAGTGCTTTAAGTCTCCATCCCCTGGTGTGTAGTAGTTTAGTTCTCCAACTCAAGCTGTTTAGTAGTTTAGTTCTCCAACCCCTGTTGTCTACTAGTTTAGTTCTCCACGTTCTGGTGTGTATTTGTTTAGTTCTGCAATCATATAAGTTTAATAATTTAGTTCTCCAACCCCTGTTGTCTTTTATTTTAATTATCCATCGTATGTTGCGTAGTGGTTTAGTTCTACAACCCTAGCTGTTTAGTAGTTTAGTTCTCCAACCCCTGTTGTCTAGCAGTTCAGTTATCCATCTTATGGTGTGTATTTGTGTAGTTCTGCAATCATAGCTGTTTAGTAGTTTAGTCCTCCAACCCCTGTCGTCTACTAGTTTAGGTATCCATTGTATTTTTTGTAGTGGTTTAGTTCTATAACCCTAGCTGTTTAGTAGGTTAGTTCTCCAACCTCTGTTGTCTAGTAGTTTAGTTATCCATCTTATGGTGTGTAGTGGTTTATTTTTCCATCCCAAAGCACCCTACAAGACTTGAGGATTGCAAAACTTATGGAGCAGCCCCTTCCCTGACTGCCCCTACAGCTACCAGTCACCCAGTGCCCAGTGATCTAGCTGTAACTCACCTGCCCATGCTTGCTCATCCAGGTGTCATTGTTGAAATGCACCCTGGCAGACATAGAATTTTTCAGGGAACGGTTGATGTTGTCTGCGACTTGTTACTGTAGAGCAGGCACATCTTTCTTAGAGAAGTAATGGTGACTGGGCAACTGGTATTAGGGGGACTGCGACAGCCACCAACTTTCGGAAACTGTCTGTATCCCTAAGGCGTAAAGGCTGCATTTCCATGGCCAACAGATTGGAGTGGCCTTGCAATAATCACAGAGATCTCAGGCCATGAGTCATACAGAAACAAGCGCTGTGATCTCAGTAGCGAATAGCTCTCAGCTGGCCCCTCTCGTCCAGACAATGACACGATAGAGCCACAAATCATCCGAAGGAGGCCGCAGGCTGTTCATAATAATTAGTTCTCGGAAAAGCGATGGTGAGCGTACAGCTTATCCACGTCCAGATTACAACAAATGGAATATGCATATATCCCGCTGTACGATCACTGCTAACTCCATGATAACCCTACACTCCTCTCAGCCAACAACAATCCTGTTTTTAACCCAATAAATAAATGCAGGCTGATTGGATGCCATTCTTCTTTTGAGGTTCACACCATCAGGGTGTTTCATCCCCTCTCCCTCAGAGTAGCAGTCATATATCGGACCCCAGGCTCATCCACCCACTTCCTTGACCACTTTTATGCGTTGCGGCCACACTTCATGTCCTCTGAATTGACAACCCTTATCCTGGGAGACTTCTACACAGCTCCACCTCCCCAACTGCATCTTAGCTTCTATCTCTAGCCAATTCTCGTGGCCTCTCACAACTTTCAAACTCTGAGACACACAA
>JARQOD010000008.1:160748254-160776671 GCA_033576555.1 Oophaga sylvatica
TTTTGGAAATGTGTAGACTCCTAGTTGAGTCTCCTTCATGTGTTGCCTGTAGCAATAGGCCTCCGAGACCGGCAGTCCTCCACGCTCATTGAGTCAACTACCCTGTTGTTATTCTTACATTTTTCTGACAATAGCAATCAATGAAACTGATATTTGTGACATCTGAGTGTGGCTGAGCATCAATTTCAAATTGTTTTTATCACTTATATAGTGCCAATAATTCAACATTTCGCTTTACAGACTTTTACTGAAATTACTGCCACGTCACCATTGGGACTTACAATTGAAAATTTAATATCTGTATGTCTTTGGAGTGTGGGTAGAAAAATAAGTACCTGGAGGAAACCTTTGCATACACGGTTAGAACATACAAACTCTTGCAGATGCTGTCCCTTGGTGGGTTGGAGCACGGACTCCAGCGCTGCAAGGCGCTAGTTTTGCATGGATTGCATTGACGACTCAACGTTTCTGTGGTTGGAAGCTTATTACTGTGATGCAAACTGTGTGCGTCACTGCGTCTGGGGGAAAACCACTGTCAAGAGTGTCCTTCAAGCAAATTTTGACACTGCAGAATGGGGCGCGTCTCTTATTCAGGTACTTTTGTATCATGGATAGAGCACACTAGCACCCGTAATCAGCACTATTTCGAATCATAAAAAGGGTAACAATCATGTTGCAGATAGCGCTGCAAAAAGGCGCACATGTTTCGGTCCCTCTTTCATGAGGTTCAAACTCCACAGTGTGTTAGTGGCGGGATAACACTCAAGCTTTCTTCCTCCATCCCTGTGGTAACCATGGACAACAGAGAGGGAATCATATCCTCTTCATCTCCTAACTTGTGCACGTCCATCACCTCTTCCTTCTCATACCTTTTCATGGTCCTTCTTGATTTGTTCCTCCCATGGCAACCGCCTGTGAGACAACAGACCTAACTTAGAGATATTGTTAACCCTAAAGGCATCCTCATCTGCTTCCTCGTCTTCCCCGGGACCACCACCACCTCCTCACCCAGACTTTTTTAAGTGTGGTCTAGCATTTAGATGACAGTAATAGTGGATGCTGATGATGGCATTGTCACCTAACCATCTTAGCAGCCATTTTGAAAACATGCAGAAGGGTGCAGCGGTCATTCATCTGTTTCCGCTACGCAAGTGTGAATTGCACCACATCCGTCTGTGATGTGCCAGGCTATCAAAATGTCATACTGCACCAGGTCTCAGCGCTACTGCCACAGTCGCTGGAACATGTGCAGAGCTGAATTCCATGGGTTGTTCACTTCACATATCAATCGGTAACCAGTAGCCCCAAAGATCTCTATGCCAACTTAAGTGGAATGGTGAAAGTGAACACACAACGACAGTGTATTCTACAGCAGTGCATCCATGCTGGAACAGTGGTGTAGGAATTGTTGTACCATAGGTTGAGGATGCAAGCCATGCAAGGCATGTGTGTAAGGTTGGCCCGGCGTAGGCCGCCACCAGGTTTGCATTGTTATCGCACACGACCTTCACTGGCTCCAGGTTGAGTGTAGGCAAGCCATTGCTCAACTTCAGCATGAATAGCTGTCCACAACTGTTGATCTGTATGACTGCGATCTCCAAAGCATATTAATTTAAACACTGCCTGATTGCGATGAGCCGTGGCTGCACGTACAGAATTGGGGGATTCCCTCTGCAGTGTTGTAATGTCTGGTTTCATTAAGGCAGAGGTTGAGGGTACAGATGGAGGCCCTAAAGGAGGTGGAGGAGGCAGTAGCATTGAAAGAAGTATTAAATACAGAGGTTTGTTCCGCAAGCCCTGGGGATTCAAAGACTTGGTGTCCAGAGACACCTTGCAGTCTAGTGCTTTAAGTCTCCATCCCCTGGTGTGTTTAGTTTTTTCTCCAACTCAAGCTGTTTAGTAGTTTAGTTCTCCAACCCCTGTTGTCTACTAGTTTAGTTCTCCACGTTTCTGGTGTGTATTTGTTTAGTCTGCAATCAATATAAGTTAATAATTTAGTTCTCCAACCCCTGTTGTCTTTTATTTTAATTATCCATCGAATGTTGCGTAGTGGTTTAGTTCTACAACCCTAGCTGTTTAGTAGGTTAGTTCTCCAACCCCTGTTGTCTAGCAGTTCAGTTATCCACTATGGTGTGTAATTTTGTTAGTTCTGCAACATAGCTGTTTAGTAGTTTAGTCCTCCCAACCCCTGTCGTCTACTAGTTTAGGTATCCATTGTATTTTTTGTAAGTGGTTTAGTTCTATAACCCTAGCTGTTAGTAGGTTAGTTCTCCAACCTCTGTTGTCTAGTAGTTTAGTTATCCATCTTATGGTGTGTAGTGGTTTATTTTTCCCATCCCAAAGCACCCTACAAGACTTGAGGATTGCAAAACTTATGGAGCAGCCCCTTCCCTGACTGCCCCTACAGCTACCAGTCACCCAGTGCCCAGTGATCTAGCTGTAACTCACCTGCCCATGCTTGCTCATTCAGGTGTCATTGTTGAAATGCACCCTGGCAGACATAGAATTTTTTCAGGGACGGTTGATGTTGTCTGCGACTTGTTACTGTAGAGCAGGCACATCTTTCTTAGAGAAGTAATGGTGACTGGGCAACTGGTATTAGGGGGACTGCGACAGCCACCAACTTCGGAAACTGTCTGTATCCCTAAGGCGAAAGGCCTGCATTTCCATGGCCAACGATTGGAGTGGCCTTGCAATAATCACAGAGATCTCAGGCCATGAGTCATACAGAAACAACGCTGTGATCCTCAGTAGGAATTAGCTCTCAGCTGGCCCCTCTCGCCAGACAATGACACGATAGAGCCACAAATCATCCGAAGGAGGCCGAGGCTGTCTAATAATTAGTTCTCGAAAAAGCGATGGTGAGCGTACAGCTTATCCACGTCCAGATTACAACAATGGAATATGCATATATCCCGCTGTACGATCACTGCTAACTCCATGATAACCTACACTCCCTCAGCCAACAACAATCCTGTTTTAACCCAAAAAATAAATGCAGGCTGATTGGATGCCATTCTTCTTTTGAGGTTCACCCATCAGGGTGTTTCTCCCCCTCCCTCAGAGTAGCAGTCATATATCGGACCCCAGGCTCATCCACCCCACTTCCTTGACCACTTTTATGCGTTGCGGCCACACTTCATGTCCTCTGAATTGCAACCCTTATCCGGGAGACTTCTACAACAGCCCACCTCCCCAACGCATCTTAGCTTCTATCTCTAGCCAATTCTCGTGGCCTCCACAACTTTTCAAACTCTGAGACACACAAAGACATGTAACACCCCCGATCTGCTTTGTCGGTTCAATTTAATCTCCTACCTAATGACTCACCTCTTACCCCTTTGTCCCCCATGAAACTAGGAGTATAACCACAATTTTAGACAATTTTAGGTGCTCCTTAAAAACACATGTGTTAAGGGTGGGCCTATCACGTTCCCTAATCAAAGTCCTTTCTATATATATAGCTATTCTCTACTTATTGAACATATTTCACCATCAAACTCAACCGTACCCAAAAGGCTCATGCAGCCTTTTATCTACCCCCCCATTTCCTCAAGGGTTGTACCATCATTGGTAAATAAGTACCTGTAATGGTGTCCACCCCCACCTCATTGTAAATTGTAAGCTCTGAAAAGCAGGTCGTCATTTATTTTTGCTTGAAACGTTTGATTATCTTCAACTTGGTAACTTTTGGACTGTTTTATATGAACAGCTGACTCGTAAAGCTATGCAAATGTGTTTGTGATATATAAATAAAGTTTATTATTAGTATAGATGAAGATGGTGAAATTCAAACTGTTAATGTGCCATGTGTAGGAGTAGAAGAATCTTTTATGTGAGCACAACGCACAAACGAGGGTTTGCTACTGTGCAACACAGAGTGGAGTAGGGTGAACACAAACAAGCTGCTGGACTGTGAGAGAGGTGGCAGATGGGGTTGTTAGGGGTGGATTGAGAAAGAGGGGTGTGCTGGTATGTAAGATCACCAAAAACAGGCAGTCCAATTCTGTATCAGCAGCAGGCTATCAATCACCCCAAAAGTAGGGGGCAAACAAGTGGAGGTTCTTCGGCCGGAGACCTGTGTGCCAACACTTCCATGGTGAGAGAGGAGGAAAATCAGAAGATGCGATTGATGGGGTGGACGGTGGTTGGCGAGACCCGCATGTCTGCATTTTAGCACAAGACATTCCCAGATTAATGCTGGGATCACGCAGGTGGCAGTCATGCATGTGTTACTGAAATTATTTTATTTTTTTACTCTACTCGGTTTGTTTTTAAAAAAGTTGACAGATAAAATTATTTTTAAGATTTTTGCCAATATGAAAAAAGACCCAAGCTAGGCAACTGCAGAACCGCAAATTCTGATGTCCATTACCAGAGTTGGGACTCAGGATGCCTTGGTTGTCAGGGTTGCATAACTCTGGTTCTGGTAACCTCCTCATCTTCCTCTTCCTCCTCTGCGAGCTACTCAGCGCAGCCTCTGGGTTTTCACCAAGTGTGATCTACTACCTCATCATCATCCCCTCTGTCTCCCATTTCCTCACCCGGAGAGTCACCCTCCTCCTCTTACTGCCTTGACAGCACGTACAGCCCATGGGCACCTCAAATATCTGAGTATCGTCACAAATGGATCACCTTCACTCAACGGGGTTAACGTCTGTTGAAGAGGTTTGGTTTATGCTCAGACAAAACTTTGCCCGGCCATGAGATCTAAGTCAGAAAGAATTTGGCCATCGGTGCAGATGATTTCCTCCTCTTGACTCTGTGAATATTTAGAGCAGACCTCTGATACCCATGGAATAGAATGTGTGAACAGCTCTACAGAATGGCCCATTGTGGTTCCCCAACAGTCAGTTGGGCGCTGGAGAGTTGTGTGTGGGGAAAACAATGTTAATTGGGGTGCCACCACTGAGGACTGTACTGTGTGTGATGTTAAGGTGAAGGAAGGAGCAGAGGCCACTGGATGCAGCGCTTGCAATCTACTGAGCACATGTTCTCTCTGGCCCTCATTACACAGCAACCATTGTACAAGCTGCCAAAGAAAGGAGCGGAGTTGATGTCCAGAACAGAAGTTGTAAAAATGCTGCACAAATTCTGACTGCAGCAAAACAAACCAACTTCTCATTCCTCTTTATATCTCACAACCCTAAACAGCTATTCAGTACTTTCAATTCTTTCCTGTGTCCACCAGTTCCCTCTCCCTCTCCCTCAATCCAGCTGAATACTTTGCCTCACCAACTGTGAATTTTACACAATAATGTCCCACCTCATTCCAAACTATGCAAATCTTCATCACAAGCATAGCCCACCTCTTCAACCTGTCGCTAACAACTGGTATTTCCATCCTATTGAACATAATCTCGATTACACCCATCTCAAAAAGCCCATCCTTGACCCATTCTCTGTGTCTACCTATCGCCCCATATCATTTCTCCCGTATGCCACCAAACTACTGGGAACAAAATGTCTATTTTGAACTGTCCTCCCACCTCTCCTCTTGCTCCCTCTTTGACCGTGTACATCTGACTTCAGACGGTGCGCCATTCCACTGAAACTGCCCTGACTAAAGTCACCAATGACTTACTAACCGTCAAAATGAAAGCGACGTGAGTTTATCCCTGCCCTCCTGGACCTGGCATCTGTCTTTGACACAGTGGACTATTTCCTCTTACTACAGACTTTCTGAATTCTGATCTGTTGACATAACAGACTTGGGCCCTTTGTTGGATCTCCTTGTACCTAACAGACAGGACATTCAGTGTCTCCCACTCACACACCACCTCCTCATCTTGCCCCCTATGTGTCGGTGTCCACCAAGGTTCAGTTGTAGGACCAGGAACTATGCTTAGGGGCGCACTCGCGTGCTCCCTCCCCTTAAAGGGACCGTCCGCATCAACCTAAGGTATTCCCAACCTATAGCTGGGGCAACACCTTCTACTTAAGGCTTCTCCTCCAATATGGAGGTGCCTGAGCTATGTTGTTAATTTGTCTTACAGTTGCTGGTTGTCAGGTTCCCCAGGTCCTTCTGTCTGCTTGTCTACCCTGTACCTGTATGCCCCGTCTGCTCGTACTTGTCTGCGCTGTTCTGTCCGTCCATCGTCCATCAGTCAGTCCAGATCGCAAAAATCCCGGAAAATATCTTTCATGAAAGATTGGAGGACGGATGGGCATTAGTGAGCCCAAAAGGCATCACTAGGTACTCAAAATGCCCCTCAGGGGTATTAAACGCCGTCTTCCATTCATCACCGTGCTCAAAGCGAATAAGATTAACGCCCCCTAAGGTCAAGCTTGGTAAACCAACTAGCATCTTTCACTCTGGAGAATAAATCGTAAATCAGGGGTAATGGATACTGATATTAACAGTGATTTTATTAAGGAGACGTAGTCCTACATGGCTCATGAACCATCCTTCTTGGCCACAAAGAAAAAACCGGCACCTAAGGTGAAGAGGAACGGTCTAATATGACCCTTCTCCAATGACTCTTTAACCCCTTCCCGCCTTTGACACAGCGTATAGTCATGAAAGTCGGTGCCAATCCGACCTATGACGCATTACCCTGTGTCATGAAGTATCGCGTTCCTGCGGGCCGGGTGACTGGGGTTGCTGAAAAGTCACCCGACCCGCCAGGCACAAGACCCTTTGTGCTTCACCACAGTGGGTTGGCTTAACCCCCCATGTGGCTACGATCGCTCTGATTGGCGTTAAAAGTGAAACAAGCCAATCAGAGAAATCTGTAATATTTCACCAATGAATTGGTGAAATATTACAATCCAGCCATGGCCGATGCTGCAATAGCATCTGCCATGGCTGGACACCAAGATCTGACCCCCCCACCACCCAAGTTACGGCGGTGATCGGCCGCCGCCACAGATGATGGCGGTGATCGGTCACCGCCGTCACTATCGCTCCCCTCCTCCTTGCCTCCGCTGCTCCCACCTTCCGATCCTCCCCCCTCACCTTCCGACCCCCCCTACTCACCTCTCCCGGTCCTCCGATGTCCCTAGGTCCGTTCCCGGCGTCCGCCTGGGATTCTTGATGGGCCCGCCATCTTGGAAAATGGGCGGCGCATGGCAGTGCGCCCGCCGGCCGGCGCATGCGCAATGCGCCCTCCATTGTCCAGAAATTTATTAAGATCATTGTGACAAACTGCACAGTGATCAAAATAAAAAATAAGTAAATGAACCCCCCCTTCATATAGGTAGGGACAAATAATAAAAATAAAGATTTTTTTTTCCTATTAGGCCCTGTGCACACGTTGCGGATTTTGCTGCAGATCCGCAGCGGATTTGGCGCTGCGGATCCACAGCAGATCCGGAAACCATGTACAGTACAATGTAAATAAATGCTAAAATAAAAAACGCTTGGCACATGCTGCGGATTTTTCTGTGCGGATTTGGTGCGGTTTTAATCCGCAGCATGTCAATTCTTTGTGCGGATTCCATAGCGGTTTTATACCTATTCCATTTACAGGTTAAAACCGCAGGCAAATCTGCACAAAAACCACAGCAAAACCGCAGTAAATCTGCGCTAAATACGCAGGTAAAATGCAGGTAATTTTACCTGCGGATTTAGAAAAATCGGTGCGGAAAAATCCGCAAGTGAATCCGCAACGTGTGCACGGGCCTTAGGGTTAGGGTTAGGTGGGTTCATATTGCATTTGGCAGTCCGTGACGGACTGCGTTATATCGCGGATAACTCGGTATAACGCGGTCCGTTAATGCTGCCATTCACCCCTTTGTGGGGCGCACGCAACGCATGCCGTAAAGCGGCATGCGTTCGCGAACGTGCCTCATTCAGTGACGAGCCCGGACGCGGCTGCAGAGTCTGGGCTCCGTCACTGCTAGCACAGATGAATCATCTGCTGATTCATCTGCGCTAGCGGGTACAGCATAACGTGATCGCATTATGCTATACCGTTTACCAGCCGGTCAACGCTACGTGTTGAACGGGCTGGAAAACGCAATATGAGCCCGCCTAGGGTTAGGGTTAGAACTAAGGTTAGGGTTAGAACTAGGGTTAGGGTTAGCCTTAGGTTAGCGTTAGGGTTAGCATTAGGGTTAGAATTAGGGTTAGGGTAAGAATTAGGGTTACTGTTAGAATTTGGTTAGGGTTGGAATTGGTTAGGGTTGGAATTTGGGTTAGGGTTGGAATTTTGGTTAGGTTGAATTTGGGTTAGGGTTGGAATTAGGGTTGGTTTGGATTAGGGTTAGAGTTTAGGATAAGTGTTAGGGGTGTTTTGGGGTTAGGGTTATGGTTAAGGTTTGTATAGGGTTAGGGGTGTTAGGGGATGGGGTTAGGGGTGTATTGGGTTAGGGTTGGAGTTAGATTGGAGGACAACAACTTTTTGGGGTCTAATTTCTCCTGTTACCCTTGGGAAAAAAAAAAAATTGGGGACTAGTGTTGAGCATTCCGATACTGCAAATATCGGGTATCGGCCCGATATTAGCTGTATCGGAATTCCGATTCCGAGTTCCGATATTTTCGTCTTTATCGGATACCGGAATCGGATTGTCACTGTCACTGTCAGTGTCCGTCAGTCGGGTCTGTCAGGAGTCAGCGCACTTACCTGGCAGAAGATCTCCGGCGGTCACGTCCTGCAACTGCTTCATGGCCGCCATCTTCTTTCCCCGGCGGTCACATGCAAGTTTCTCGCGATAACTGCAGTGACTGCTGGTAATCGCGGCCGTAAGCAGTCAGTCCGATGACGTCACCGCCGGGGAAGCAGGTAATCAGCTGTGCTGCGTTGCAATGACAGGCTCTGCCTGTCATTGCGATGTAGCAGAGCTGATCGTCGTGGGACTGTCGTTATGGAACTGCGTCGGACAGGTGGTATACTGTTGTTTGTTTTTTTTCTTTTTTACAGGAGATCGATGGCGTCGAGGAATGAGAGTACAATAAAAAAAAATGAAAACTGTGTTGTCTCTTTTTTTCATAAAAGACTTTTTTCTTGCTGTCTTTTTTTTTAAACATTTAATAACTTTGGGATTAATAATTGGATCGGTGTCTTATTGACGCCTCTCCCATTATAACCGGGCTTATTGTCACCGTGCAATCAACGGTGACATAACCCCTTATTACCCCGCTTGCCACCGCTAACAGGGCAAGTGGGAAGAGCCTTGTAAAGTGCCACAATTGGCACATCTTTTGATGCGCCAAATGTGGGGCTGCTGTAGCCTGGTATTATCAGGCTGTTGAGGCCAAAACCGGGCCTTGCAGTCTTTTAAACCAGGCCGCCAGTCTGCATTTTACGCTGGTTAACAAAAAAGGGGGATCCCACGCCGTTTTTTTTTTTCGAGGGGATCCCCAATTTTTGTTAACCGCCAAGCTAAGCAAAATGCTGGGCCTGGTAATACAGGCTTGCAAGGTCCAGGTTTGGGACCTTACCAGCCTGAAAAACCAGGCCTCAGCGGTCTGCTTCACTGGCTGGTTAACAAAAATAGGGGGACCCCCCCCAATTTTTTTCGAGGGGATCCCCAAATTTTTGTTAATCAGCCAAGAATGCAAATCTGTGGCCTGTATTATCAGGCTGGCAAGGGGGGCCATGAACTTGGTCCTTAACACCAAACCAGCCTGCGGTCTGCTTCATCGGCTGGTTAACAAAAATGGGGGGGACCCCCGCCAATTTTTTTCGAGGGTCCCTTTTTGGTTATCAGCCAAGTTGCAGGACGTGTGGCCTGGATTATCAGGCTGGCAAAGGTCCTGGTCTTGTCCCTTAAAGCCGAAACCCCCGCGGGCCACGGTGGTTAACAAAAAAGGGGGGACCCCCACGCCAATTTTTTTCGAGGATCCCCAATTTTTGTTAATCAGCCAAGATGCAGACTGCGTGGCCGGATTACAGGCGGCAAGGTCCATGGTCTTGGCCCTTAAACCTAAAATCCAGGCCTCAGCGGTCTGCTTCTCTGGGGTAACAAAAATAGGGGGGACCCACGCCAATTTTTTTCGAGGGGATCCCCTATTTTTTTAATCCCAAGATATGCAGACGTGTGGCCTGGTAATTATAGGCTGCAGGTCCCCATGGATCTTGGCTCCTAACACCAAAATCCGGCCTCCGGTCGCTTCATCGGCTGGTTAAAAAAATAGGGGGGACCCACGCCATTTTTTTTTTCGAGGGGAACCCCTATTTTTGTTAACAGTTTCCCCTGAGTCATGTTTTTTCCCCCTGGCTGAACCTAAGTGAAAGTGGAAAGCAATAAAATAATTTCCACTTAAGGCCCTCTCACATGCGATTCGACCGAGATCGCTGCTGAGTCCTAGTTTTGTGACGCAGCAGCGAGTCACCAGCGTATCGCTGTGTTACATTCAGGCGATCAGCCCCCCTGCCGGGTATCGTGACGCGCTGAAATGTCAGGACCTTTGATCGCTGTTTCCCGCTGACAGGACACATCCTCGTTACAGGGGAACCACATCCGCTGGTAACCAAGGTACACAGCGGGTTTCCAGGCGCGGGGCTGTGCCTAAAACCCGCTGTGTACCTTGGATACCAGCGCCCTGATGCGGGAGCTGGTATCCCAAGGTACATAGCGGGTTTCCAAGCCTGCGCGGTGCCTGGAAACCCGTGGGAACCTTGGTTACCAGCGGATCGCTGGTTCCCCGCCTGTCACACGCAGCGATGCGTGCCTTCAGAGGGAACCAGCGATCAAAAAAGGTCCGACTTTCTTTGCGACGATCAGCGATACCCGGCAGGGGGCTGATCGTCGCGAATGTCACACCGCGTATCGTGGTGGCTCGCTGCTGCTCACAAAAAATGACTCGCGCGATCCGGTAGCGATATCGTATGTGAGACGGGCCCTTTAAAGCGTGTTACCCCGTGTCCTGTCCCAGATCGCCCTGAGCTGCCTGTTTGGCAGCTCAGCAGCGTCATGTAGCGATACACCACGATCCTGACAAGGCATATCGTTGTCGGGATCGTGGTGTAATCGTTATGTGACACCCAGCCTTTACTCTCCCTGCGGCGGAGGGAACCAATCTTTGGGGTTTACTGTGAGGTGCAGCTTGCTGCGGTCCCTGCAGTAAACAAATTTAACCCTTTCTGAAGGATTAACCGGGGACCTGACGTGCATGGGATGGTAAGAATAATTTTCTTTTTTTATTTTATTTTTATTACAGGAAATGGTTTTTCAGTAAAAAAAAAGATGGTCAAAAACAGTGTCTTTATTTCATAAAATGATTTTTAATTAAAGTGTGTGTGTTTTATTTTTATTTCAGCAAAGGTTAAAATTGATGTTGCTAATTGAAGCTCTCAATTATTAACCTGGCTTAAGGTCACCTTTCAATACAAGGGGCTTTAACCCCATATTACCCTTCGCCCCGCTACAGGGCAATGGGAATAGAGGGCAAAGTGCCAGAAAGGGCGAATCTAATTATAGATTTGTCTTTCCTGGGTGTTGGGGGCAGATGTTAGAGCCGGGGGGGCAAAAATATGGTCCCCTCGGCAATTATTATCTGCCCCCACCACTGGCTTGTCTTCGGTTGCGAAAATAGGGCGGGACCCACGCATTTTTTTTTAGCAATTTTTTAAACCTCATATATAATATACAGTCTTGATTGTGACACATAATTATATATTTTATTTTTGTAGTTCATACACTTCACATAGTATAAAAGCCCTAATTCAATTGCCGGCTTTTTGGAAAATGCAGAACCCGACATGAAATACACTTGGTGTACAAGGGTTAACCATGTCTTTTTCATGTCCTTTGCATCTAATTTGCCACAAACAATAAATCAGACTAGTTCAAATTTCACACCTAGGGGTTAATTAAAGGTTAAATTCTACAAAAAAAGTCCGTTTTTTTACAACGAATTTACACCTTTAATTACCCCTACAGGTGTGAAATTTTGCACACATGTCTGTTTAATTGTTTGTGCAAATTTAGAAGCAAAGGCATGAAAAGACAGGGTAACCCATTCACCAAGTTCATTTCAGCGGGTGACCCGACATGAAATGCACTGGTTCATGGGTTAACCATGTCTTTTCAGTCCTTTGCTTCTAAGGCCGGAGTCACACTGGCGACAAAATCGGACCGCAATGCGATAAATATCGCATTGCATCGGACCTAGTTAATCTATGGAGCCCCCATATCAGATTTTTTGTGGTCCGTTTTAAACGTCCGTTACAATCGCAGCTGCTGCATGTCACCGTTGTCCGGCGACAACCCAATGCAAGTCTATGGAGCGTGAAAAATCTGATTACAAACGGACCACACGGTATTGCGATGAAATCGCACGGGGTCTTTTAAAAGGCCGGCAATTCATCCCCGCCTATACGTAAAATCACACACAGCTTTAAAAAGCTAGAAAGAATAGATATATCCATGAACACTACTAAAATTTTTTACAGTCATTGTGACTGTTTTTAAATCATAATTTTTAGTTCCTAGACTTCTCATACTGTATAGGCTAATCAATTCCCGGGGGTTTTGGAAATCCAAAGCCGAAGAAAAGAACATTGTTTCCAAAACATTTAACCAGAATTTCGTATTTTTTATATGTTTGAAACAAATTACATGGTGTATTTGTGCAAAATTTCAGACTGTAGGGGTTAATTAAAGGTGTAATTTCTTAAAAAAATGCGTGGGCCCCCCTGTATTTTCTCCCACCGACAACAAAGCAAAGCAGTGGGGGCAGATAATAAACCCAGGGAAGGTTTTCATTTTTTTGGCCCCCCCGGTACTAACATCTGCCCCCAACACCCCAGAAAGGCAAATCTAAAATTAGATCGCCCTTTCTGGCACTTTGCCCTCTATTCCCATTGCCCTGACGGTTGGGCGAAGGGTTATCTCATTACTGCCCTGCAATTGAAAGGGTGACCTTGGGGCAGGTTAATGATGATGCTGTCAATTAGACAACTATCAATATTAATCCATTGAAGTAAATAAAAAAACCACACACTTTAAGAAAAATAATTTTAATGAAATAAAAAACATTTTTTTGACCAATTTTATTTTCACTAATCCGTGCGAAGCCATTGATCCCTAAAAAAAGAAAAGAAATAAAAAACATTTTCTTACCTATTCCGCCGATCTTCCGTCCCACGCTGTAACCTTCACAAAGGGTTATAGCTTTGAGCCAAGCAGTGCAAGTAATCCTGCTGCCAGCTCAAAGCCATGAATGAATAAGTTCCTCCCTGGCGACGGAGAGGATTGTTTCTGAAGAAGTTAAATTGATTGTTCCCTTTCCCTTTTGGTCAGGTCAACAGTTAAATTGGCAAAAATCAATTAAGCTCCATTCATGAAACTATTTCCTCTACTTTGCGGGGGAAAGGGGAAAATTTTCATTCAGGGGAAAAAAGGTTGAGCAGCTTATTAGTTTTCCCTCGACCTTTAACCTGTTAACCCTTTCTGATGGATTACACCGTGGGCCCCTAGACATCGGATTGGAAGTAAAATTTTTTTGCTTTTTATTTTATTTTTATTACAGGAAAGGTTTTACAGGAAAAAAAAATAGGCAAAAACTGTGTGATTATTTAATTAAACTTATTTTTTATAAAGTGTTGGGGTTTTTTTTTTCTTTATACAATAGATTAATAATTGATAGTTGCCTAATTGACGCTTCAATTATTAACCTGGCTTAAATTTCCTTTCAATTGCAAGGTCTTTTTTAAACCCCCTTTTTAACCCATTGCCACCGCTACAGGGCAATGGGAATAACGGGGGAAAGTGCCAGAAAGGGCGAATTAATTAGATTTGCCCTTTTGGGGTGTCGGGGGCAGAGTTATAGCCAGGGGGGGCACAAAAAAAAAAAGTACCCTCCCTAGGCTATTATTATCTGCCCCACCGCTTGTTTGTCTGTCTGGTGGGAAAATACAGCGGACCCACGCATTTTTTTTTAACGAATTAACCTTTAATTAACCCCCTACAGTCTGAAATTTAGAACACATTTAAATCATGTAATTGTAGTTTCAAACAATAAAAAATACATAAATTACATGGGTTTAAAAGTGTGGAAACTGTATCATTTCTTCGCTTTCGTAATTTCCTGAAGCCGCCCAAATTTAATTGCGGCTATAACAGTAGTAAAGTTAAAACTATAAAATATGTAAATAATATGTCCAAGACATATTATATATTATATATATTATATATAAATGTGCTCATGTGTAATATCTATTCTTTCTTTTGGGGTTTAAAACTATTCTTTTGGTCCATTTTTGGTCAGTTTTGCAAGCCGCAGAAAATCCGCAAGTCGGATGAAAAGGATGTTACAAGGTACACACAATGCTTAAATCGCATCTTTGAAGGGGAAAAACGGATGCCAAAGGTGGTGTGTTTTTTATTTTGTCCGATTGCGCCGTCTAAAACGGACCGATTTTTTTGTGGTTGGTTGACTCCAGCCTAATTTGCACAAACATTAAATCAGACTATGTGTGCAAAATTTCCACCTTTGGGGTTAATTAAAGGTGTAAATTCAGCAAAAAAAGTCCGTTTTTTTTTACAACAATTTACACTTTAATTAACCCCTAAGGTTGAAATTTTCCACATATCTGATTTAATTGTTTGGCAAATCAATAGCAAACGACTGAAAAGAAGGTTAACCCATGTACACCAGTGCATTCATGTCGGGTGCTTCGTCTTTTAAAGAAGCCGGCTTTACCCGGCAATTGAATGAGAGGAAATTTTATATGTAGAAGTGTAAACATAATATATGTAATATATATGTCACAAGGACATGTATAATAAATATATGTATTCTATGTGTTAATTTAGTGTTTACAAGGAAAATGGGTTTTTTTTTGTTGCATTTTTGTTCCATAGACTTACAGGGACTTCCGGTATCGGTACGGTTCGCCGTTTTTTGATATCGGCATACCATTTCCATTCCGATATTTGGATATCGGAAAGTATCCTCAACTCTTTGGGGACTAAAAGATCATGTTTGTGGAAAAAATATGATTTTTTTATTTTCTGCCCGGCGTTATAAACTTTTGTTAGCCCTTTGGGGTTCAAAGTGTCACCACACATTAGAAATTTCCTTGCGGGGTTAGTTTTCCAAAATGGGGTCCTTTGGGGAGTTCTATGTTTAGCACATAGGGGCTCTGCAAACGAACATGACGCCCCAGACCATTCCATCAAGTCCAGCATTTCAAAAGTCACATTCCCTTCCACCCCGACTGTGCCCATACATAGTTTTTTCCCACATTGGGATATCAGCGTACTCAGGACAAATTGGCAATAACTTTTGGGGTCTAATTTCTCCTTTACCCTTGGGAAAATAAAAAAATTGGGGACTAAAAGATCATGTTGGGAAAAAAATATGATTTTTTTTTTTATGCCCGGGGTTTAAACTTCGTGTGCCCTTGGGGGTTCAAAGGAAAAAGATTTTTTTCGCGGTCTAGTTCCCAAAAATGGGGTCACTTGGGGGAGTTTTACTATTTAGGCAATCAGGGGCTCTGCAAAGTAACATGACGCCCGCAGCCATTCCATCAAAGCGGATTTAAAAAAACGTTACACTTCCCTCCGACCGAACGGTGCCCGAACAGTGGTTCCCCCCACCTTTTGGGGTACCAGTGTACTCAGGACAAATGTACAACAACTTTTGTGGTCCAATTTCTCCTATACCCGTGAAAATAAATAATTTGGGGTTAAAAAAACATTTTTGAGGAAAAAAATTTTTTTTATTTTCCCGGCTCGCATTAAAACTTCTTGAAGCACAGGGTTCAAGGTCTCACCACTACTAGATAAGTTCCTTGGGGTTAGTTTACAAAATGGGGTCACTTTTGGGGGTTTCTATGTTTAGCACATCGGGCTCTGAAAAGTAACAAATGCCCGCAACCATTCCATCAAGTCGCATTTCAAAGCTCACTACTCCCTTCCGAGCCCTGACTGGCCCAAACAGTGGTTCCCCCCTCGACATATGGGGTACACGTACTCGGACAAATTGGACAACAACTTTTGGGGTCCAATTTCTTTAACCATTGTGAAAAAAAAAATAGTGGGCTAAAAAATAATTTTTGTGAAAAAAAAAAATTTTTATTTTCACGGCTCTGCTTATAAACTTCTGGAAGCCCTGGGGGTTCAAAGTGCTTACTGTGCATCTAGAAAAGTTTCCTTAGGGGGTCTATTTCCAAAATGGGGTCATTTGGGGGAGCTCCAAAGTTTAGGACACAGGGGCTCTCGAAACAGACATGGGTCCGCTAACGATTGGAGCTAATTTTCCATTCAAAAAGTCAAAGGCGCTCCTTCCCTTCTGAGCCCGCCGTCCCCAAACAGGGGTTCCCCCCCAGATATGGGGCACCACGTCCAGGAAAAACTGGACAACAACTTTGGGGTCCCAATTTATTGTTACCCTTGGGAAAAAAAAAAAAGTGGGCTAAAAAATGTTTTTGAGAAACAAAAAAGATTTTTTTATTTCACTGCTCGGCGTTTATAAACTTCTGTGAACCACTTGGGGGTCAAAGTTCTCACTCACACTAGATAAGCTCCTTGGGGATCTAGTTTCCCAAAATAGGGTCACTTGTGGGGGGTTTCTACTTTTAGGCACACGGGGCTCTGCAAGCGCGCATGACGCCCCAGAACATTCCTCAAGTGCTTCCAAAATGGCGCCCTTCCCTTCTGACTCTCCCAGCGGGCTAAAAATCATTTTTTTTAGGAAAAAAATGATTTTTTTATTTTCATGCTCGCTTAAAACTTCTGTGAAGCACTTGGGGGTTTCAGATCTCACAACACATCTAGATGATCCCAAAGAGGTCTAGTTTCCAAAATGGTGCAAAATGGTGTCCAAGTGGGGGGTTTCATGCTTAGGGAAAACAGGGGCTCCCAAAGGCGTAAGTGTCCGCTAAGGATTGGAGCTAATTTTCCATTCAAAAAGTCAAACACATGGCAACGCAAATATTCCAGCATATTTTCCATTCAAAAAGTCAAATGGCGTCCTTCCCCGAGCCCCCGTGCGCCCAAACAGTGGTTTTTGAACACCTTAGCTTTCGGGATGGAAAATTGCCAACAAAAATTTTAGGATCCATTTTTCCTGTTGCCCAGTAAAATAAAAAACTGAGGCTAAAAAGAAAATTTTTGGAAAAAAAAGTACTTTCTTTTTTTCCGGACAGTAACACCTGGGGTTCAAAGTGCTCATATGATCTAGATAATTCCTTGGGGTCTATTTTCCAAAAGGGGTCCTTTTGGGGGGAGCTCCAATGTTTAGGCACACAGGGACTCCCAAAAAGCACATGGCAACCGCTAAATATTCCAGCTATTTTCCATTCAAAAAGTTAAATGGCTTCCTTCCCTTCTGAGCCCTGCCGTGCGCCCAAACAGGGTTTTGACCCATATGGGATTGTGTATTCGGAAAAATGCCCAACAAAATTTTAGGTCTATTTTATCCTGTTTGCCCATTGAAAATGAAAAAATTGATGCAAAAGAAAAACTTTTGTTGGGAAAAATTAAAATGTCCATTTTTTCCTTCCACTTGCTTTAGTTCCTGTGAACCCGGAAGGGTTAATAATCTTATGAATTAGTTTTGAGTGCTTGAGGGTGCGCTTTTAAATGGTGTCACTTTTGGGTATTTTCTGCCATTAGACCCCCAAATGACTTCAAAGTGAGGGGTCCCAAAAAAAGGTTTGTAAATTTTGCGTAAAAATGAGAAACGCTGGTCAACTTTTTAAACCCTTTAATTCCTAACAAAAAAAATTTTGTTCCCAAAAATTGTGCTGATTAAAGTAGACAGTGGGAAATTTATTTATTAACATTTTGGTCCAAACTCTCTGGTTTAACAGAAAAAAATTCAAATTTGAAAATTGCAAAATTTTCGCCAAATTTCCATTTTTTTCACAAAAAAACGCAAAAATATCGACCTAAATTTACGACTAACATGAAGCCCAATATGGTCACGAAAAACAGTCTCAGAATCGCTAGGATCCGTTGAAGCGTTCCTGAGTTATTAACTCATAAAGGGACACTGGTCCAACTTTGCAAAAAATGGCAAAGTCTTTAAGGTCAAAATAGACTGGGTCATGAAGGGGTTAATATAAGATCGATAGCATCATGCTCAGGGACAGACAAATTGAAGAGCCGACCTTGGGAAATTTACAACCGGGCACTAACTCAATCGTGCAATGATAACCCTGTGAGGAGGCAAGGACGCAGACTTACGACTAAACACATCAGAAAAATCAGCCAATAGTCAGGGACATCCTGAGACTGGGGAGAGGTAGAAAAAACAGGAGTGTCACCACGAACACATGACAACCCCAACTGACCACAGACACAGCCTTCCAATCCAAAACAGGATTATGGGTCTGCAACCAAGGAAAACCCAGTACAATAATGTCATGTAAATTATGCAACACCTAAAATTTTCAATTCTCTTGGTTGTCCGGGGCTACCCGCATTATCACCTGGGTCCAAAACGGGGTTTATTCTCCGCAAAAGGGGTAGCATCGATACCCTGCAATGGAATAGAAGTCCGCAGGGGTACCATGGGAAAACCATAACGCTTGCAAAGTCAAAATCCATCAGGTTCATGGCTGCTCCTGAATTGACAAAAGCCTCAGCAGAAAATGAGGACAAGGAGCAGTCAAAGTACAGTCAAGAGAAATTTAGGCTGTAAATTACCCAAAACAAATGAGCAAGCAAAATGTTTTCCCCGCTTAGGGCAGACAGAAATAGCATGAGAAGCGTCCCCACAATAGAAGCACAACTTATTACGCCTTCTAAAATCTGCGTTGAGCACTAGAAACAACCCTATCACACTGCATGGGCTCAAGGTTCGTTCAAAAGGCATCACTACGTCTCGCATAGTTCTACGTTCACGTAAACGTCTGTCAATTTGAATGGCTAATGACATAGTCGTTGAGACCAGAGGGACAGGAAATCCTACCATAACATCTTTTACGGTTTCTACCAGACCCTTCCGAAAAGAGCCACAAGGGCATCATCGTTCCATTTAGTAAGGACTGCCCACTTTTGGAATTTCTCACAATATAACTCTGCCGCTTCCTGACCCTCGTTCAATGCCAACAAGGTTTTCTCAGTTTGATCAATAACATTAGGTTCATCATACAACCACCCCAGAGCCTGAAAAAACGCATCAACATTAGCCAAAACAGGATCCCTAGGTGTCAGGGAAAACGCCCAGTCCTGAGGGTCACAGTGCAACAGGGCGATGACAATTATAATGAGCTGTACAGAGTCCCGCGAGGAATTAGGTTTCAAGGCAAAAACCAATTTACAATTATTCTTAAAATTTGGGAAAAAATTAGACCGATCCCCAAAAAACAAATCAGGAATAGGGATCTTAGGTTCTGCAGTAGACAACTGAGCGAGATGGAAAATTCTCCAAACGGCAGCAGCGAGCTGCTCGACACGGTCAGACAAATGCTTAGTCTCCATTGAAGAAAAAAACCTTCTGTGGCCCCCAGAGAAAAAGAGGAAAAAATAAATAAAAAAGTTCTGACACTTTTTCTTCTTTTTACTATTCTGTCCTTCTGTACCCTAGAATTTACAGTCAAGCCGGTGATTCGTGTTATGATTCGGTAGCCGAGGACAGTAGCAAAAATAGGCTAGGCAACCAGACACCAAGAAAGGTTGGTAACTAGCAGATTGCAGACCCCTAAACTGACAGCACAACTAGAAGTAGCCGTGGGGGCGTACCTACAGTGCCCTAGACGCCTCGACACAGCTGGAGAGTTAAAGAGAGAGAAAGGGGAAAAGCTAACTGCCCCGGAGTAGAGCCACAAAGAAATAGGTAGCCCCCAAACATATATTGGCGGTGAGACAAGATGAAATACAAACTCAGGCAGAAAAAAGAACAAGCAAATGCTGGTGCCCAAACTGTCTAGACAGAACAGGACAGGAAAGAATACTGTCTGCAATCCAGCAAAAACCCTAAGAAAAATTCCAACACGTCTGATATGCAAAAATACTGAGACCACACGATCTCCCCCCCTCTAGATCAGAACTCTGGTGTGAACTGGTAGCAAATCAGCGGATACTGAAATAGCAGGGAATTGGAAATACATAAACTGTTTCTGGTGTGAATTGGCAGCAAATCAGCAGATACTGAAATAATAGGGAACTGGAAATACATAAACAGTGGCAAATGAGAAACAGAATCCAGCACAGGCCCCCGCAGGGGAACCTGGCTGTACAAACTCCAGAAAGGCAGGAAAACTGAGATAGACAAAAGGAAAACAAATACCAAAGAAATAAACAGCCAAATAACTTATCTGAAAGTTGTAGAACAAAGCAGGAAGCAAGCCGACTTCCAAAAGGGTTCAGGAAGAAACAAATCACTGGCAAGGATCATGGGAAGGCTGCTCACTTATATATCCCCAGTCAGTAACACCTGATTGCCAATCATCGCCCCAGGTGATAGACTTCTGTTAGCCAAAGCAGCTTCATTACTATCAGCAACCACCAGGGGGGGGGCCAAACTCAGAAGTCAGATTCACAATAGACACCCCCATTACTAATCCCATAGTGATATTGTATATAAAAAAAACAAACTCAGAATAAAGTCCTTTATTTGATATAATTACACATTCTCCTTTATTGACTCTAAATTAGCCCATACTCACATCATCGCCCAGTCCAATGAAGCCAATGTCCCTTGCAAATACATTAAAATGATAAAAAAACATATTTCTCACCTGTACAAAGTGAAGAGATAATCAATAATGTCCCACAATGATCCTGATGACTTTGAAAGCAATCACTAATATGACTGCTCTATCCTGCAGCCGGTGACACACTGACAAGATTGTGTAATCACTCCTGCAGTGTGTAGCACTGAGATGCGGTGAGAAAGTTCACAGGAGTTCATCAGCTGAAAAGCCCCGGTGATCTCACGGCACCTCTGCTGTGCAAGAACTTTCTCATGCAGCAGCGAAGAGAGGTCACCGGTGCTTATCAGCTGATGAACTCTAATGAAATTTCTCACCGCAGCTCAGCGCTACACACTGCAGGAGTGATTACATGCTCCTGTCAGTGTGTAGCCAGCGGCTGGGTAGAGCAGTCACATCAGCTGATGTGACTGCTCTACAATTGATCCGAATCGTCATGGGACAGTATGGATTACGGCGGATAGGTGAGGGATATGGCAGTTTATTATTTATTCTCTTTTCCAGGTGACATGGGCATTGGGAATTTTTACAGAAGACAAGGGCTTCAGGGATTAGGTGTAAGGTGAGTATATACTGTGTTTTTTATTTTTATTTTAACATTTAATTCTTTATTTTAACTTTTTTTTTCTTTACTTTGAGCACTGGCACCGGCTGATGACTATGTCCATCAGCTGCCACCTTCTCCCGCTGTTATCAGCGACAAGAGGCGTAGTGTTGTGAACGTGTTGGAGACAATTTCTGAGCTGAGGCTCCCTCTGTTGGTTGCTGACGGTACTGAGGCTGTGTTGAATGACAGGGCCTCCTCACCTGCCAGCGACGACTGGCAATCAGGAGTCACTGACTGGGCTGATATAAGGGAGCTGCCTTCCCATGATCCTCACCGGTGATCAATTGTTGTTTCCTGGTTAATTTGGAAGTCTGCTGGGGTCTTGCCTTCATCTGCTACCTTCAGATAAGATATTTTCTGTTTGTTTCTATTGTGTTTGCTATTTCCATTTTTGTCTGCACCTTTGTGGAGGTTAGTCGCGTCCTCTCCTGGGGTCTGTGCTACTCTCTGTTTTCAGTAGCCACTGTTATTGGTTCAATTGCTCTTTCCCTGCTTTTTGAGTGGCTGCGGGTTAGCCTTGTTTACAATGAGATCTGACTTAGTGGGTGGCGAGATCGTGTGATCTCAGCATTTTTTAAATCAGAAGTGTTGGAAGTTTTGCTAGGGTTTTGCTGGGTTGCAGATAGTATTCTGCCCTGTCCTGTCCTATTTAGGCAGTGTTTGGCCCCAGCGTTTGCTCACTCTATTTTCTGTCTGTGTTTGTGTTTCGTCTTGTCTAACCACCATTATATGTTTGGGGGCTGCCTATTCCCTTGGGGCTCTTGGAGCTCCCTTGGAGCTTTCCTGTTTCTATCTTTAGGTGTAGCTAGCTCTCCGGCTGTACCGAGGCGTCTAGGACCACCGTAGGTACGCTCCACGGCTGCTTCTAGTTGTTCGGTTAGTTTAGGGATCTGCAACCCATTAGTTTCCAACCTCTCAGGTATTTGGCTGCCTTGCTGTTTTGCTCCTGTCCTCTTCAGTTACCAAATCATAACAGCGTAGGCTGATTGGAGTAGTAGTCTCTCATCAGCCGACGCCTCTGACCTACCGCCAATCAGAGCTGCAGTGTGCACACTGCCTTAGTGGAAACTTGATTATTTACCCAACTTTTGCCGATTTTGAGGAAAATGCTTGGGAATCCGAACATGAATCCTAATGTGCAAGGTTTGTGCGGACTTTGTAATTGGTGAACATTTTCAGAACAAGTTTGCTCATCTCTAGTTAGCATCATCCAGTATTCACTTTTACTTTGTCATTGTGACCATCTTAAAGGGCTTATCTGGGACATTTTTTTTCTATAAGGCTAAGCAATTATCACTAGGTAGTTGCAAACAGCCTGTTCCGCTGTGCGACGATTCTCCCAGTTCAGAGCGGTCACAGACAACTCCTGATTGCAATAATCCTGCTTTCTATTACATCACTGACAGAGCAATTCATTCTCTTTCGTTTTGCTCGGTCAACTTGGCATCTCTGCCGACATCATGTTGATTGGCACCCAACTACTAGCTACCTAACTCCAGGGAACCAGTTATCAAGTAACATTACATCGGCAATGATGCCATGTCGACAGAGCAGAATGGAAGAGAAGGAACTGCTCTGTCGATGTGATGTCACAAGAAGCAGGAGAATTGTCAAGTGGAGCGAATTTTTTTACTAAATCCCTGTAGTACTGTAGTCTATTGTACAATTACCGGTCTCCATAGGTGTACCAATATGGCAGATACAGTCCTGGGATATTCAGTAGACCCCCAGATGCCATGACATTCGATCATGAATGCCAAAAGTAGCTTCACCCACTCCTGAATAATCAAACTGCGTCTTTTTCTGCTGTTCTTTGAATAAGTTGGCCCCCAAAAATGTCAGAAAAAGCATTAGCAAAATGATCTAAGGAATGACCATAATAATTTGTATGAAAAATGACTTGTGGTATATTTGTTCAGGCTTTTCAGCTTCCATTAAACACTTCAGGCTTTTAATGACGCCAAATGTTTAAATGTACATTCTTCTGGCGATTTCCTTTCTTAAGAAGCTCAATACTCTTCAATAAAAGTGAATGGGAAGGCTAAATAGACGCTAGGAAGATGCCTAATGTCATTTCTGAGTAATATGTTAGCATTTTGTTTAAAAATATCCTAACATTTTCATTGTTTAGTTCACAGAAATTACACTACATAAAACATAATTTTCATTTGTTTTATTAAAATAGGTCAATGGCCAAAAAGACTTCAAATTGTTAAACAAAAATGTGATGGAAGGAATAAGAGGTGGGGGGGGATATTTAATGACAGATATGAGTAGGGTCGTATAGGCCTGAGCGAGATATCGGTTCCAAGAGGGATAGGCCTATTCACCTCTATTCTCAGTCCCACCTAGCTGTGGAGGTTGGCACCCTATAAAACGCAGGTTGGCCCTATAGAATGCTGTTATGCCGTGTAAGTGGTATTTTCTAATAGAATGGCTATGTCACAGGTGTGTCAGGGGTGACTCACACTCATTCTGGATCCAGCTGCAGACAGTCTGTGCGATTAGCTCAAGCACCTTCTTAATTTTTGTATCTCTGTTGTGGAGAGATATCCCTCTCACCTTTCGGACCCAATGGTTACCTCCACCTTCTGCTGCTAATTAGACATCTTTACTGAATTTATATATTTATTCCATGTCTGCAGCATGGTGCTGGTATTACCTTTTACTTGTCTCTATCTAGTTGAAAGTACTAACAGTCGTTAATACCTTCTCAGAAGACTCTTGGAAGATTGCTGGTGTGACATCTTAGTGGTCTTTTCAAGCTAAGTGTTTCCCTCGTTCGTCTACCCTTTCTGTCTTTAGTTATAGTGGGGACTGACTAGTTAATACCCCTTCCTCTCCCTAACCAGGGCCTATCGCTAGGGTCAGGCCAGTATTGGGTTCCTGATCGGTGATAAGGGCAGAACCTGCACAGGGACGTTTAGGTCAGACAGGGTGATTTTAGATCTGCCGAGGGGCATCCACTCCCCACTTCCCTAGTGTTTGGGCTCCCCCTCCCTCTCCCCATTGTTGTGCACTTAATCCTTCCTCACCCAGCGTGACAGGCTGATACAACAGACCAAAATAATAGCCTATCCATGCAGCATATAATAAACACCCCTAGGATAACTACTCTATCATCTACGAATCTCCAACAAATTGTTGCAGCATATCAGATAACACAAAAATGTTTCACAGTGATGGACTGTTGTTTGCATTCAATTTATCATCTTGAGAATAAAGATAGCAATGTATCCTATTGAGAATGAAGATATCAACCTATCCAAAGTCATATGTTCTAATCCAATGAGACAACCTAAATCATATGCTTTCACTCAAGATAGTAGCATATACTAAAGGGGATGTAACCCACTAAAAGGAAAGTATGTATATTTTCAATTAACTCAAATTCTCACAGGGGTGAATAGTACAAAAGTTGGCCAAATATTCCACAAACAGTCCAAAATAATATATTCCAGTTCAAAGGATGATCCAAAATTGTGTGCGCTAACATGACGTGTTTCCCCTTTCATAAGTTCAGCAGTGAGCAGTCATTCCCACCCATCTCTTTGACAGCTCATAAACCCGACACTGATATGCCCTCTTTCAGCACTATACGGGTTGGAGCCTGCTTTCCTGGGCTTACATCACTGAAGCTACCAACCTCAATGATACATATCTCCCCTGAAGGACCTATTCAGCAGCCATCAAATAGTGAACCCTTGACAGTGCATTAGCATTGCCATGCAGTTTTCCAGACCTATGCTTTAAATGGAAGCTAAAATCCTGAAGTGCTAGGAACGACCTGGTCCCTTGGGCATTGTTCCCCTTCTTCACTATTCATAAACCCGGCTCTGATACACCCTATTGACTCTCTCAGCACTATATGTGCTGTAGCCTGCTTTCCCAGGTTTACATCACTGAAGTTACCAACCTCCATGATACATATCTTACATCAAGAACCTGTCCGGCTGCCATCTTACAATACATATAGGCCATGGAATTACTACTGCTAATCTAGCAGAACATTAATACTGGTGTTCATACATTGTCTGTGGTATAAGAGGTGTTTCCATAGTCTGCACAATTTATTACATAGTATATAGTCTCAAAATATCCCTGATTGACAATAATGATTAATTTTTCAAAGGAGGGTTATTCTCAATAGTGGCATAAGCAACATTACCTGTTATGAGTAAAATAATTATGAGGAAAAGATCAAATATATAAAGATAATAACTGGACCCTATTCCAGATGATAATAGGGCACAAAAATCACCAAAAACCCATCTGAGTCAGTGGGTTAAAGTGCGATATATCGTATGTATGGATAATAATATGAACATGAACACCCGATTCTTACACTTTGGCTGGTCCGAACAATGAAAGCAATTGTTACCATCAACCTTCCGTGTCTCCCCTTTTTCCTTATAGATTGTAAGCTTGCGATCAGGGCCCTCATTCCTCTTGGTATCTACTTTGATCTGTGTTTATTGTTATGCTGTAATGTCTATTGTCTGTACAAGTCCCCTCTATAATGTAAAGTGCTGCGGAATATGTTGGCGCTATAGAAATAAAAATTATTATTATTATTATTATAATAATAAACTCTCAGTAAAAAACAAGAATGTCAGAAAGAAGAAAAGATTAGAGGTCATACAACGCATCCGAATTGGAGATGGTCATTTAGACCCATTGGTGTTTCAAAATTTAGTAGTTGCAGAGCTGAAAAAAGGGTTTTTGTTTATTATTTTTATTATATCTTTCCGTTACGGAGATATAAGTAAAGTATCTGTACCTAATGAGTTAACTTTTGATAAATGAAAATGGGAGTTATCAGATATTTTCCACTGGGGGTATATACTTCTCCCTGTATGATGATGACCAATCATAAGCAAGCAGCAACACAACAGAAAAACAGAACACTCCTCAATTGCTTAGAGTATGTTTCTCAATCTGTGCTGTGCTCAATGTGTAATAGTTCTGCAGTTAGAGCAGGGTGTCATTATATGTCATGCACAGGAGTAACCTGCCTGAGCTTGACTACTCTTGTGAGAGACATATAATGACACCCTGCTCTGATCTCACTGCAGAGCAATTATAAGTTGCCCTGAACACAACAGAGATAAATTTGGTAACTGACACATCTCTAAACAGGCAATGTGGGGGAGAGACATTACAGCAGATTTGACAGTGCTATTAGAGGAGAGGAAGGTTTGTAATGTGACACTGCTAAACTCAGCTGTGATTCCCTGCCCCACAGAGGGACCTTTACTGAAAGGCAAAAGTCATGTGTGTTCCACACCCAAAACTTTCAAATCGTGCAGAAAATTAGAACAGGAGATCAGCTGTGTATCCTCACAGCTCACACACTGAGAAACTTGCTTAAGGCTATGTGCACACGTTGCGCATTTTTTGCCTTTTTTTCGCGGCAAAAACGCTTAAGAAACGCATGAATTAATCATCCTATTATTTAGAATGAATTCCGCAATTTTTGTGTACATGGTGCATTTTTTTCCGCAAAAAACGCATCGCAGAAAAAAAAAAACGCAGCATGTTCATTAAATTCGCGGAAAATTAGCATTTTCCCCGCTATAATATTGACCTAGAATGTTCAGGAAAATTTTTCGGTAAAAACGCGCAAAATCCGAGCAAAAAACGCAACAAAAACACATGCGTTTTTCCAGGGAAAAAGTCCGGTTTTCCTCATGAAATTTCTGCACACATTCTGCAACGTGTGCACATAGCCTTAAGCTATGGTGGGCAAGCGTTCTTTTACTGCTGTTGTGGCTGCCTGCAAATCATTTCATAACACTTAGGCCGGGATCACACATGCGAGGAATACGGCCGAGTCTCACATGTTAATACCCGGCACTGCTGCCGGCCTCGGAGCGGAGCGTGCGGCTCTATGTATTGCTAGGCGGCTGCACACTCCACTCCCGAGGTCGGCAGCATTGCCGGGCATTAACATGCGAGACTCAACCGTATTCCTCGCATGTGTGATCCCGGCCTTACTTGGACTTAAGTAAACTTGACTCATTAGGTACCAAACACTTTGATTTCTGCAATGGGGAAGCAAAACAATGATAATAAAAAATAAAGTTTAATTCCACTCTGCAGCCACTATTACATCATGCATCCAGTTCAATGTGAAAAAAATAGTGAAAGGTCCTATTTAAACTTAACCCCTCTCTGCCATCCGAAGTACTATCCCGTCCATGAAACCCGTGACAATCTGCCCATGGACGGGATAGTACTTTGAAGCGATCGGACGAGCTCCCGGGGAGCGCGTCCGATCGCAGCCGGGTGTCAGCTGATTATCGCAGTTGACACCCGGCACTGACCGCTCCCGGAACATTAACCCCTGGCACACCACGATCAAACATGATCGCGGTGTACCGGGGGCACAGGGGAGCATCGCGCAGGGAGGGGGCTCCCTGCATGCTCCCCTGAGGCCCTCAGAACAGCGCGATGTTACCGCACTGTTCTGAAGACCTCTTCCCTGCAGGAACCCGAAGCCAAAATGGCCGCCGGGTCCTGCAGGGAGGCGGCTTCCTCAGTCCCTATAAAACTGTCCCACTAATTAACCCCTTTAGTGAACCCTTAAAAAAAAAAAAAAGCAAAAAAATCAATGCTTTATCATCATACCGCCGAACAAAAAGTGGAATAACACGCGATCACAAAACACGATATAAATAAACATGGTACCGCTGAAAACGTCATCTTGTCCCGCAAAAAACGAGCTGCCATACAGTGCCATCAGCGAAAAAAATAAAAAAGTTATAGCTCGCAGAATAAAGCGATGCAAAAATAATTATTTTTTATATAAAATTGTTTTTATTGTATAAAAGCTCCAAAACATAAAAAAATGATAAAAATGAGGTATCGCCGTAATCGTACTGACCCGAAGAAAAAAACTGCCTTATCAATTTTACCACACGCGGAACGGTATAAATGCCCCCCCAAAAGAAATTCATGAATTGCTGATTTTTGTTCATTCTAACCTCCCAAAAATCAAAATAAAAAGCGATCAAAAAATGTCACATGCTCAAATATGGTACCAATAAAAATGTCAACTCGTACCGCAAAAAATAAGACCTCACATGACTCTGTGGGCCAAAATATGCAAAAATTATAGCTCTCAAAATGTGGTGATGCAAAAAACTATTTTTTGCAATAAAAAGCATCTTTTAGCGTGACAGCTGCCAATCATAAAAACCCGCTATAAATAGTAAATCAAACCCCCCTTTATCACCCCCTTAGTTAGGGAAAA